>JAVLUX010000038.1:33862500-33950000 GCA_032164185.1 Moxostoma hubbsi | reverse complement strand
CAGAAATCGAGACTCATCAGACCAGGCAACATTTTTCCAGTCTTCAACAATTTTGGTGAGCTCTTGCAAATTGTAGCCTCTTTTTCCTATTTGTAGTGGAGATGAGTGGTACCCAGTGGGGTCTTCTGCTGTTGTAGCCCATCCGCCTCAAGGTTGTGCGTGTTGTGGCTTCACAAATGCTTTGCTGCATACGGTTGTAACGAGTGGTTATTTCAGTCAAAGTTGCTCTTCTATCAGCTTGAATCAGTCGGCCCATTCTCCTCTGACCTCTAGCATCAACAAGGCATTTTTGCCCACAGGACTGCCGCATACTGGATGTTTTTCCCTTTTCACACCATTCTTTGTAAACCCTAGAAATGGTTGTGTGTGAAAATCCCAGTAACTGAGCAGATTGTGAAATACTCAGACCGGCCCATCTGGCACCAACAACCATGCCACACTCAAAATTGCTTAAATCACCTTTCTTTCCCATTCTGACATACAGTTTGGAGTTCAGGAGATTGTCTTGACCAGGACCACACCCCTAAATGCATTGAAGCAACTGCCATGTGATTGGTTGATTAGATAATTGCATTAATGAGAAATTGAACAGGTGTTCCTAATAATCCTTTAGGTGAGTGTATATCAGTCTGTGTGGAATGAATGTATACATTATACAAGTTTCACTTTTTGAATGGAATTACTGAAATAAATCAACTTTTTGAGGATATTCTAATTATATGACCAGCACCTGTATATACACATATATATATATATATATATCACACACACACACACACATATATATATATGTATTTTTATTGTGCTGGTAATATCATGTGTTATGTGTTTCACTGTTAGGTGTTGAAGAAATATTCCTGCTTATGGTGCATGAACAGACCAGCAAATAAAAGACCAAAGTTGTACATTGTAAATCTACAGGTGACGTCTCTGTTCATAAAACCTATTTATTATTCTGTTTTTCATCAAGTCAAAGGAGACATTTAACATTATCCAGAAGCTTAATACAGTTTTCTTTTTTATCATAGTGGACACCGAAAGATAACTTAGCTACTCTGAAGATTCATGGGAAGTGTGATGCTGTTATGGGTCTACTCATGGAGGAGCTGGGTTTTGAGATTCCAGTCTACAACAGGCAAGACCATGTCTTTAGAAATAGAATATATCAAGGATGCAGACTACTCACCTTTCAGCTAAAGTCATCTTTTCTGAAGCTAATTTGCCAAAATTCTTTGTTGTATTTCAAGATTTAATAAGAAAATGTAAAAAAAAAAGTTATCAAAGTAACTGAAAATATACATCTGAATCTCCCGCTATGATTATCTCACCTCTCATGAGTTTGCTTTGCATTACTAATATATTTTACTTAAGATACTGTTAATTAAGCTTTAATGGATGAGAAGCTGTGCTGTATTATGAATATAGTTACAATTAAACTGTTATTATGCACGTAATTTAGCAGTTCATTTTAATAAAACATTCAAAGTATACAACTTTTCATGAAAATGTTAAGCAAATTCAAAAAGCATCATCCTTCTGCTAGAAATAATAGTACCTGACAAATAAAGGTTATTAGTTGTATGTTTTAACATGACTGAAACACTGTACTGGCCAATCAGCAGTATTGGAACTATTGGTTTCATAATTCTTAACATTGTGTCCCTGTATTTTTCATAAATAACAGATCAAAAGACCCCATCTTCAGCTTGGCTACACCACTCTGTGCAGAAGAGAAGGACAGTCATAGTCGTAAAGAGATATCACCTCCTGTTCTGGAGAGTGTTTCACAAGACCCACAGGTCCAAGATGACATCGTAGTGGTTCAAGGCGGCTGGTTTGGAAGAGGATACTCCAAAGCATGGAAAAAAAAGAAAGCAATGTAATAAAGCTGAAAAGAAGGGCATGTTCCTAAAACCTCATAGCACACAGTTGCTCAAACACTGTTATATGTTTGCTTAAGACAAAGCATTCTTAACAGCTCTGGCTAAATGTTTTCAATAGGCCGTTACAGATCTAAATGTGTTGTTACAACTACATGGGCCAAGTGTAGCTACTTTCCTGAAAAGGAAAACTTGTAGCAGAGCAAGACCTCCTCAGTGGACTCAGGAAGAGGTTTATCTGTAAGCAGTTTGGCAGGTCAGCAGGTGTGTGTGTCATGATGGTTTAAACCATGATGGTTTAATTTACAAGGTGCACTTTAACTCAGCTCTCAGGTTTTTACAGTAATTAATATATGATTCTCATGATGGCAGTTGAAGACCACATTGATGAGATCAACAGACTTTTTTGTTTTTGCTATTTTAAATGCCTGGTTATAATGGTTTACCCAGAAACTTTTATTGACATAATTTGATAACACTCATATTATTGCAAAACCGTAGGATCTCTTCTATGGTACACAATTAGAGATGTTAAGCAGAATGTCAGAATGCTCCTTCCTTACATAATGGTGATTTGGGGATCTCGAATTCCAGAAATAGTATTATAGCTCCATAAAAGTAGTCCATATGAATCAAGCACTATATTTTAAGTCTTCTGATAGCTTCCTGTGAGAAATAGACCCAAATTTAGGCCATTATTCACTAATAATTGTTCCCTTTGCCACAGCTCTCGAATCTCACACGTTGTTTGACATCACTTACAAGATATGTGCAAACCAACGGTTTTTGCTGTAAAAGTATTTCTAAAAGTAATACTTTTAATTGGAAAGAGATATTAGAGTTGCAACAGATAGGACGTTTTTCAGTGAATATCAAAAATGTGGGTCTGTTCAACACAAAACTATTTTTTGACTTCTGAAGACTTGGAATATATTGTATGAGATGTATGGACCACATTTATGGTGCTTGAAATGTGTTTCTTTGTCTTTTTTTGAAGCTTGGCCACTGAATCGAAATGAGCAGCATGAACACTGTTCTTAACTTTTGTGTTCCACAGAAGATTTTTTTTTTTTTTGAATTACATAAATGTGAATAAATTCACGTTTAAAATTTTTGGGTAAACTGTTCCTTTTGAGAATAAAGTAGTTTACAATAAGTCAGTGTTACTAGATTGAGTAAAATGTATCCTTAATGCACTCATTTAAATATAGCTCACTATTAGTTATTGCTCCTTTGCCAAATGAGAATATTTCAAAAATGTTTATAGTGACCTTTAATTTCGGCGCTATAATGAATTCATATCATACTTTTGCATGTACATTGCAAGTTACAATGTAGAGACAAAACCTCACAAGTGGAAATCATGACCGATTGTATCTAAATTATAGTTACAATTATAATTATAAAAAAATAAACCGAATAAACATATGTTTGCAAAGATTTTAAGTTTAAACTATATGAGGTATATGTTGTGTGTTTAGATTGCTCCAAGTGTTATCTTGTGCATCTTAAGATTTTACAGTTATTGTTGGAATTTTTGCACTGATGGGCATTTTATTTCAGAAGTTTGGATTTCTATACACTACTATATATAAATCTTGAGTTTTGAGGATTTACATGTTTTTTTATGTACCTAAAATAAAAGATAAAAGATGCTGTTTCAGAATGTGTAGCAAGACCTTTCTATAACCAACATCTGCCACTAAATTGGCACTGTATTTTTGTTTCTTTCTCAGATTTAAGTTTCATGATCATTGTGGTCCTAATGGATTAATTTTATGCTGCCTTTGATTTTTTTGGAGCTTGAAAAGTCTGATCACCACTTGCATTGTGGACCTACAAAGATGAGATATTCTTCTAAAAATCTTTGTGTTCTGTTGAAAAAAGAAAGCCATACACATCTGGGATGGGTGAGTAAATGATGGGAGAAGTTTATTTTTGGGTTAGCTATTACTTAAACTGTCCGTTTTTAGTCTTTTTATTGCATCAATGAGTTCTGGGAAGATTGTTTTCTGGAAGTGTCCGCGGTCTGAGTATTTTTTTAAATCTGTCTTCAATCCATCAGCAACTTCCTGTTGCTCTTGCCAAGGCAGGAAGGGGTCGTCTGTGGATCCAAATTGAAGGATGTGTTTCACGTTTGCTCGGATTCTTTCCCACTCCCATGGACGACTGAAATATCCTGAGTGAGATGCGAAAATGGTATCAGTTGCCCATTTACACTTTAAATCTCAAATAAACTTATATTTAAACTCACCACTTTCACGCTCATTCTCATCTCCCAGATCTGTGGTATAAGCACCCACCAGAATAAGGGCATACACTCTGCGTGTTTCTGCATACCTGAACATCAGCAAAAAAACATCACTAACTCATTAATCCAGTTTAGGTTGGAAATGCCCTGGGAAGAATAAGATGACTGAATAAAGATTCATCTGAATAATTTGTCGTTCAATACCTCATGGCTGCAGCGGCCCCTGAACTGTGTCCGATAATTACTGACTCTTCATCACAATTCAGATCCTTCTCCATAAACGGAAGCCAAATGCTTTCTCTGGCCGTCACTATTTGTTCAAACAAAATATAGGCCTACTACAGCAGATAAATCTATGATTCAGACCTCATTTAATGTAAGACCTTAGAGTAATGTAAATTCTGCCTACCAGGATCTGGCATGTTCTTCAGCACACAAGACACGTCGGGTATCTGTAGATATGACAATAGACGCCAAACAGTAAGGTGAAATTAATCGTCTCCGACATAATAAAAGCCAAAATGTCTCGGTATGATTTAATACTTTGGTTGAATCATCATACCTCATTTATTTGTTTCTTTACCCATCCGTACCAGTTACAGTGCTCGATATTCCCTGCGCCGTTCCCCGGCAGGATCACAACTCTCTTCAGCTGCATTTTTAAGACCGACTACAACACTGGACAACAGAGAACAGAGAAGCAACGAACGTCGGTGTTTATTCAATAAAAGACCCTTTTCACCATCCGGGTTTTGGAACGCGGAAATAAACGTTTGCAGGGTTAACTTCGACATCGGTGAATGGGAGACCACAGCAAAAATTATTTTAACTTACCCATTTGCTCCAACAGCAAAAGAAAAAAATGACTAATGAAATAACATTTTACTTTGAATTAGGACTGTCATAAAGATATAGTGCTGTCTCTGGCATTAAGACATGGGTGGGTCATTCGGTGCCATTTGAGTCCCCATGACATAATGAGGTATATTTTGTGTAGAAATGGGCTAAAACTTGTTTCTAAATCCTCATCTTTCATAGTTAATACCCCTCTACCATAGAACACTATAATATATACCCAGGTTTAATTAATTAAAAATAATTACTCTGATTTTATTGCAAGTAGGCTAAACTGCCATGTCCCCAAGTAAGCTTGCATAACTTCAGTCACAAATATAAGTACTAAAAATCAAACAAAATTCAAATGTTTTCAATATTGTTGTATATTTATATTTATAATATTACTCACCAAAATATATTTTTTGTTATTAATCAATTTTTAATACTTAAATTCTTTAAAATATGTTGTGTCCCTGAATTGAATGTCCCCCCATTACTCTGATGGAACGTTCCTTGAATGTTCCTCTAATCACATGACTCTCAGGAAGTAGAATAATTTTTTGGCAGCAAACTATCAACAAGAAGCATATTAAGTATCACTCCTTAATTCACCCTTTGGAAAAGCATAACATGTCCACTCTGTTATACTTATTTGTAGTGGAAACTGATAATTATTTGTAATTTTTAAAATATGGTTAATAAACAAGTTAAAAATCTTCCTCAGTGATCATTGTGCACTAGCTTGTTGTTCATCACATGAGCAGCAAAGGCAGACTTTAGCATAAAATGTTCCTCCTGTTACTGTCCACCCTGTTACTGTTTTGCAGAGTAACAGGGTGGACATATTGTAACAGATTGGATGTAAAAGCTTGATAAATAAGTTTTTACAGCATATATTGGTACTTATAATTAATCTATTATGCATTTATTTGTTATATTCCTTCAGGAAAGAGTAGCTTAAATGGTATGCATGTATTTGTCAGGAAATGGCGCCGTTGTCTGCTGCAGAAAAGCAGAGTTAATGTAACAAAATGTACCATCCTCCATCGTGGACTCCAACAACGCCATGGCGGAGTCCAGGGCACTCTCCCTCACATTGCTCGACGGTCTATTGCCATAGATAGCATCCATGTGGTCGAACCACTTCCGCTTTCTTCTATTTGAACCAATCTGGCTGTTGTGGTCCTTGATGGTTCTGTAGTCACAGTGTTTCCCCTGCCATTATATTAGGGGGGCGCCCCGCCCCGCCCCCCCCCCCCCCCCCCCCCCCAATGGCACCCTCCTCCCCCCCTTGAAGGTAAAGTTAATTATATTTTCTATATAGCGCCAGATCACAACAGAAGTAATTTAAGGTTACCTTTCCAATAGAACAGGTCTATACCTTGTTAAACAAACTAAATAGCCCTTAAGTTATTTATCTTATTTACACGACGGCATGTCATTTCTGTCTCTACATGGTCGCACGTTTACTATTCTCCTCAGCTCTCTGTATCGCGCACGGTGGAGTTCCGCCCCTGTGCGCACACACACGCCTGCACACACACACACACAGACACACACAGACACGTTCGCGCGCACACAGGTGAGCATAGGGGTGTTCGATTCCAGGTTTTCTGGTACGGAGGTATGCATAATTCCAAACTAGAGTCACTATGACTGTTATCTATTTCTAAAGACATAAGCTACAAGCTATCTTGTGTAGGATAAATACAAAGTTTCTACGACAGCTCTCTGGCATGGTGTAATGCCGCGGATACACTAGACTTTGAGACTACGGTTGTGACATAACAAATAGTAATACACTCAAAATGTAAAAAAATATACAATCTACTCGACTTTACTGCAAAAATATAATTTTTATAGGGATTAGACACTCACAAGTGAGTGATTTCGGACACAGTAACAGAGTCGACACCAAGAGTCGATTCCTGTGATGGAGTCGACCCCGAGTCTGGGGCTATTCAGAGTCGAGGAATCGACTCTTTGGAGTCGACTCCCCATCACACACTCCCACCAGCGGACAGAAAGCGTGCGTCGGAAATATGTTACGTCAATCACCTGAAAAGAAGACAAAAATATCTGTGTTTTTTAAACGCTCCCAGGGTGGTGAAGATGGCAACACTCGCTCTCCTGTAAGTAGCACCTACTGCTCCGAGTCCAAGTACAGAAAAGAGCCCAAGTGCTGCACGCCCTTTCCCTGACAAGCAGCAAAAGTCCAGTCACTAGTGATGGGTCGTTCGCGAACGAGTCGGCTCTAAGAGCTGATTCTTGTAGGTGAACGTTGGGAGCCAGCTCGCATATCAGAAGAGCCGGATCTATTAATAAAAATATTTTAAAAAATTAAGATATGAACAATCAAAAGATTTAAATTAATATAATTAACTAATTCAAAGAACGAAAAAATAAAATAATATAGGCCTTAATGCTCAATCACACACATATTTGTTCTGACTGTCTGCTCACACTAACAGCCTGCTGCCTTCTATTGCTCTGACGGTCCCAGTCAGTAGTGTAAACTGTGAAAGGGACTTCTCAACCATGAACAGGGTAATACAAACTTTTCACAATAGGATTTGTTGCTTTTAGCTATATGTTAAGCTATCACATTTAACAGTTAATGCATTTGCAGGTCAAGACAAACATCCGCAATAGGCTGCAAGGAGACCATCTTGCAGCATGCATGCGGATCTCAATAAATGGGCCAGACGTTTCTGACTTCCCATATCAAGAGGCTCTGGAAATGTTCTTCCAGAAGCCCAGAAAGATACACTGCAGTGACAAAAGCTGCACACTTTGTGGATAAATTACATAAAAATAAATGTTCCAATGTTTAGTTTAATGTACAGTTCAAATAATTATTTAGTTAATATATTCACTGCAGCCATTAAAAGAAACAAATGAACACCATGACTCCTTTAAGTGTTTGTGTCTGTGACAACCCCCCCAAAGCTGTAAACCTAGGGGAAACACTGAGTCACTTACAATTTTTTTACTTTTCCCTATACTGTCCGGTGGTAGCCATTGTGTGGTCAACAGTTGAGACACTTGCCGAAAGACTTCGCGTTTCGTGACGTTTCGTTCGTTGTTAACGAGAGGAACATCTGCACCTCGTTTTTTGACCATGCCATGGTTTTGCGCACAGCCGTTTCTTTTTACAAATTGTAAGTCGCATGAATAAATGACACTGCTATCACTGTTGCTAACTTTAAAACTAGCAGGTTGATGTCCCGTGTCGCAAATCCAATGATGCTGGTAGTGACAATTCTCTCTGACCAATCAGTGATCTGCAGGATTTTGATGTCACATTTAGTATCGGCTTGCTTGGAACCTCAACCGAGGTGGTACGAAAAACGTACCAGGTACTATCCACAGTGAAAACCCCCCCAAAAAATGAGCAGAGCCGAGCTGTACCGTGCAGTGGAAAAGCCCCAAATGACCTCTCCCCCAAGTCCAGACCCAAGAAATGCCCCACAGCCAGGGCCCTCAAGGTTAATAGAACGTTTATGATTTAATGTTTTGTTGATTTGGTAGAAACTGGAATTAAATTATCTTAGATGATTTTGCCATTACAATGTGTATATGTGTGTGTGTTTGTGAGAGAGAGAGTGTCTGTGTGGTGTGTGTGAGTGTGAGTGTGTGCGCTTGTGTGTGAGCGAGCGAGAGAGAGAGTGAGTGAGTGAAATAATATATGTTATCTAAAATTAAAAACATAATATTGTAAAATACAATGATAAAAATATTTTTGTAGCCTAATAAAGGGATAGTATAACAAATGAGATTACAATAATAGGTATAAGAACAACTTACTTTAATGCAATAATTGGCCTATCCTATACATTATTGTATTTAGAACGATTTATCTGTTGTAGTGATTGTAAATTGTGACAATATGTGTCTTGTGAATGGAGAATGGATGTAGAAATGTAAGACAGGGAAGGAGGAGGCTCCAGAAGGAGACTGAACAACCAAAGGCCTTGATGGAGAAGGAAAAGAGAAAAAAAGAAAAATACAAGTAGAGGTACCAGCAGTTGGGAGGAGGGAAAAAAAATCACCACGTTCTACACTGGATGAGTTGATTTTGTTTCATGACATATATTGTTGTTCAGTGGTGTGATGTCCACACTGTTATGTCCTGTCCACCCCGTTTCCCTTCTGTCCACCCTGTTACCTCTGTGTGTTTTTTTTTATGTTAATAAAATAAGTTCAAAAAACATTATGCATATCTTTGTGGTTACTTGTAGGGAATGAAATGGCAAAATAAAATAATTTAAAATGGGGCCAAAATTCCATTGAAATGTCTTTTTATTCTAAAAGAAATGTGGTGAAATGACACTGTGCAACACAAATACAACAACTTTTTTCAAGATAATGCTTGTTTATGAACACTTTGTTAAAATACATTTGCAGGGTAAAGTGAGGGACATTTTTGCTATTAGAAAATGTAAATATAAAAATTACTGTGCATTCAAAACGCTTATTAATTGAGATGAGAATATCCTGTAACAGGGTCGACATTTGGCCTTTGCATGTGTGAAGAATTTGGTAAAAATTATTAAAGAATAATATCCTGAGCTGGACCAATATATTTTTCTTGTAGTGTAACAAGCCCTTCTTCAGATAAAATGATTAAATCATGGAAATTGTAACTTTTTTTTATATAAAGTTACCATATATATATATATATATATATATAATGTATTAGCTCTATAAATCAATTAAACAATTTAACCATTTGATATTATGAAATCACAACAAATGTAAAATGTTCTTAAAAATATCCCTTTCATGACACAAGTGTGCCACAAATCACCCAACAGCAATGTAACAGACTGGTAGAGAGCATGCCAAGACACAGGAAAATTTCAGAAGTCAATATTTGGATGAATAATGTCTAGGTTACTATTGTAACCTCCGTTCTCTGATGGAGGGAATGAGATGTTGTGTCAAAGAAGCGACATTAGGGGTCTCTTTTGAGAGCCTCGCACATCTATGAACTTGAGAATAGGCCAATGAGAGAGAAGTCACGTGGGACCACCGAGGAAGATGGCCGCACACTAGAGGAGCTCCTAAAGCCCGTTGATTAATGTTCTGAATTTGGAGACATACACTTCAATTGTGGTCATAATTTTGACACCCTTTGTCAACTTTGATGTTTCTCTAAGACTGCAGCCTTCGGAAAAATGGCAAGTAATAAAGCAAACTTTTTCAAGGGAGCTAACACGAGGAAGCAGCAAGCTAGCATTAACCTCGCCTCGGCTCCGCTCCCGGCCCAGACCCCGGAGCCGGAGCCGCCTGAAAGCACACCTGCGACTGATGACGCACCTCCAGCGGCAGCGGAGGAGAGCATGGGGAGCGACAGCAAAAAGGACGTTTTTGAAGAAATAAAGAAAATGAATGCTACTCTTTAGGTGGTGGCAAAAGATGTCACCACTATTAAAGACACAACTAAAGAACTAAAAGACTCAGTGGAAGATATAAAAGTGAGGCTGGGAGAGGCGGAACAGCGTATATCAGGCATTGAAGATGCTAGCGCGCTTACTGAGGCAAAAGTGGACAAATGCGAGGAAAGGCTGGAGGTGTTGTGGTCACGCGTGGAGGACCTTGAAAACCGCAGTAGGAGAAATAATGTACGGATTGTCGGACTTAAAGAAGGCATGGAGGAACCCGGAAAAGTGGATCAATATGTGACGGAGATTCTGGATAAAGCATTTGAGTTTTCTGGAAGTGAATTTGAAATTTGAACATGTGCATCGTTCCCCTGTACCAATGCTGGACCCTAATAAACCTCCCAGGGCGATACTTGTCCGCTTTCTACGTTCATCTGCCAGGGAGAAAGTACTACGAGTGGCCAGAGAGAAACGGGGGATCGACTGGGAAGGCGCTAAGCTTTCCTTCTTTGAGGATGTTACGAGGGAGTTGGCGGAGAAGAGAAAAGCGTTCAATCCAGCAAAGAAGCGTCTTCGAGAGCTACAAGTGAAGCATAGGCTGGCTTATCCTGCAACACTTATTTTGATGTGGAACGGACAAACGAAAACGTTCAAAGATGGAAAAAAGGCTGAGAAATTTCTGCAGGAGTCGACTTAGAGGCTTATAATAACTCGGATGAGAATAGGTCATACTGGACTTAACAGTACACTATATAAAATTGGAAAACATCCAGCTGGAGAATGCATACACTGTAGCCAACAAGAAACAGTTGAGCATGTATTAATCCAATGTAAGAAATATAATAATGAGAGATGTCACCTTATTCAATCATTGAAGAAAGTAAAACATCATGACCTTACTTTATCAGGTCTATTAAGGGAAACAGATAGTAAGTTGTATGATGAGATTATTAAATTTGTGAAAGAAAGTAATTTATATAATAGAATATAGCGGTTTTTGTTTTGTTTTTTGTTAATTTATTATGTTTTAGTTTTCAGTTTGTTTATTTGTTTTGCTTGGTTTTTATGTTTGTTTATATTTTGTATAAAAGCAAATAACTTGATCCATATTCCTTTCCAGTTGGTGGCGGTAATGCACCAATAAGATAGGTTGCCAACCGCCAATAAACACCAAAGAAGAAGAAGAAGGAAAGATGGCGGGCAGTCACAGTCCATTCGACGTAATGGCAGTACGTAAACACTGAAATTTAAAAATAAACTGAGACGTGTGTAAAATGTTTCCTTTGACATATCTCAACATGAATATTAATGTTAGCTATTTTAGAGTCCCTGAATGTTTAATCGTGCATAATTTAAAGTTATCATCATAAAACCGAGAACCTAAATACATATTATTTGTGGTTCAATGAAACATTTTATGTTTTGTCTCAGCTAATGTTAACAATGTCTATTATAACCGATTCATTTAATATTATTGGCATTAACGTGGACACCACTTGTTGCCTTTGGCAACATTTAGCAAGTGTGAGCAGTGTGTGTATTATGATGTATAGATATAGATTTATATATCTGTATACTTAGTTATTTACTATTTGTTGAAATATGTAAATGGTGTGTGTTTGTTTAACCTGCACAGAAGCATAAGACAATACAGAAGAAAGGACATGGTCCCCTTCTCTCTATTGAGAGATGCAGAGTGTGCTGCAGAAAATAACACAGTGCCTACTGTAAATTGGTGTTTAACCATTTGAATGCGGTACAGAATCATGTAGAATCACATGTTTGAGTTGCAGTTCATCACGAAGGTATGTGTGGGAATTATTGTAATTTTCTTATACAGTTCAATTATTGTTTGTGTGTGTAAATCATGTTTGAAAGTTATGAACCCTTTAGTTTTTTTGCATGTTTTGGTCTCTCTTATTTCTCCCTAGAGTTTGAAAGTAAGATCATATAATTCCATTTAAAATGTCCTTGCAATGTGAAACTATTGGGAAGTCTGAATCCCAAAGGTTCACATACTTCTGCACACAAGGATACTTCATGTATTAAGTAAATAATTCAAATATATCCAAATTCTTTGTGTTTTCTGTTAATCGTGCCATATTTTATCAGAAAATGTAGCGTAGATGAAGACATAATGAAGTATGTCTAAAATATGAAAAACGAATTTCCGAACGGGTTCATAAACTCACTTTAATACAGTCACTATGTGTAATTTGCCAAAATGTAGATTGCTCAACAAATTATTAATATTCCCTAGCTCCACAGTTCTAGGTTAATTATCTGGTGAACATTTATTTTATTCTTGTATATTGCTCTTTTTTCCCCTTCTCTTTTTTGTCCTATTGTATAAGACAATCTAAAAATTGGCAAATTACATATATGGTAATTTAATTTTTTATGTCATTCATAAATGACATCGTTGTTAAATTCATAAATGAGAAAACTGTAGAAATTCTCTTTAGACCAGGGGATGTAAAAACCTCTACAGGGGCACTGCACTGTATAAAACATTGTAAACAAGACAGTTTATCAAAGGTATTCTTTCTACATTTTAGATTTTGTCATCATAAAGTGTAGTCTAGACTGCAGACAAGCAGCACATTTTCACTGCTGCTACTGCACGTCAACATTAATCAGAAGGGATGCTCTGATTAAACACATGACAAGTTGCAAAAATACAGCATCTAGACAGCCTCTACCCATAGCACCAGCAGCAGCGCCACCTCCATTTCCAGCAGCAGAGCCTCCATATCCAGCAGCAGCACCACCTTTAACCCCAGCAACTCCACCTCCATCCCCAGCATCACCATCATCAGTAGTAGGATTATTCGTCCGGCAGCAAGTCAGGGTGACTTGCACACACTGTGGCATTCAAATAAATATAAGGAACTTGCTGGTTCACATTAACAGAAAACACAGGCAAAGGGTAACTCTCATGCCAATGCATTGATGCCAAAAATGGCCATGTCCAAAAAAAATAAAAAATGGCGTGCAAGCCAAAACCTAGTCTGTGAACAGGATGAATGCAAGACAAATGCTGAATTTGCAGTCAGGAGTGGAATTCTTCCTTATGAGTGCATGCATCTAAAGTCTTTGCACTTCTGGCCTCGAATGGACACCGCAGTCATAATTTTGGAGGAGGTTCTGTCAGAAATGGTTACTGCGATGATATTTGGGGACACAAGGAAGCAAAGTTGCTTAAACTGCCAAAAAGCAGCTGCTAATGCAGGTGTTCTGTTGAGGTTACTGTTGGAGGGCCTCTTTCTAAAAAATAATTTTCAATATATGAGCCAAAGATAATCACACCACAGCAGACTGGGCAGCAGAATAGCAGCATATGATTCTAAAAAGAGTTCCTGGCACTACCCATGTGCCAAAGCAAGACAGACATGTCTCCATAAAACAATTGCTAAGTGTCTATCTATGCAAACTGACTGGAACTAACTGTGCAGTAACTGTGATAATGCACACCACCTTCCAGTCAATCAGAATCCAATATTTAGACTGACCATGGTATAATACAATATGATTCGAGGCATTTCTTGCCAGATGCATTTCCTCTGGCAAGGTATGATACTGATAACCATACTTTATGTGTGCATTCCCAGTATGCAGGTAATTTGTAATAAATAAAAAATAATGCACACTGGAAAATTTTCCAATTTGACTGTTTTGTCACTTTTTCTTCAAAGCCAACAGTCAGTCACCAAGCAAATGTTCCAACCAGATCTAAACGTCATGGAGGTAACCCCATCTGTGCCAGACGTCATGGAGGTCACCCCATCTGTGCCAGACATCATGGAGGTCACCCCATCTATGAGAATCCATGTATGTACAGGGAATATTTATGTATTGTTTCACTATTGTTTGTTTATGTAATAACCTTTCCTGTTTCATAAAAGTGTTTGAGCAGCACTTGACTAATTACATTATTATTGAAATATCTTTTTGCACAAAGGACTCTGTGGTGATGAAACGGATTCTGCTCGCTTGTCACTGGGTGGAGGAGTACCGAACCCACTTTGCTGGGATAGTTCAATTACCACAGGTCATAAGGATGAACAAGGATGATGCCTTGTTGGCCATAACAATGTGGGACCTGTTTACTGACACTATTTTCTATGAAGGTGAAATGGATGAGGACAAAATCCAGGCTCCCTTCCTTTTCACCTTTGAGAGAATTGAGGACATTGAGTTTTCATGCAGGAAATATATGATAAAATAAATATTTGTGTATCTTGCCTGCACAACCCTCACCTTTAACAAGTGAACTAATGGGGAAGATCTGGGTAAATATTGTTTTGTAAACTTTTTGTATTGTCTTGTAGATTTAGGGTTTGTAAAATGTCTTGTATTTTCAACCAATTGAATTTTGTATCTTATATCTTATAATACATTTTGTTCCTAGATGGAAGATTGATTTTTATGCTAGCTGTACATTTAGCTAATAAAGGTTAATAGAAATAAAATAAATACAGCAACACTTAATGGCAAGTATGTGACTAATAAATTGTAAATTATGTAACACTTCTAGTCTACTAATAAATGTTTCTGGAATGGTTGCCTTGCTTCTAGTCTCAGAGTACACTTGTCCTTTTTTTTTTTCTTTAGTGTGACACGTGGCTGGTTTCAAACTACTGGACAGGTTACTTATTACCATTTGATTAAGATTATATTCCATGTAAATTAAATTCACAACTAGTTGTACATGCATTCTTTTTTCTTTTTTGAGGTACAGATCAAGTGTATGTGTAAAAGGAATAATCCAGATAAGACAAGTAAATAGGTGATCATTTTATTTTTGTATCACACCTACCATGGCAACTCAGTTCCCACGTTTAAAAGCAAATAGAATATTAGGAGCATCATTTATTACATTAATTAATTTAAAATGATTGAGATAAATTCACAAATATCCGTAATACGTTGGGGAAGAAAAAAAAAGCAGGGGTGCACAGATAGTCTAGTCATGCCGTTTGTCACAGAAACAATGCCGAAAAATCATGAAATCGTGAAAAATGTTAAAGAAAGTTCAGGCTATATCAGCTATGTCAGCATATCCAGTTCCATGCCAGTCTATGGTTACTTTGACCTAATCTCTGCGCATCAACAATAACAAAAAATCCTCATTAAGGTAAGTTACCAGTGTGAAATTGGCCCCCCACCCAACGCAAAACGTCGGCAAAATAGTTTCAATCGTTTGTGCTTCGTTTGTGCTGTAAATATTTTCGTTTGTGCTGCTTCGGTTTTTAAGATATTAAAAGAAAATTTATAGGTCATTCTCAGGTCAGTCAGCCCCCCACATGCTCCTAATTCACCCCAAATAGTCTCGTTTGTTTCTGCTTCGGTTGCGCTGGTTTGTGCCGGTAAAAGTTTTGTTTGTGCTACCTCGGATTTTTTAATATTAGACATTGAATTATAGGCGATGACGTCACCAGCCCCCCCACATGCTCCAAATTCATCCAAAATAGTCTCGTTTGTTTGTGCTGGTTTGTGCCGGTAAAAGTTTCGTTTTGCGAATGTCTTTTTTTGACAACAAAGTTCAAGAAAGAAGGTAAGATCCAAATGGCAAATCAAATAAATAGACCCATTCACTGTATTTATTTGATACAAAAAATATAGTAAAAACAGTAATATTGTGAAACAATACACATTAAAATAGCTGTTTTCTGTTTTAATATAATTTAAAATGTAATTTTATTTCTGTGATGTCAAAGCTGAATTTTCAGCATCATTACTCCAGTCTTCAATGGTTTGTTTGTTTGTTTTTAATTTCGTTTTTGTTTTTGTTTTGTCTTTCCTATTTGTAGTCTATATATGCTCAGGTTTATATGTGTTGGATACAATATGATTGGCATAATAAAAAAAGAACATCCAGTCTTCAATGTCACATGATCCTTCAGAAATCATAGAAAAAAATGTTGATTTTGTTCTCAACTATTATCATGCTTATTGGTGCTCAATTATTAAGAATGGTTCTTATTTTTTTATCAATGTTTAAAACCATTTTTGCATGCTTATATTTTTGTGGAAACTTAGAATAGAAAGGTAAAAAGAACAGCATTTATTTGAAATAGAAATCTTTTTAACCATATAAATGTATTTTACTTTCTCTTTTGATCAATTTAATTTGTCCTTGCTGAATAAAAGTATTTTAGATCTATCTATCTATCTATCTATCTATCTATCTATCTATCTATATATATATATATGTAAGGCCTTCTTCCACTGTGGCCTGAAGATGAGGCATGCCAGAAGCCTGCAGTACAGCAACAGAAGTACAAACAAATGGAACTTCCTGGGTGACTTGTGTGCTGAGACCACAATATTGTGAGGAGCACTGTTTTGTGAAGGAAACACATGTTTTTCAACAGGTCCACTTTCAGTCTTTTCCCCCTCACAGATGGATCTGCATGGAGCCATTCAGGACAAGGAGAGAGGTATGAATTTCTCTTCCTCTTATGGGTGGGACCGCTAGGTCTCTCCAGTTTTCAACAGCGTCTTCATATGTCCCAGAACAGGAAGCATCCATTTCTGGTTTTCCATCTACACTGCAAGTTGTGGTGGGTAGTGGATTGGCTCCTGTGATGATCACTGTTGCAACAGCTGCATCCTCTTCATTTTTTCTCACCTTTTTGTTTTGCAGAACAAATTGGCATGTTGCAATGATTCTATCCACCAGAATAGTCAAGTTTTCATGCTTGGAAAAGGCCATGTTTGATGTTTTTGAACTCTGCTTCAACATTGGCTGAACTTGCAGTGATGTTGGTGCTTCGAAAGTGATGGATCATTACCACTGTCCAGAGTGGTATGTAACTTGCAAACCAGATTATATTGGGAATAATCTCAGGGAGGAAGTGCATATTATCATGATCCCCATTACCTACGGCAAGTGACCTGCTCTCCTCACATATGTCTGTTACCCACTGTCCATGTGTGTTTGGTCACATGGATCCGCTTCCAGGTCCTCATCCTCTACATCTGGAATGATGACACACTCTTCTGCAATTCCGGCTTGGTGGTACTTTTGCTGAATGTATACAGAGTAAGAGGAGTGAGGAGGATGAGCAGTAAAAGCTTTGACCAGAGCTTCGAGCAAAGCCAGAGAAAAGTCACTCACATCCTCTTTTGGAGTTGGTGCACCTGCATATATCCATTCTGTCAGCCAATGTGTTATTGCATTAACATTGTGTCTCTCTGACAGCATTTGCAGCTCTGGGACACTTGAGCACTCATCCCCTGCCAGAATGCCCTGATATAAGAATATATGGCCAGACTTGCCATTTGGTTTCTGTAGTTTCCTCACAACTGAGCCAGTTGCATCAAAACTCACAGTGACCCCACTAGTAGATGTCTTTGAGAATGACTTGTACATATACATTTGTGTTTGACTCCAATAGTGACAGAAAAACTTGTCCAGTCCAATGTCTTTAATGCGACCACTGTGCGGTGCATTGTATTTAACATCTGCAGTGAAACAATGGGATCCTTGTCGCCTAATTCTAAATTATTTCTCTCTTGCTTTGCTTTGTGCAAGGTGGCCAAATTAGGAAAATGACTTGGCTCAGGATCTCCAAAATTCATCAGCTTTGTTGCCTCTGATGCCCTCCATACATGGGGTTCCATTCAGACATCGCACGCTTGGACAGCCAGTGTTCAGGGAGTCATCAGTGTTTGGGGTGAATTTGAACCATGTGGGGGGCTGAGTGACCTCAGAATGACCTATAAATATTATTTTAATATCTAAAAAACCGAAGCAGCACAAACAAAAATTTTTACAGCACAAACGAAGCACAAACGATTGAGACTATTTTGGATGAATTTGGAGCATGTGGGGGGGCTGGTGACGTCATCGCCAATAATTCAATGTCTAATATTGAAAAATCTGAAGCAGCACTAATGAAAATTTTACCGGCACAAACGAAGCACAAACGATTGAGAGTATTTTGGCGACGTTTTGCGTTGGGTGGGGGTCATTTACACCCATTCAGATTTAATTTTATTTGTGTAAACTTACAATAACAACAAAACCTTGTGCTTTTTTAAAATAAAGAAAATAAACATGGTGTGCCGTCTCTGTCTTCGCGAGCATCTTTCTGAAACACGTCAGAAAAATCAAGTGAAACTCTGCAAATACTTATCCCACAAACATGAAACATACGTCTAAAGAAAGAAGGGATGGGCGGATCGATCCTAAAGTATCAATACTTCCGAGAATGATGTTTTATCAGGGTTGTCTCTGACAACACGCAATCCGCAAGGCGTTCTCATTTTTGCTTGCATCTTCACGGAGGTTTGTCAGTTGTATGTGTTTGCTTATTCAAGCCATTTTACATCATTCATGCAGTCTGTATTTTATCATCTCACACTCAAACAAATGAGGGTGTGAGAGACGAAACTGATTTTGGTCAGCTTCACTTGACAGCACAGGAAGAATCACGGAAGATCCATCGAGAACAAATAAACTAATAGCTGAATGTGCTTCAGGTTCAACATGATTACAAGTTTAATACTGACTGCAGTCTCATAATCTCAATCAATTAATCTCTGAAATTAATACAGATGTAACAGCACAACACTGTACGAAAATAATGAGTCTTCACAGTTCTCAAAAGATTAAACTCAATGAAACAAACTGCACAGACTGTGCCTTGAATGTCATGTCATGCGATAAAATCCTCTTAAAGAGACAGTAACAATTTATCCTTCATTCTGAACATTGACATTTTAAGTAAATGAAAAGTACAAATGGTATATTTGGTACCAATTGATGTCTTTGAAAACGTTACTTAGCAAAAATGAATACGATACAAAATGGCTGAAAGGGGCGTGTTTATGTAAATGTCCACATTTTATCAGAATATGTGTAAATAAATCAAGTGTATTTTTGACTAATGGTTTTTCAAACCTAACATGCTTCAAGATGACATCACTCTGAAGTACTGTGCAAAGAATGGCCCATATTCGCCCTTGGGCGTTAAAGGCCATGCCCAAAATTCCCATTTTCTGGTCAAACATTTTCTAATTAGGTACATTGATACTACAGGCCAATAGGAAACCCCACACCAAGAATGGCCCACATTTGCCTTTAGGGGTGCTACAGGCCATGCCCAAATGTCCCATTTTTGGGTCAAAAATATTCTAATTTTGTACATTGATACTACAGGCCAACAGGAAACCGACACCAAGAATGGCCCACATTTGCCTTTAGGGGGTGCTACAGGCCATGCTCAAATGTCCTATTTTTCAAAGTGATGGAATTTTCACCATATTTATTACATTCTTCTGAAACTTAATGTACATACCTAATTTCTCATTGGGAAAAAAAACAGCCTCAAGGATCCATAAGGTCCGGCATGATGGATTTTCCTGTACAATGAAAATCTTTTGTTTAGGATTAAGACAGAAAAACTTTTGGATTCCTCCATTGGGAGGGTTTAACCCCAACCCTCTACTGATCAATTATGAATGATTTGCCATTTTGAGGAGGAATCGCATTGCTGCTTGCAGCTATATTTATTATTATTATTCTACTTGAGCCCCAATATCTCAAAAAGTCACTGGTCAAAAATTTTCTAAATTGGCACATTGATACTCCATGCCAACGGGTACCCCCAAACCAAGAATGGCCCACATTCGCACATAAGTGGCGCTACAGGCCATGCCCAAAAAAAATATTTTCAAAGTGATGGCATTTCCACGCCATTTGTCCAATTATTCTGAAACCTGGTGTACATGCCTCATTTCTCATGGGGAACAAAAAAGCCTCAGGACCCATAACTTCTGCCATGATGGATTTTCATGTACAGTGAAAATTTGCGAAAACCTACAAAACTCTTCTTCTCCTGAACCGTAGCTCCAATTGACTTGAAATTTTGTACACATGTGTAGAATTGATGTCTTTGAAAACGTTACTTAGCAAAAATGAATACGATATAAAATGGCTGAAAGGGGCGTGTTTATGTAAATGTCCACATTTTATCAATATATATGTCAATAAATCAAATGTAATTTTGACTGAGGGTTTTTCAACCTAACATGCTTCAAGATAGCATCCCTTTGAAGTACTGTTCAAAGAATTGCCCACATTCGCCCTTAGCGGTTCACTACAGGCCACGCCCAAATGTCACATTTTCAAAATGATGGCATTTTCACCCCAATTTTCCAATCATTCTAAAACTTGGTATACTTGCCTCATTTCTCATTGGGAACAAAAAAGCCTCAAGGAACCATAAGGTACGATACAAAATGTCTGAAAGGGGCATGTTTATGTAAATGTCCACATTTAATCAATATATATGTCAATAAATCAAATTTAATTTTGACTGATGGTTTTCAAACCTAACATGCTTCAAGATAACATCCCTTTGAAGTACTGTGCAAAGAATTGCCCACATTCGCCCTTAGCGGTTTGCTACAGGCCACACCCAAATGTCACATTTTCAAAATGATAATATTTTCACCCCAATTTTCCAGTTATTCTAAAACTTGGTATACTTGCCTCATTTCTCATTGGGAACAAAAAAGCCTCATGGACCCATAAGAATCTGCATGATGGATTGTCCTGTACGGTGAAAATTTGGAGAAACCTACTAAACTCTTCTTCTCTTGAACCGTAGATCCAATTAACTTGACATTTGGTACCCATGTGTAGAATTGATGTCTTTCAATTTGTTACTTAGCAAAAACGCTAATACAAAAGAATACAATACAAAATGGCTGAAAGGCGCATGTTTATGTAAATGACCACATTGCCTCAAGATATATGTGTCAGTAAACCAAATGCAATTTCGACTGATGGTTTTTCAAACCTAACATGCTTCAAGATGACATAACTATGTTGGCTTGAGAAAGCCAACATATTGCTATGTTACATACATTTATTATTATTATTATTATTATTATTAATACTATTTTTGTATTTTTCTGAGACTAAAATTACAACAGCCTTACCTCCAAGAGCTTTAATGCTACAAGCACCAAACTCGCTACAGACCTGGGGACTGTTCTGAAGTTTGCTGGTATGTCTTTTTTACCTGATGCGAGTTAAGCTTTTTATATATATATGACGATCAAACATGTAAAAAATCCCATTGATTTACAATGGCTGAGCAAAAATGCCCCCTCTACTGGATTTATGCGGTCTACAAGAAAAATCCCATTCACTTACATTGGCTGAGCAAAGAGGCTCCCTCTGCTGGAGTAACCCTGTCTACCAAATGCAGCTCTACTGGAGACATCTCTCTAATGAAGCAATTCTGTCTACTAGTAGGTGGAGCTCCAGACTTAGAAGCCAGATGAATTTTGCTTGCGTTTGCACGAAGGTATGTCAATTGCGTGTGTTTAATGCTTGACATTTGGACCATTCACGCGATTTTATACTATTCATCTCAACAAATGGCAAAACAACGTAAAAAGTATCAATACTTCCGAGAATGATGTTTTATCAGGGTTGTCTCTGACAACACGCGATCCGCGAGGCGATCTAATTTTTGCTCGCATCTTCACGAAGGTTTGTCGGTTGTATGTGTTTTAATGCTTTCTAGTTTGAACTTTCAAGCGATTTTACACCATTCAACTCAACAAATGGCAAAACAACTCAAATAAATGTTTGCGAGCAGTTTGTGTGACACAGTGAGCCGCGTCGCGTCTAACGCACGCACCCCGATGAGAGATCGCTTTCGCTTCTTCTTGCGTTTGAACGGACAATTTCATACAACAAAATGTCAAAATACATGATATACTGGGGAGTCTGTTTTGTCTCAAGTAAACATTAACAGTTGAAGAAATCGGGAATCTAAATCTAGTATAAACACTTCCGAGAATGATGTTTTATCAGGGTTGTGTCTGACAACACGCGATGCGCGAGGTGATCTCATTTTTACTCGCATCTTCACGGAAGTTTGCCGGTTGTATGTGTTTGCTTGAATGTATTTGAACATTCACGCGATTTTACGTCTGTATTTTATCATCTCACACCCAAACAAATGAGGGTGTGAGAGACGAAACTGATGTTGCTCAACTTCACTTGACAGCGCGGGAAGGATCACAGAAGATCCATCGAGAACAGATGAACTATTAATAGCAGAATTAGTGCTTCAGGTTCATCATGATTACAAGTTTCACAATCTCAATCAATTAATCTCTGAAATGAATACAGATGTAACAGCACGAAAATAATGAGACTTCACAGTTCTCAAGATTAAGATCAAGATTAAACTCAATGAAACAAACTGCAGACTGTGCCTTGAATGTTATATGCTATAAAATTCTCTCTTAAAGAGACAGTAACAATTGAGCTTTCGTCCTGAACATTGACATTCCACATAAAAATAAAAAGTACAAATGGTATTATTTTTATTTTTTTATTTCACTCTTACGTTGTAAAATGCCACGTTTTTGAATGGCATGTAAAATGTAAAAACAATCACTCAATCTCCATTGTTTCACTGGATCTGTTGCTATTTTAATGATCTAAAATACAAAGCACTGACCATTTAAAGTGTGAGCCTGTACATCTTGAAAGATTTAGAAACCATCACAGCTATACAGTGTTATTTATGTGCCTAGATAGTCTTTCAAATAAACTTAGTTTACCCCAAAAATAAATTTCTCTCATCATTTACTCACCCTCATTCCATCCCAGATGTGTATTATTTTCTTTCTTCTGCAGAACACAAATTAAGCTTTTTAGAAGAATATCTCAACCCTGTTGGACCTTTCAATGCACTTGAATGGTGATCAGAACTCAGAAGGTACAAAAATCACATAAATGCAACATAAAAGTAATCCATACCACTCCAGTGGTTTAAACCATGCCTTCAGAAGTGATATTATAGGTGTGGGTGAGAAACAGATCTATATATATATATATATATATATATATATATATATATATATATATATATAATTTTTTTAATTTTATTTATTTATTTTTTATTTACTATAAATTCTCCTCCCTGCCCAGTAGGGGTGATGTGCTTATGTAAATCACAAAAAAACAGAAAAAGAACTTTTAAGAGAGAAGAGCGCTTATGAAAATCAAAGTAGAGATTTAGAGTAAAAAATTACTTAATTATTGATCTGTTTCTCACCACTTCTCATTTACTTACATTGAATGGACCAACAGAGCTGAGATATTCTTCTAAACATCTTCATTCAATTTCTGCAGAAGAAAGTCATACACATCTGGGACTGCATGAGGGTGAGGAAATGATCAAATATCCCTTTAACATTCACTTATTTTTACAAAGCATACAATGAAGTCTTAGGACAAAATGAAAATCTTAGTGAATGCCGTATGTGGTATAATGACATGGAGAGCTTAAATAATTTTCAAGTTATTGCATTTAATTAATATTTTTGCTGTGATCTTGTTTTATTGTTATCATCGAGTTCCAGTCTTGGTTCAAGGTTTGGTCTTTCTCAAGCCAACATCAAAGTTTGACTTGACAAACTTTTTTTTTCTAGTTCTGAAATACTATGCAAAGAATGGCTCACATTTGCCCATAGGGGGCGATACAGGCAACGCCCAAAAGTCCCATTTTCAAAAGGATTTCATTTCCACCCCATTTGTCCAATTCATCTGAAACTTGGTGTACACTCCTTATTTCTCATGGGGAACAAAAAGCCTCAAAAAGCATCATTTCCACCATGATAGATTTTCCTGTACAGTGAAAATTTGAAAGATTGTGAAAAATCTTCTCCTAAACCGTAGCTCCAATTGACTTGAAATTTGGTACCCATGTGTATAATTGATGTCTTTCAATTTGTTACTTAGCAAAAATTAATAAAACACAAAATGGCTTAAAGGGGTGTATTTATGTGAATGTCCACATTGCATCAATATATATGTGTCAATAAATCAAATGTCATTTTGACTGATTGTTTTTCAAACCTAACATTCTTCAAGATGACATCACTCTGAGGCCCAAATGTCCAATTTTTGGGTCAAAAATTTTCTCATTGTGTACACTGATACTACAGGCCAACAGGAAACCCCACACCAAGAATGGTCCACATTTGCCTTTAGGGGGCGTAACAAGCCATGCCCAAATGTCCTATTTTCAAAGTGATGGCATTTCCACCCCATTTATTCAGTTCTTCTGAAACTTAATGTACATACCTAATTTCTCATTGGGAACAAAACAGCCTCAAGAATCCATAAGGTCCGGCATGATGGATTTTCCTGTACACTGAAAATCTTTTGTTTATGATTAAGACAGAAAGACTTTTGGATTCCTCCATTGGGAGGGTTTAACCCCAACCCTCTACTGATCAATTATGAATGATTTGCCATTTTTCTACTTGAGCCCCAATATCTCAAAAAGTCACTGGGCAAAAATTTTCTAAATTGACACATTGATACTCCATGCCAACGGGTACCCCCAAACCAAGAATGGCCCACATTCGCACATAGGTGGCACTACAGGCCATGCCCAAAAAAAATATTTTCAAAGTGATGGCATTTCCACGCCATTTGTCCAATTATTCTGAAACCTGGTGTACATGCCTCATTTCTCATGGGGAACAAAAAAGCCTCAAGGACCCATAACTTCTGCCATGTACGTGAAAATTTGCGAAAACCTACAAAACTCTTCTTCTCCTGAACCGTAGCTCCAATTGAAATTTGGTACACATGTGTAAAATTGATGTCTTTGAAAACATTACTTAGCAAAAATGAATACGATATAAAATGGCTGAAAGGGGCGTGTTTATGTAAATGTCCACATTTTATCAATATATATGTCAATAAACCAAATGTAATGCCAAACCTAACATGCTTCAAGATAGCATCCCTTTGAAGTACTGTGCAAAGAATTGCCCACATTCGCCCTTAGCGGTTTGCTACAGGCCACGCCCAAATGTCACATTTTCAAAATGATGGCATTTTCACCCCAATTTTCCAATTATTCTAAAACTTGGTATACTTGCCTCATTTCTCACTGGGAAAAAAGCCTCAAGGACCCATAAGGTTCTGCATGATGGATTTTCCTGTACACTGAAAATCTTTCGTTTAGGATTAAGACAGAAAGATATGTTTTTTGGATTTCTCCTATGGGAGGGTTTAACCCCAACCCTCTACCGATCAATTATGAATGATTTGCCATTTTGAGGAGGAATCGCATTGCTGCTTGCTGCTATATTTATTATTATTGTTATGGTTATTCTTGTTATTATCCTTATTATTCAATCAATAAAACTTTCCTTGTGTAATTGTATAATTCCACCTGAAATATTCACTTTAATACTGTGCTTGAAAATTCAGAATGACATTAAAAATTATTTCTGCAACAGTACACCTCAGATATAAAAAACTCATCATTTATGAGCACTTTTCCATAGACTCACATTGTATAGACTGCCACCCAGTGGGGGGAAACAATAATGAGCCTATGTGAAATCAGTACGTTTTTGGCCGCCTTGTTGGCTACGAACGAGCAATCGTTCCCAAAATTTGCAGACGCTAGCGTGGTCTTTCTACGAGAAACATATTACACTTTTGTGAGCCCAGCCCCAGGGTAGCCTGTTTTATTACAGTAAAAACACGGTAAATTGACATAGGCCTATATAAAATTATCACAGTGGGCCGAAAGCCTGTTTATTCTATTATCCAAGAGAACCCATTGACTTCTACTGTCATCCTGCCCAGGAAAGCATGGCATTTCTGCTTGGCACCACTGCAGTCACGTCAGGGAGTCATTTTACCTGATTGAGCTTCCTCACAGTCTGTGTCTGACCGCATGTCTGCCTGTCGGTGTATCACAAAATGGGTGGTTTTCATCCCTATATCCCATAACCTAACCTAACCCTAACTAACCCTAACCTAACCTAACCTAACTTCTTAACATAACCCACTTCTAAGCTAATAAAAGTCAAATGTATCAAAAAGACACCTTACTTACACAAATTAAGATTGTATAACTTTATTCAACTTTAACTCTAAACATAACCAACTTCTGAACATAACACATTTCCAAACTAAATACAAGTCACACTGATCAAAAAGACATAACATTTACACTATATAGAGCAAGTTTGACCATAGGAGAAGTATGTTTTTGAGTCTAAATCAAAACTCTTAAGACTGATCGAGGACAAAGCCAATCAGATAGGTAGAGGATCACATATAGAACATAACGTTTTTTTAAAAATCGGACCAGCGGAACCAAAGATAAAGACGATGGCGTGTTCAAATTCCGCTACAGCACGCACCACATAGGATGCGGGCCATAGCGAACCACCGTATCTCCGCGAGCGTACTTCCCAGAGTCACGGGGCCAACGCTGGTCTTTTCAGCAACCCCCAGGCCCACACCGCTAGCACCTTCAGAACAGCAGCCACCCACAGACAAACATTTTTCCATAGACTCGCATTGTATGGACTGCCACCCAGCGGCGGGGGCTAAGCTATTTCCACATGCTGGTGGTTGGGAGCAGAGGTATTCAAGCCTTTAAGTTGCATTTTTTAACTTTGAAGGGGTCGTTACAAACGTAAATCTTCTTGCGCTCAATTTTGAAACAATTTCTTTAAATATTTACTGGGCTCAAGTCTGCTCTGGCTGCAACAAAATAATCTCCTCCTCACAAGCATGGCCCGATAAATTTCATAAAATGATAATAATAAAGGATTGAGTTTATCCCCCACAAGAATTCCTACAAAAACATTTCAGGAGTGATACAGGACCCGAGTCATGGTCTGCTCTCACTGCTTCCATCAGGCAGGCGGTATCGCAGCATCAGGACCCGCACCAGCCGACTACATGACAGCTTCTTCCCCCAAGCAATAAGACTTTTGAACACTTGATCTCTCACGATCAACAATCAGCACTGCACTTTATTAATCTATTATCTCACACTGGACTGTCATAATTATATTCTCCACAATATAACAACTGCATATATATTTTTATTTACTCTTATTTTTAATTTTTTATTGTATGTGTATTCTATATTGTGTGTATTGTTTACTGCACATTGTATAATAGGATTGTGTTGTGCAATTATATGTACATTTGATATGTAAATTGTGTTGTGTAAATATGTTGTTTATTGTAATTGGTATATGTCTGGTCACTGTCATGACTGCTATGTTGCTCGGAACAGCACACAAGACTTTCACCTACTGTTGCACTTGTGTACATGGTAGTGTGACAATAAAGTGATTTGATTTGATTTGATTTGATTTTGACATGGATATGAAACTGATTTCAGTTGCTCAACTGAAATCTAAACAGCATTTAAACCGCAAAGGGCTGTTTACAAAAGAAAATTAAACGCTATTATTGTTGCCCAAAGCTAATGTGCTACAGGCCTACATGCTGCCAAAATGTGCAGGGAAGAAAAGAAATGTCGTTCTTGTGAAAAATGCGTTCATTAACACGTCTCCTTTACAGTCATATTCATGCAAATCTTAAAGGCATGCAGGTGACTTTTTCCACCACTCAAAACCTGCATGCAAATGACTGTTTTCCTTTTTAAGTGCTACATTTCTATTGCTCTCTTTTTCTGTTCATCACGCCTCATCACATGAAAGCCAATCAGATTCCATATGCAAATGAGGGTGGAGATAATAAGGGTGAAAGTCGTTTTTACCTCTATAGCTAACCCTAACCTAACCCTAACCGTACCTAACCTAACCCTAACCCTAAACCTAACCCTTAGGATTGGAATTTGAAAAGCACTTATTTACTCTCTCTTGCATGTATGTTCTTATATAATTTTAGGACTGTATGTCAGTCCCTTAAAGCACTTATGTATGTATGTCTACCCCAATACCCTTATATGGTTATAGCACTTACCTGGTGTTTACCTGGAGTTTTTTTCATAGCATTCAATGAAGCAATGGTCTGTTTGGTGAGGAGAGCATGGGAGGTATTGTTGCTTAGATAAACTTTGAAAGCAAAAAACATGTTGGGTACTTCCATGTGCGTACACAGGGATAGACATAGTTGTATATTGAGGAATTTATACTTAATATACTTTAATAGGTAATCTGGTGGATAGAACTTACCTTGAAAAGCAGGTATCGTGAGGTTCCTTGATAACCCTCAGTTCAGCTGTGGGATGTTTCCAACACCTGTCTGGGATCTCTATACTGTCACCTGGTGGAAAAGGAATAAGATTACAAAACAGTTTCATTGGTTGGTCAAGGTCCTGGCATATACATAACAGTGTTAGGGAACATACCAACCCGTAGGTTCCACAAATTGACCTCTACCCAATCCCTAACCCTAACCCAGTAGCTTTAGCCCTATATCATCTTGATCTATAGCTATTTCTTACCCTAACCTGACCATCTAAACTCATATCAACACTCTTAACTTGTTCCCTTTTATAAATTTCTTCTCCCTCCTCTCTATTTTATTTTGTCTCCATATGTTTGGTTTGTTGATCTCTGCCTGGTCCTAATTAAACTTGTTTGAAAGCAGTGTCTGATGAATAGAGTCAAAAAAGAAATGAAACTGGGTAAATATATGAGATGGAGCTGTGCCTGTGCATTAAATATCCTTAGGAGAACCATTACAAGTCTACTATGATCTCCTTATGGTTTATTGAACATTTTCACCTAACCAAACCCTAACCCTTGCATGTGTTAACTTATTTATAATTAAAATATATGATTTATTTATTATGATGAAATTTGTTTGGGCTTTTGGGCCATGTGGTGATAGCACTTAAACCATTTAAAGCACTCTAAATAAATAAAAAGAACTTACTTTCTTTAGTCTGATGGTTGGGATGATGAGTCTCGGATGATGAGCTTATGAATGAGCTTATGAAAAGGGATCTTAGTTTTAAACTAACAATTAATAGAGTTTAGACATCTAGTTTACTATCTTAAGAATTTGCATAGTGAAAATGTGTTTTATTTAGAATACCGTCTCTCCTCGCTTCCCCAAGGTATCCATTTTTTAAATGTATGACAAATAAAAATCATTTTAACAAATACTTACCTGAACAAGGGTTAGGTGTAGCTGCTCCTCCTTTTTTCCTTCATCTTCTCTCGATATCTTGTGTTGGGGTCTCCTAGGATGAGGCTCCAACCGTCTGCCCTGTAATGCACAAAGTGAGTTTAGATGTTTATACCTTTTGTTCACTAAATAAATAAATAAATCTTACTGCGTTACTTACCTTAATAGAGTTTAAGACCAGGAATATCGATCAGGTGGTTTTTCAGGGTATCACTGATTTAGGCTTTTCCATTTTCTGTCTTGTGTTGTTTCTTTTCAGGGTACCTAAACCTAACTTTTTTTCTTTTAAAGGTGGATTTTGTTGGGTATTTTTATTTATTCCCTAGCCCAGAACTTAAGCCTGACCCTAACCTCAGTAAATCCTAACTAACACAATAGATTTCTAACCCTTTCGGCTTGAACCCCTTATAATAATAATAATAATAAAAATCTTAACAAAAACTGTGGTGCAATTGCTCTGTTAGTGCGGTTCATTTGAACAAATGTGAACGCTGTCACCCGAACCTTGGTGCACACTAAACAAGCAAACCGAGACCACCTGAAAAGTGGGTCTCTGTCCTCTTATAAAGGAACACTGCTACTGTTCGATTGATATATGAATGCAACATAGACCAAAGATATCTAAATGGACCAAAAACAGGAAGTAATTTCCCTAATACTGACCTCAAGCATACCTGGTTCTTTTCATCATCGGTACTGGCGTTGGAACCGCCCGTCAGCTGTCCTTGCAGCATATCATCATTTTTATGTACAAAGGAGGAATTCCTGGTGTTGTTTTGTCTCCTTTACACATTTTATTAACTCTTCGTTTGTTCTCAGCTGGTAAAAATACCACCATACGTATATACATATATACATCCAATGAGTGCATTTCGCCAGCATTGTGTTTGGATGACTTTTCCCTGATGCCTTTGGTTTTATATAATTAGGGTTGGTGTTAAAAAGGCCAGTGTGAACGTTGAATGAACCAGGACTAAGGGTGGGTTCACACTTGTAGTTCGGTTCTCTTGGTCCTCTTGGTCTGGACCAAAAAAGAAAATGATACATTTAGTCCTGGTTCGCTTAGCGTTCACACAGGCATTTTTAACACCGAACCTAACATTACAAAACCAAAGGCATCAGGACAAAGTCGCAACCTGCTTCGACAGCTTTTATGATGTATATTTTCTGACAGAACTTGCCTATTATCCAAAACAATGCTGGCTGCTGGGCGAAATGTGCTCGTTATATTTATATATGTATATATATATGGTGGTATTTTTACCAGCTGAGAGCAAACAAAGAATTAATAAAATGTGTAAAGGAGTCAAAACAGTGCCAGGAATTCCTCTGTTGCACACAGACGAAGATATGCAGCAAGGACGGCTAACGGCGGTTCCGATGCCAGTACGAACTTAAGTATGCAACATAGCTCCTATGATGAGAAGAACCAGGTATGCTTGAGGGCAGTATTAGTCAAATTACTTCCTGTTTTTGGTCCATAGTTGCATTCATATATCAATCGAACCGCACCAGAGTTAATTTGGAAGCAGACCAAGACCCACTTTTCAGGCGGTCTCGGTCCGATTGTTTGGTACGCACCAAGGTTTGGGTGACAGTATTCACACTTGTTCAAATGAACTGCACTAACAGAGCAATCGCACCAGAGCTCATTTTAATCGAACCAAACCTGCCAAGTGTGAACACACAAATGTATCTAATGTGTCCAAATTATGCATTTATTTGTTATATTCCTTCAGGAAAGAGTAGCTTAAATGGTATGCATGTATTTGTCAGGAAATGGCGCCGTTGTCTGCTGCAGAAAAGCAGAGTTAATGTAACAAAATGTACCATCCTCCATCGTGGACTCCAACAACGCCATGGCGGAGTCCAGGGCACTCTCCCTCACATTGCTCGACGGTCTATTGCCATAGATAGCATCCATGTGGTCGAACCACTTCCGCTTTCTTCTATTTGAACCAATCTGGCTGTTGTGGTCCTTGATGGTTCTGTAGTCACAGTGTTTCCCCTGCCATTATATTAGGGGGGCGCCCCCCCCCCCCCCCCAATGGCACCCTCCTCCCCCCCTTGAAGGTAAAGTTAATTATATTTTCTATATAGCGCCAGATCACAACAGAAGTAATTTAAGGTTACCTTTCCAATAGAACAGGTCTATACCTTGTTAAACAAACTAAATAGCCCTTAAGTTATTTATCTTATTTACACGACGGCATGTCATTTCTGTCTCTACATGGTCGCACGTTTACTATTCTCCTCAGCTCTCTGTATCGCGCACGGTGGAGTTCCGCCCCTGTGCGCACACACACGCCTGCACACACACACACACAGACACACACAGACACGTTCGCGCGCACACAGGTGAGCATAGGGGTGTTCGATTCCAGGTTTTCTGGTACGGAGGTATGCATAATTCCAAACTAGAGTCACTATGACTGTTATCTATTTCTAAAGACATAAGCTACAAGCTATCTTGTGTAGGATAAATACAAAGTTTCTACGACAGCTCTCTGGCATGGTGTAATGCCGCGGATACACTAGACTTTGAGACTACGGTTGTGACATAACAAATAGTAATACACTCAAAATGTAAAAAAATATACAATCTACTCGACTTTACTGCAAAAATATAATTTTTATAGGGATTAGACACTCACAAGTGAGTGATTTCGGACACAGTAACAGAGTCGACACCAAGAGTCGATTCCTGTGATGGAGTCGACCCCGAGTCTGGGGCTATTCAGAGTCGAGGAATCGACTCTTTGGAGTCGACTCCCCATCACACACTCCCACCAGCGGACAGAAAGCGTGCGTCGGAAATATGTTACGTCAATCACCTGAAAAGAAGACAAAAATATCTGTGTTTTTTAAACGCTCCCAGGGTGGTGAAGATGGCAACACTCGCTCTCCTGTAAGTAGCACCTACTGCTCCGAGTCCAAGTACAGAAAAGAGCCCAAGTGCTGCACGCCCTTTCCCTGACAAGCAGCAAAAGTCCAGTCACTAGTGATGGGTCGTTCGCGAACGAGTCGGCTCTAAGAGCTGATTCTTGTAGGTGAACGTTGGGAGCCAGCTCGCATATCAGAAGAGCCGGATCTATTAATAAAAATATTTTAAAAAATTAAGATATGAACAATCAAAAGATTTAAATTAATATAATTAACTAATTCAAAGAACGAAAAAATAAAATAATATAGGCCTTAATGCTCAATCACACACATATTTGTTCTGACTGTCTGCTCACACTAACAGCCTGCTGCCTTCTATTGCTCTGACGGTCCCAGTCAGTAGTGTAAACTGTGAAAGGGACTTCTCAACCATGAACAGGGTAATACAAACTTTTCACAATAGGATTTGTTGCTTTTAGCTATATGTTAAGCTATCACATTTAACAGTTAATGCATTTGCAGGTCAAGACAAACATCCGCAATAGGCTGCAAGGAGACCATCTTGCAGCATGCATGCGGATCTCAATAAATGGGCCAGACGTTTCTGACTTCCCATATCAAGAGGCTCTGGAAATGTTCTTCCAGAAGCCCAGAAAGATACACTGCAGTGACAAAAGCTGCACACTTTGTGGATAAATTACATAAAAATAAATGTTCCAATGTTTAGTTTAATGTACAGTTCAAATAATTATTTAGTTAATATATTCACTGCAGCCATTAAAAGAAACAAATGAACACCATGACTCCTTTAAGTGTTTGTGTCTGTGACAACCCCCCCAAAGCTGTAAACCTAGGGGAAACACTGAGTCACTTACAATTTTTTTACTTTTCCCTATACTGTCCGGTGGTAGCCATTGTGTGGTCAACAGTTGAGACACTTGCCGAAAGACTTCGCGTTTCGTGACGTTTCGTTCGTTGTTAACGAGAGGAACATCTGCACCTCGTTTTTTGACCATGCCATGGTTTTGCGCACAGCCGTTTCTTTTTACAAATTGTAAGTCGCATGAATAAATGACACTGCTATCACTGTTGCTAACTTTAAAACTAGCAGGTTGATGTCCCGTGTCGCAAATCCAATGATGCTGGTAGTGACAATTCTCTCTGACCAATCAGTGATCTGCAGGATTTTGATGTCACATTTAGTATCGGCTTGCTTGGAACCTCAACCGAGGTGGTACGAAAAACGTACCAGGTACTATCCACAGTGAAAACCCCCCCAAAAAATGAGCAGAGCCGAGCTGTACCGTGCAGTGGAAAAGCCCCAAATGACCTCTCCCCCAAGTCCAGACCCAAGAAATGCCCCACAGCCAGGGCCCTCAAGGTTAATAGAACGTTTATGATTTAATGTTTTGTTGATTTGGTAGAAACTGGAATTAAATTATCTTAGATGATTTTGCCATTACAATGTGTATATGTGTGTGTGTTTGTGAGAGAGAGAGTGTCTGTGTGGTGTGTGTGAGTGTGAGTGTGTGCGCTTGTGTGTGAGCGAGCGAGAGAGAGAGTGAGTGAGTGAAATAATATATGTTATCTAAAATTAAAAACATAATATTGTAAAATACAATGATAAAAATATTTTTGTAGCCTAATAAAGGGATAGTATAACAAATGAGATTACAATAATAGGTATAAGAACAACTTACTTTAATGCAATAATTGGCCTATCCTATACATTATTGTATTTAGAACGATTTATCTGTTGTAGTGATTGTAAATTGTGACAATATGTGTCTTGTGAATGGAGAATGGATGTAGAAATGTAAGACAGGGAAGGAGGAGGCTCCAGAAGGAGACTGAACAACCAAAGGCCTTGATGGAGAAGGAAAAGAGAAAAAAAGAAAAATACAAGTAGAGGTACCAGCAGTTGGGAGGAGGGAAAAAAAATCACCACGTTCTACACTGGATGAGTTGATTTTGTTTCATGACATATATTGTTGTTCAGTGGTGTGATGTCCACACTGTTATGTCCTGTCCACCCCGTTTCCCTTCTGTCCACCCTGTTACCTCTGTGTGTTTTTTTTTATGTTAATAAAATAAGTTCAAAAAACATTATGCATATCTTTGTGGTTACTTGTAGGGAATGAAATGGCAAAATAAAATAATTTAAAATGGGGCCAAAATTCCATTGAAATGTCTTTTTATTCTAAAAGAAATGTGGTGAAATGACACTGTGCAACACAAATACAACAACTTTTTTCAAGATAATGCTTGTTTATGAACACTTTGTTAAAATACATTTGCAGGGTAAAGTGAGGGACATTTTTGCTATTAGAAAATGTAAATATAAAAATTACTGTGCATTCAAAACGCTTATTAATTGAGATGAGAATATCCTGTAACAGGGTCGACATTTGGCCTTTGCATGTGTGAAGAATTTGGTAAAAATTATTAAAGAATAATATCCTGAGCTGGACCAATATATTTTTCTTGTAGTGTAACAAGCCCTTCTTCAGATAAAATGATTAAATCATGGAAATTGTAACTTTTTTTTATATAAAGTTACCATATATATATATATATATATATATAATGTATTAGCTCTATAAATCAATTAAACAATTTAACCATTTGATATTATGAAATCACAACAAATGTAAAATGTTCTTAAAAATATCCCTTTCATGACACAAGTGTGCCACAAATCACCCAACAGCAATGTAACAGACTGGTAGAGAGCATGCCAAGACACAGGAAAATTTCAGAAGTCAATATTTGGATGAATAATGTCTAGGTTACTATTGTAACCTCCGTTCTCTGATGGAGGGAATGAGATGTTGTGTCAAAGAAGCGACATTAGGGGTCTCTTTTGAGAGCCTCGCACATCTATGAACTTGAGAATAGGCCAATGAGAGAGAAGTCACGTGGGACCACCGAGGAAGATGGCCGCACACTAGAGGAGCTCCTAAAGCCCGTTGATTAATGTTCTGAATTTGGAGACATACACTTCAATTGTGGTCATAATTTTGACACCCTTTGTCAACTTTGATGTTTCTCTAAGACTGCAGCCTTCGGAAAAATGGCAAGTAATAAAGCAAACTTTTTCAAGGGAGCTAACACGAGGAAGCAGCAAGCTAGCATTAACCTCGCCTCGGCTCCGCTCCCGGCCCAGACCCCGGAGCCGGAGCCGCCTGAAAGCACACCTGCGACTGATGACGCACCTCCAGCGGCAGCGGAGGAGAGCATGGGGAGCGACAGCAAAAAGGACGTTTTTGAAGAAATAAAGAAAATGAATGCTACTCTTTAGGTGGTGGCAAAAGATGTCACCACTATTAAAGACACAACTAAAGAACTAAAAGACTCAGTGGAAGATATAAAAGTGAGGCTGGGAGAGGCGGAACAGCGTATATCAGGCATTGAAGATGCTAGCGCGCTTACTGAGGCAAAAGTGGACAAATGCGAGGAAAGGCTGGAGGTGTTGTGGTCACGCGTGGAGGACCTTGAAAACCGCAGTAGGAGAAATAATGTACGGATTGTCGGACTTAAAGAAGGCATGGAGGAACCCGGAAAAGTGGATCAATATGTGACGGAGATTCTGGATAAAGCATTTGAGTTTTCTGGAAGTGAATTTGAAATTTGAACATGTGCATCGTTCCCCTGTACCAATGCTGGACCCTAATAAACCTCCCAGGGCGATACTTGTCCGCTTTCTACGTTCATCTGCCAGGGAGAAAGTACTACGAGTGGCCAGAGAGAAACGGGGGATCGACTGGGAAGGCGCTAAGCTTTCCTTCTTTGAGGATGTTACGAGGGAGTTGGCGGAGAAGAGAAAAGCGTTCAATCCAGCAAAGAAGCGTCTTCGAGAGCTACAAGTGAAGCATAGGCTGGCTTATCCTGCAACACTTATTTTGATGTGGAACGGACAAACGAAAACGTTCAAAGATGGAAAAAAGGCTGAGAAATTTCTGCAGGAGTCGACTTAGAGGCTTATAATAACTCGGATGAGAATAGGTCATACTGGACTTAACAGTACACTATATAAAATTGGAAAACATCCAGCTGGAGAATGCATACACTGTAGCCAACAAGAAACAGTTGAGCATGTATTAATCCAATGTAAGAAATATAATAATGAGAGATGTCACCTTATTCAATCATTGAAGAAAGTAAAACATCATGACCTTACTTTATCAGGTCTATTAAGGGAAACAGATAGTAAGTTGTATGATGAGATTATTAAATTTGTGAAAGAAAGTAATTTATATAATAGAATATAGCGGTTTTTGTTTTGTTTTTTGTTAATTTATTATGTTTTAGTTTTCAGTTTGTTTATTTGTTTTGCTTGGTTTTTATGTTTGTTTATATTTTGTATAAAAGCAAATAACTTGATCCATATTCCTTTCCAGTTGGTGGCGGTAATGCACCAATAAGATAGGTTGCCAACCGCCAATAAACACCAAAGAAGAAGAAGAAGGAAAGATGGCGGGCAGTCACAGTCCATTCGACGTAATGGCAGTACGTAAACACTGAAATTTAAAAATAAACTGAGACGTGTGTAAAATGTTTCCTTTGACATATCTCAACATGAATATTAATGTTAGCTATTTTAGAGTCCCTGAATGTTTAATCGTGCATAATTTAAAGTTATCATCATAAAACCGAGAACCTAAATACATATTATTTGTGGTTCAATGAAACATTTTATGTTTTGTCTCAGCTAATGTTAACAATGTCTATTATAACCGATTCATTTAATATTATTGGCATTAACGTGGACACCACTTGTTGCCTTTGGCAACATTTAGCAAGTGTGAGCAGTGTGTGTATTATGATGTATAGATATAGATTTATATATCTGTATACTTAGTTATTTACTATTTGTTGAAATATGTAAATGGTGTGTGTTTGTTTAACCTGCACAGAAGCATAAGACAATACAGAAGAAAGGACATGGTCCCCTTCTCTCTATTGAGAGATGCAGAGTGTGCTGCAGAAAATAACACAGTGCCTACTGTAAATTGGTGTTTAACCATTTGAATGCGGTACAGAATCATGTAGAATCACATGTTTGAGTTGCAGTTCATCACGAAGGTATGTGTGGGAATTATTGTAATTTTCTTATACAGTTCAATTATTGTTTGTGTGTGTAAATCATGTTTGAAAGTTATGAACCCTTTAGTTTTTTTGCATGTTTTGGTCTCTCTTATTTCTCCCTAGAGTTTGAAAGTAAGATCATATAATTCCATTTAAAATGTCCTTGCAATGTGAAACTATTGGGAAGTCTGAATCCCAAAGGTTCACATACTTCTGCACACAAGGATACTTCATGTATTAAGTAAATAATTCAAATATATCCAAATTCTTTGTGTTTTCTGTTAATCGTGCCATATTTTATCAGAAAATGTAGCGTAGATGAAGACATAATGAAGTATGTCTAAAATATGAAAAACGAATTTCCGAACGGGTTCATAAACTCACTTTAATACAGTCACTATGTGTAATTTGCCAAAATGTAGATTGCTCAACAAATTATTAATATTCCCTAGCTCCACAGTTCTAGGTTAATTATCTGGTGAACATTTATTTTATTCTTGTATATTGCTCTTTTTTCCCCTTCTCTTTTTTGTCCTATTGTATAAGACAATCTAAAAATTGGCAAATTACATATATGGTAATTTAATTTTTTATGTCATTCATAAATGACATCGTTGTTAAATTCATAAATGAGAAAACTGTAGAAATTCTCTTTAGACCAGGGGATGTAAAAACCTCTACAGGGGCACTGCACTGTATAAAACATTGTAAACAAGACAGTTTATCAAAGGTATTCTTTCTACATTTTAGATTTTGTCATCATAAAGTGTAGTCTAGACTGCAGACAAGCAGCACATTTTCACTGCTGCTACTGCACGTCAACATTAATCAGAAGGGATGCTCTGATTAAACACATGACAAGTTGCAAAAATACAGCATCTAGACAGCCTCTACCCATAGCACCAGCAGCAGCGCCACCTCCATTTCCAGCAGCAGAGCCTCCATATCCAGCAGCAGCACCACCTTTAACCCCAGCAACTCCACCTCCATCCCCAGCATCACCATCATCAGTAGTAGGATTATTCGTCCGGCAGCAAGTCAGGGTGACTTGCACACACTGTGGCATTCAAATAAATATAAGGAACTTGCTGGTTCACATTAACAGAAAACACAGGCAAAGGGTAACTCTCATGCCAATGCATTGATGCCAAAAATGGCCATGTCCAAAAAAAATAAAAAATGGCGTGCAAGCCAAAACCTAGTCTGTGAACAGGATGAATGCAAGACAAATGCTGAATTTGCAGTCAGGAGTGGAATTCTTCCTTATGAGTGCATGCATCTAAAGTCTTTGCACTTCTGGCCTCGAATGGACACCGCAGTCATAATTTTGGAGGAGGTTCTGTCAGAAATGGTTACTGCGATGATATTTGGGGACACAAGGAAGCAAAGTTGCTTAAACTGCCAAAAAGCAGCTGCTAATGCAGGTGTTCTGTTGAGGTTACTGTTGGAGGGCCTCTTTCTAAAAAATAATTTTCAATATATGAGCCAAAGATAATCACACCACAGCAGACTGGGCAGCAGAATAGCAGCATATGATTCTAAAAAGAGTTCCTGGCACTACCCATGTGCCAAAGCAAGACAGACATGTCTCCATAAAACAATTGCTAAGTGTCTATCTATGCAAACTGACTTGAACTAACTGTGCAGTAACTGTGAATATGCACACCACCTTCCAGTCAATCAGAATCCAATATTTAGACTGACCATGGTATAATACAATATGATTCGAGGCATTTCTTGCCAGATGCATTTCCTCTGGCAAGGTATGATACTGATAACCATACTTTATGTGTGCATTCCCAGTATGCAGGTAATTTGTAATAAATAAAAAATAATGCACACTGGAAAATTTTCCAATTTGACTGTTTTGTCACTTTTTCTTCAAAGCCAACAGTCAGTCACCAAGCAAATGTTCCAACCAGATCTAAACGTCATGGAGGTAACCCCATCTGTGCCAGACGTCATGGAGGTCACCCCATCTGTGCCAGACATCATGGAGGTCACCCCATCTATGAGAATCCATGTATGTACAGGGAATATTTATGTATTGTTTCACTATTGTTTGTTTATGTAATAACCTTTCCTGTTTCATAAAAGTGTTTGAGCAGCACTTGACTAATTACATTATTATTGAAATATCTTTTTGCACAAAGGACTCTGTGGTGATGAAACGGATTCTGCTCGCTTGTCACTGGGTGGAGGAGTACCGAACCCACTTTGCTGGGATAGTTCAATTACCACAGGTCATAAGGATGAACAAGGATGATGCCTTGTTGGCCATAACAATGTGGGACCTGTTTACTGACACTATTTTCTATGAAGGTGAAATGGATGAGGACAAAATCCAGGCTCCCTTCCTTTTCACCTTTGAGAGAATTGAGGACATTGAGTTTTCATGCAGGAAATATATGATAAAATAAATATTTGTGTATCTTGCCTGCACAACCCTCACCTTTAACAAGTGAACTAATGGGGAAGATCTGGGTAAATATTGTTTTGTAAACTTTTTGTATTGTCTTGTAGATTTAGGGTTTGTAAAATGTCTTGTATTTTCAACCAATTGAATTTTGTATCTTATATCTTATAATACATTTTGTTCCTAGATGGAAGATTGATTTTTATGCTAGCTGTACATTTAGCTAATAAAGGTTAATAGAAATAAAATAAATACAGCAACACTTAATGGCAAGTATGTGACTAATAAATTGTAAATTATGTAACACTTCTAGTCTACTAATAAATGTTTCTGGAATGGTTGCCTTGCTTCTAGTCTCAGAGTACACTTGTCCTTTTTTTTTTTCTTTAGTGTGACACGTGGCTGGTTTCAAACTACTGGACAGGTTACTTATTACCATTTGATTAAGATTATATTCCATGTAAATTAAATTCACAACTAGTTGTACATGCATTCTTTTTTCTTTTTTGAGGTACAGATCAAGTGTATGTGTAAAAGGAATAATCCAGATAAGACAAGTAAATAGGTGATCATTTTATTTTTGTATCACACCTACCATGGCAACTCAGTTCCCACGTTTAAAAGCAAATAGAATATTAGGAGCATCATTTATTACATTAATTAATTTAAAATGATTGAGATAAATTCACAAATATCCGTAATACGTTGGGGAAGAAAAAAAAAGCAGGGGTGCACAGATAGTCTAGTCATGCCGTTTGTCACAGAAACAATGCCGAAAAATCATGAAATCGTGAAAAATGTTAAAGAAAGTTCAGGCTATATCAGCTATGTCAGCATATCCAGTTCCATGCCAGTCTATGGTTACTTTGACCTAATCTCTGCGCATCAACAATAACAAAAAATCCTCATTAAGGTAAGTTACCAGTGTGAAATTGGCCCCCCACCCAACGCAAAACGTCGGCAAAATAGTTTCAATCGTTTGTGCTTCGTTTGTGCTGTAAATATTTTCGTTTGTGCTGCTTCGGTTTTTAAGATATTAAAAGAAAATTTATAGGTCATTCTCAGGTCAGTCAGCCCCCCACATGCTCCTAATTCACCCCAAATAGTCTCGTTTGTTTCTGCTTCGGTTGCGCTGGTTTGTGCCGGTAAAAGTTTTGTTTGTGCTACCTCGGATTTTTTAATATTAGACATTGAATTATAGGCGATGACGTCACCAGCCCCCCCACATGCTCCAAATTCATCCAAAATAGTCTCGTTTGTTTGTGCTGGTTTGTGCCGGTAAAAGTTTCGTTTTGCGAATGTCTTTTTTTGACAACAAAGTTCAAGAAAGAAGGTAAGATCCAAATGGCAAATCAAATAAATAGACCCATTCACTGTATTTATTTGATACAAAAAATATAGTAAAAACAGTAATATTGTGAAACAATACACATTAAAATAGCTGTTTTCTGTTTTAATATAATTTAAAATGTAATTTTATTTCTGTGATGTCAAAGCTGAATTTTCAGCATCATTACTCCAGTCTTCAATGGTTTGTTTGTTTGTTTTTAATTTCGTTTTTGTTTTTGTTTTGTCTTTCCTATTTGTAGTCTATATATGCTCAGGTTTATATGTGTTGGATACAATATGATTGGCATAATAAAAAAAGAACATCCAGTCTTCAATGTCACATGATCCTTCAGAAATCATAGAAAAAAATGTTGATTTTGTTCTCAACTATTATCATGCTTATTGGTGCTCAATTATTAAGAATGGTTCTTATTTTTTTATCAATGTTTAAAACCATTTTTGCATGCTTATATTTTTGTGGAAACTTAGAATAGAAAGGTAAAAAGAACAGCATTTATTTGAAATAGAAATCTTTTTAACCATATAAATGTATTTTACTTTCTCTTTTGATCAATTTAATTTGTCCTTGCTGAATAAAAGTATTTTAGATCTATCTATCTATCTATCTATCTATCTATCTATATATATATATATGTAAGGCCTTCTTCCACTGTGGCCTGAAGATGAGGCATGCCAGAAGCCTGCAGTACAGCAACAGAAGTACAAACAAATGGAACTTCCTGGGTGACTTGTGTGCTGAGACCACAATATTGTGAGGAGCACTGTTTTGTGAAGGAAACACATGTTTTTCAACAGGTCCACTTTCAGTCTTTTCCCCCTCACAGATGGATCTGCATGGAGCCATTCAGGACAAGGAGAGAGGTATGAATTTCTCTTCCTCTTATGGGTGGGACCGCTAGGTCTCTCCAGTTTTCAACAGCGTCTTCATATGTCCCAGAACAGGAAGCATCCATTTCTGGTTTTCCATCTACACTGCAAGTTGTGGTGGGTAGTGGATTGGCTCCTGTGATGATCACTGTTGCAACAGCTGCATCCTCTTCATTTTTTCTCACCTTTTTGTTTTGCAGAACAAATTGGCATGTTGCAATGATTCTATCCACCAGAATAGTCAAGTTTTCATGCTTGGAAAAGGCCATGTTTGATGTTTTTGAACTCTGCTTCAACATTGGCTGAACTTGCAGTGATGTTGGTGCTTCGAAAGTGATGGATCATTACCACTGTCCAGAGTGGTATGTAACTTGCAAACCAGATTATATTGGGAATAATCTCAGGGAGGAAGTGCATATTATCATGATCCCCATTACCTACGGCAAGTGACCTGCTCTCCTCACATATGTCTGTTACCCACTGTCCATGTGTGTTTGGTCACATGGATCCGCTTCCAGGTCCTCATCCTCTACATCTGGAATGATGACACACTCTTCTGCAATTCCGGCTTGGTGGTACTTTTGCTGAATGTATACAGAGTAAGAGGAGTGAGGAGGATGAGCAGTAAAAGCTTTGACCAGAGCTTCGAGCAAAGCCAGAGAAAAGTCACTCACATCCTCTTTTGGAGTTGGTGCACCTGCATATATCCATTCTGTCAGCCAATGTGTTATTGCATTAACATTGTGTCTCTCTGACAGCATTTGCAGCTCTGGGACACTTGAGCACTCATCCCCTGCCAGAATGCCCTGATATAAGAATATATGGCCAGACTTGCCATTTGGTTTCTGTAGTTTCCTCACAACTGAGCCAGTTGCATCAAAACTCACAGTGACCCCACTAGTAGATGTCTTTGAGAATGACTTGTACATATACATTTGTGTTTGACTCCAATAGTGACAGAAAAACTTGTCCAGTCCAATGTCTTTAATGCGACCACTGTGCGGTGCATTGTATTTAACATCTGCAGTGAAACAATGGGATCCTTGTCGCCTAATTCTAAATTATTTCTCTCTTGCTTTGCTTTGTGCAAGGTGGCCAAATTAGGAAAATGACTTGGCTCAGGATCTCCAAAATTCATCAGCTTTGTTGCCTCTGATGCCCTCCATACATGGGGTTCCATTCAGACATCGCACGCTTGGACAGCCAGTGTTCAGGGAGTCATCAGTGTTTGGGGTGAATTTGAACCATGTGGGGGGCTGAGTGACCTCAGAATGACCTATAAATATTATTTTAATATCTAAAAAACCGAAGCAGCACAAACAAAAATTTTTACAGCACAAACGAAGCACAAACGATTGAGACTATTTTGGATGAATTTGGAGCATGTGGGGGGGCTGGTGACGTCATCGCCAATAATTCAATGTCTAATATTAAAAAATCCGAGGTAGCACAAACAAAACTTTTTGCTTCAGGTTCAACATGATTACAAGTTTAATACTGACTGCAGTCTCATAATCTCAATCAATTAATCTCTGAAATTAATACAGATGTAACAGCACAACACTGTACGAAAATAATGAGTCTTCACAGTTCTCAAAAGATTAAACTCAATGAAACAAACTGCACAGACTGTGCCTTGAATGTCATGTCATGCGATAAAATCCTCTTAAAGAGACAGTAACAATTTATCCTTCATTCTGAACATTGACATTTTAAGTAAATGAAAAGTACAAATGGTATATTTGGTACCAATTGATGTCTTTGAAAACGTTACTTAGCAAAAATGAATACGATACAAAATGGCTGAAAGGGGCGTGTTTATGTAAATGTCCACATTTTATCAGAATATGTGTAAATAAATCAAGTGTATTTTTGACTAATGGTTTTTCAAACCTAACATGCTTCAAGATGACATCACTCTGAAGTACTGTGCAAAGAATGGCCCATATTCACCCTTGGGCGTTAAAGGCCATGCCCAAAATTCCCATTTTCTGGTCAAACATTTTCTAATTAGGTACATTGATACTACAGGCCAATAGGAAACCCCACACCAAGAATGGCCCACATTTGCCTTTAGGGGTGCTACAGGCCATGCCCAAATGTCCCATTTTTGGGTCAAAAATATTCTAATTTTGTACATTGATACTACAGGCCAACAGGAAACCGACACCAAGAATGGCCCACATTTGCCTTTAGGGGGTGCTACAGGCCATGCTCAAATGTCCTATTTTTCAAAGTGATGGAATTTTCACCATATTTATTACATTCTTCTGAAACTTAATGTACATACCTAATTTCTCATTGGGAAAAAAAACAGCCTCAAGGATCCATAAGGTCCGGCATGATGGATTTTCCTGTACAATGAAAATCTTTTGTTTAGGATTAAGACAGAAAAACTTTTGGATTCCTCCATTGGGAGGGTTTAACCCCAACCCTCTACTGATCAATTATGAATGATTTGCCATTTTGAGGAGGAATCGCATTGCTGCTTGCAGCTATATTTATTATTATTATTCTACTTGAGCCCCAATATCTCAAAAAGTCACTGGTCAAAAATTTTCTAAATTGGCACATTGATACTCCATGCCAACGGGTACCCCCAAACCAAGAATGGCCCACATTCGCACATAAGTGGCGCTACAGGCCATGCCCAAAAAAAATATTTTCAAAGTGATGGCATTTCCACGCCATTTGTCCAATTATTCTGAAACCTGGTGTACATGCCTCATTTCTCATGGGGAACAAAAAAGCCTCAGGACCCATAACTTCTGCCATGATGGATTTTCATGTACAGTGAAAATTTGCGAAAACCTACAAAACTCTTCTTCTCCTGAACCGTAGCTCCAATTGACTTGAAATTTTGTACACATGTGTAGAATTGATGTCTTTGAAAACGTTACTTAGCAAAAATGAATACGATATAAAATGGCTGAAAGGGGCGTGTTTATGTAAATGTCCACATTTTATCAATATATATGTCAATAAATCAAATGTAATTTTGACTGAGGGTTTTTCAACCTAACATGCTTCAAGATAGCATCCCTTTGAAGTACTGTTCAAAGAATTGCCCACATTCGCCCTTAGCGGTTCACTACAGGCCACGCCCAAATGTCACATTTTCAAAATGATGGCATTTTCACCCCAATTTTCCAATCATTCTAAAACTTGGTATACTTGCCTCATTTCTCATTGGGAACAAAAAAGCCTCAAGGAACCATAAGGTACGATACAAAATGTCTGAAAGGGGCATGTTTATGTAAATGTCCACATTTAATCAATATATATGTCAATAAATCAAATTTAATTTTGACTGATGGTTTTCAAACCTAACATGCTTCAAGATAACATCCCTTTGAAGTACTGTGCAAAGAATTGCCCACATTCGCCCTTAGCGGTTTGCTACAGGCCACACCCAAATGTCACATTTTCAAAATGATAATATTTTCACCCCAATTTTCCAGTTATTCTAAAACTTGGTATACTTGCCTCATTTCTCATTGGGAACAAAAAAGCCTCATGGACCCATAAGAATCTGCATGATGGATTGTCCTGTACAGTGAAAATTTGGAGAAACCTACTAAACTCTTCTTCTCTTGAACCGTAGATCCAATTAACTTGACATTTGGTACCCATGTGTAGAATTGATGTCTTTCAATTTGTTACTTAGCAAAAACGCTAATACAAAAGAATACAATACAAAATGGCTGAAAGGCGCATGTTTATGTAAATGACCACATTGCCTCAAGATATATGTGTCAGTAAACCAAATGCAATTTCGACTGATGGTTTTTCAAACCTAACATGCTTCAAGATGACATAACTATGTTGGCTTGAGAAAGCCAACATATTGCTATGTTACATACATTTATTATTATTATTATTATTATTATTAATACTATTTTTGTATTTTTCTGAGACTAAAATTACAACAGCCTTACCTCCAAGAGCTTTAATGCTACAAGCACCAAACTCGCTACAGACCTGGGGACTGTTCTGAAGTTTGCTGGTATGTCTTTTTTACCTGATGCGAGTTAAGCTTTTTATATATATATGACGATCAAACATGTAAAAAATCCCATTGATTTACAATGGCTGAGCAAAAATGCCCCCTCTACTGGATTTATGCGGTCTACAAGAAAAATCCCATTCACTTACATTGGCTGAGCAAAGAGGCTCCCTCTGCTGGAGTAACCCTGTCTACCAAATGCAGCTCTACTGGAGACATCTCTCTAATGAAGCAATTCTGTCTACTAGTAGGTGGAGCTCCAGACTTAGAAGCCAGATGAATTTTGCTTGCGTTTGCACGAAGGTATGTCAATTGCGTGTGTTTAATGCTTGACATTTGGACCATTCACGCGATTTTATACTATTCATCTCAACAAATGGCAAAACAACGTAAAAAGTATCAATACTTCCGAGAATGATGTTTTATCAGGGTTGTCTCTGACAACACGCGATCCGCGAGGCGATCTAATTTTTGCTCGCATCTTCACGAAGGTTTGTCGGTTGTATGTGTTTTAATGCTTTCTAGTTTGAACTTTCAAGCGATTTTACACCATTCAACTCAACAAATGGCAAAACAACTCAAATAAATGTTTGCGAGCAGTTTGTGTGACACAGTGAGCCGCGTCGCGTCTAACGCACGCACCCCGATGAGAGATCGCTTTCGCTTCTTCTTGCGTTTGAACGGACAATTTCATACAACAAAATGTCAAAATACATGATATACTGGGGAGTCTGTTTTGTCTCAAGTAAACATTAACAGTTGAAGAAATCGGGAATCTAAATCTAGTATAAACACTTCCGAGAATGATGTTTTATCAGGGTTGTGTCTGACAACACGCGATGCGCGAGGTGATCTCATTTTTACTCGCATCTTCACGGAAGTTTGCCGGTTGTATGTGTTTGCTTGAATGTATTTGAACATTCACGCGATTTTACGTCTGTATTTTATCATCTCACACCCAAACAAATGAGGGTGTGAGAGACGAAACTGATGTTGCTCAACTTCACTTGACAGCGCGGGAAGGATCACAGAAGATCCATCGAGAACAGATGAACTATTAATAGCAGAATTAGTGCTTCAGGTTCATCATGATTACAAGTTTCACAATCTCAATCAATTAATCTCTGAAATGAATACAGATGTAACAGCACGAAAATAATGAGACTTCACAGTTCTCAAGATTAAGATCAAGATTAAACTCAATGAAACAAACTGCAGACTGTGCCTTGAATGTTATATGCTATAAAATTCTCTCTTAAAGAGACAGTAACAATTGAGCTTTCGTCCTGAACATTGACATTCCACATAAAAATAAAAAGTACAAATGGTATTATTTTTATTTTTTTATTTCACTCTTACGTTGTAAAATGCCACGTTTTTGAATGGCATGTAAAATGTAAAAACAATCACTCAATCTCCATTGTTTCACTGGATCTGTTGCTATTTTAATGATCTAAAATACAAAGCACTGACCATTTAAAGTGTGAGCCTGTACATCTTGAAAGATTTAGAAACCATCACAGCTATACAGTGTTATTTATGTGCCTAGATAGTCTTTCAAATAAACTTAGTTTACCCCAAAAATAAATTTCTCTCATCATTTACTCACCCTCATTCCATCCCAGATGTGTATTATTTTCTTTCTTCTGCAGAACACAAATTAAGCTTTTTAGAAGAATATCTCAACCCTGTTGGACCTTTCAATGCACTTGAATGGTGATCAGAACTCAGAAGGTACAAAAATCACATAAATGCAACATAAAAGTAATCCATACCACTCCAGTGGTTTAAACCATGCCTTCAGAAGTGATATTATAGGTGTGGGTGAGAAACAGATCTATATATATATATATATATATATATATATATATATATATATATATATATAATTTTTTTAATTTTATTTATTTATTTTTTATTTACTATAAATTCTCCTCCCTGCCCAGTAGGGGTGATGTGCTTATGTAAATCACAAAAAAACAGAAAAAGAACTTTTAAGAGAGAAGAGCGCTTATGAAAATCAAAGTAGAGATTTAGAGTAAAAAATTACTTAATTATTGATCTGTTTCTCACCACTTCTCATTTACTTACATTGAATGGACCAACAGAGCTGAGATATTCTTCTAAACATCTTCATTCAATTTCTGCAGAAGAAAGTCATACACATCTGGGACTGCATGAGGGTGAGGAAATGATCAAATATCCCTTTAACATTCACTTATTTTTACAAAGCATACAATGAAGTCTTAGGACAAAATGAAAATCTTAGTGAATGCCGTATGTGGTATAATGACATGGAGAGCTTAAATAATTTTCAAGTTATTGCATTTAATTAATATTTTTGCTGTGATCTTGTTTTATTGTTATCATCGAGTTCCAGTCTTGGTTCAAGGTTTGGTCTTTCTCAAGCCAACATCAAAGTTTGACTTGACAAACTTTTTTTTTCTAGTTCTGAAATACTATGCAAAGAATGGCTCACATTTGCCCATAGGGGGCGATACAGGCAACGCCCAAAAGTCCCATTTTCAAAAGGATTTCATTTCCACCCCATTTGTCCAATTCATCTGAAACTTGGTGTACACTCCTTATTTCTCATGGGGAACAAAAAGCCTCAAAAAGCATCATTTCCACCATGATAGATTTTCCTGTACAGTGAAAATTTGAAAGATTGTGAAAAATCTTCTCCTAAACCGTAGCTCCAATTGACTTGAAATTTGGTACCCATGTGTATAATTGATGTCTTTCAATTTGTTACTTAGCAAAAATTAATAAAACACAAAATGGCTTAAAGGGGTGTATTTATGTGAATGTCCACATTGCATCAATATATATGTGTCAATAAATCAAATGTCATTTTGACTGATTGTTTTTCAAACCTAACATTCTTCAAGATGACATCACTCTGAGGCCCAAATGTCCAATTTTTGGGTCAAAAATTTTCTCATTGTGTACACTGATACTACAGGCCAACAGGAAACCCCACACCAAGAATGGTCCACATTTGCCTTTAGGGGGCGTAACAAGCCATGCCCAAATGTCCTATTTTCAAAGTGATGGCATTTCCACCCCATTTATTCAGTTCTTCTGAAACTTAATGTACATACCTAATTTCTCATTGGGAACAAAACAGCCTCAAGAATCCATAAGGTCCGGCATGATGGATTTTCCTGTACACTGAAAATCTTTTGTTTATGATTAAGACAGAAAGACTTTTGGATTCCTCCATTGGGAGGGTTTAACCCCAACCCTCTACTGATCAATTATGAATGATTTGCCATTTTTCTACTTGAGCCCCAATATCTCAAAAAGTCACTGGGCAAAAATTTTCTAAATTGACACATTGATACTCCATGCCAACGGGTACCCCCAAACCAAGAATGGCCCACATTCGCACATAGGTGGCACTACAGGCCATGCCCAAAAAAAATATTTTCAAAGTGATGGCATTTCCACGCCATTTGTCCAATTATTCTGAAACCTGGTGTACATGCCTCATTTCTCATGGGGAACAAAAAAGCCTCAAGGACCCATAACTTCTGCCATGTACGTGAAAATTTGCGAAAACCTACAAAACTCTTCTTCTCCTGAACCGTAGCTCCAATTGAAATTTGGTACACATGTGTAAAATTGATGTCTTTGAAAACATTACTTAGCAAAAATGAATACGATATAAAATGGCTGAAAGGGGCGTGTTTATGTAAATGTCCACATTTTATCAATATATATGTCAATAAACCAAATGTAATGCCAAACCTAACATGCTTCAAGATAGCATCCCTTTGAAGTACTGTGCAAAGAATTGCCCACATTCGCCCTTAGCGGTTTGCTACAGGCCACGCCCAAATGTCACATTTTCAAAATGATGGCATTTTCACCCCAATTTTCCAATTATTCTAAAACTTGGTATACTTGCCTCATTTCTCACTGGGAAAAAAGCCTCAAGGACCCATAAGGTTCTGCATGATGGATTTTCCTGTACACTGAAAATCTTTCGTTTAGGATTAAGACAGAAAGATATGTTTTTTGGATTTCTCCTATGGGAGGGTTTAACCCCAACCCTCTACCGATCAATTATGAATGATTTGCCATTTTGAGGAGGAATCGCATTGCTGCTTGCTGCTATATTTATTATTATTGTTATGGTTATTCTTGTTATTATCCTTATTATTCAATCAATAAAACTTTCCTTGTGTAATTGTATAATTCCACCTGAAATATTCACTTTAATACTGTGCTTGAAAATTCAGAATGACATTAAAAATTATTTCTGCAACAGTACACCTCAGATATAAAAAACTCATCATTTATGAGCACTTTTCCATAGACTCACATTGTATAGACTGCCACCCAGTGGGGGGAAACAATAATGAGCCTATGTGAAATCAGTACGTTTTTGGCCGCCTTGTTGGCTACGAACGAGCAATCGTTCCCAAAATTTGCAGACGCTAGCGTGGTCTTTCTACGAGAAACATATTACACTTTTGTGAGCCCAGCCCCAGGGTAGCCTGTTTTATTACAGTAAAAACACGGTAAATTGACATAGGCCTATATAAAATTATCACAGTGGGCCGAAAGCCTGTTTATTCTATTATCCAAGAGAACCCATTGACTTCTACTGTCATCCTGCCCAGGAAAGCATGGCATTTCTGCTTGGCACCACTGCAGTCACGTCAGGGAGTCATTTTACCTGATTGAGCTTCCTCACAGTCTGTGTCTGACCGCATGTCTGCCTGTCGGTGTATCACAAAATGGGTGGTTTTCATCCCTATATCCCATAACCTAACCTAACCCTAACTAACCCTAACCTAACCTAACCTAACTTCTTAACATAACCCACTTCTAAGCTAATAAAAGTCAAATGTATCAAAAAGACACCTTACTTACACAAATTAAGATTGTATAACTTTATTCAACTTTAACTCTAAACATAACCAACTTCTGAACATAACACATTTCCAAACTAAATACAAGTCACACTGATCAAAAAGACATAACATTTACACTATATAGAGCAAGTTTGACCATAGGAGAAGTATGTTTTTGAGTCTAAATCAAAACTCTTAAGACTGATCGAGGACAAAGCCAATCAGATAGGTAGAGGATCACATATAGAACATAACGTTTTTTTAAAAATCGGACCAGCGGAACCAAAGATAAAGACGATGGCGTGTTCAAATTCCGCTACAGCACGCACCACATAGGATGCGGGCCATAGCGAACCACCGTATCTCCGCGAGCGTACTTCCCAGAGTCACGGGGCCAACGCTGGTCTTTTCAGCAACCCCCAGGCCCACACCGCTAGCACCTTCAGAACAGCAGCCACCCACAGACAAACATTTTTCCATAGACTCGCATTGTATGGACTGCCACCCAGCGGCGGGGGCTAAGCTATTTCCACATGCTGGTGGTTGGGAGCAGAGGTATTCAAGCCTTTAAGTTGCATTTTTTAACTTTGAAGGGGTCGTTACAAACGTAAATCTTCTTGCGCTCAATTTTGAAACAATTTCTTTAAATATTTACTGGGCTCAAGTCTGCTCTGGCTGCAACAAAATAATCTCCTCCTCACAAGCATGGCCCGATAAATTTCATAAAATGATAATAATAAAGGATTGAGTTTATCCCCCACAAGAATTCCTACAAAAACATTTCAGGAGTGATACAGGACCCGAGTCATGGTCTGCTCTCACTGCTTCCATCAGGCAGGCGGTATCGCAGCATCAGGACCCGCACCAGCCGACTACATGACAGCTTCTTCCCCCAAGCAATAAGACTTTTGAACACTTGATCTCTCACGATCAACAATCAGCACTGCACTTTATTAATCTATTATCTCACACTGGACTGTCATAATTATATTCTCCACAATATAACAACTGCATATATATTTTTATTTACTCTTATTTTTAATTTTTTATTGTATGTGTATTCTATATTGTGTGTATTGTTTACTGCACATTGTATAATAGGATTGTGTTGTGCAATTATATGTACATTTGATATGTAAATTGTGTTGTGTAAATATGTTGTTTATTGTAATTGGTATATGTCTGGTCACTGTCATGACTGCTATGTTGCTCGGAACAGCACACAAGACTTTCACCTACTGTTGCACTTGTGTACATGGTAGTGTGACAATAAAGTGATTTGATTTGATTTGATTTGATTTTGACATGGATATGAAACTGATTTCAGTTGCTCAACTGAAATCTAAACAGCATTTAAACCGCAAAGGGCTGTTTACAAAAGAAAATTAAACGCTATTATTGTTGCCCAAAGCTAATGTGCTACAGGCCTACATGCTGCCAAAATGTGCAGGGAAGAAAAGAAATGTCGTTCTTGTGAAAAATGCGTTCATTAACACGTCTCCTTTACAGTCATATTCATGCAAATCTTAAAGGCATGCAGGTGACTTTTTCCACCACTCAAAACCTGCATGCAAATGACTGTTTTCCTTTTTAAGTGCTACATTTCTATTGCTCTCTTTTTCTGTTCATCACGCCTCATCACATGAAAGCCAATCAGATTCCATATGCAAATGAGGGTGGAGATAATAAGGGTGAAAGTCGTTTTTACCTCTATAGCTAACCCTAACCTAACCCTAACCGTACCTAACCTAACCCTAACCCTAAACCTAACCCTTAGGATTGGAATTTGAAAAGCACTTATTTACTCTCTCTTGCATGTATGTTCTTATATAATTTTAGGACTGTATGTCAGTCCCTTAAAGCACTTATGTATGTATGTCTACCCCAATACCCTTATATGGTTATAGCACTTACCTGGTGTTTACCTGGAGTTTTTTTCATAGCATTCAATGAAGCAATGGTCTGTTTGGTGAGGAGAGCATGGGAGGTATTGTTGCTTAGATAAACTTTGAAAGCAAAAAACATGTTGGGTACTTCCATGTGCGTACACAGGGATAGACATAGTTGTATATTGAGGAATTTATACTTAATATACTTTAATAGGTAATCTGGTGGATAGAACTTACCTTGAAAAGCAGGTATCGTGAGGTTCCTTGATAACCCTCAGTTCAGCTGTGGGATGTTTCCAACACCTGTCTGGGATCTCTATACTGTCACCTGGTGGAAAAGGAATAAGATTACAAAACAGTTTCATTGGTTGGTCAAGGTCCTGGCATATACATAACAGTGTTAGGGAACATACCAACCCGTAGGTTCCACAAATTGACCTCTACCCAATCCCTAACCCTAACCCAGTAGCTTTAGCCCTATATCATCTTGATCTATAGCTATTTCTTACCCTAACCTGACCATCTAAACTCATATCAACACTCTTAACTTGTTCCCTTTTATAAATTTCTTCTCCCTCCTCTCTATTTTATTTTGTTTGTTGATCTCTGCCTGGTCCTAATTAAACTTGTTTGAAAGCAGTGTCTGATGAATAGAGTCAAAAAAGAAATGAAACTGGGTAAATATATGAGATGGAGCTGTGCCTGTGCATTAAATATCCTTAGGAGAACCATTACAAGTCTACTATGATCTCCTTATGGTTTATTGAACATTTTCACCTAACCTAACCCTAACCCTTGCATGTGTTAACTTATTTATAATTAAAATATATGATTTATTTATTATGATGAAATTTGTTTGGGCTTTTGGGCCATGTGGTGATAGCACTTAAACCATTTAAAGCACTCTAAATAAATAAAAAGAACTTACTTTCTTTAGTCTGATGGTTGGGATGATGAGTCTCGGATGATGAGCTTATGAATGAGCTTATGAAAAGGGATCTTAGTTTTAAACTAACAATTAATAGAGTTTAGACATCTAGTTTACTATCTTAAGAATTTGCATAGTGAAAATGTGTTTTATTTAGAATACCGTCTCTCCTCGCTTCCCCAAGGTATCCATTTTTTAAATGTATGACAAATAAAAATCATTTTAACAAATACTTACCTGAACAAGGGTTAGGTGTAGCTGCTCCTCCTTTTTTCCTTCATCTTCTCTCGATATCTTGTGTTGGGGTCTCCTAGGATGAGGCTCCAACCGTCTGCCCTGTAATGCACAAAGTGAGTTTAGATGTTTATACCTTTTGTTCACTAAATAAATAAATAAATCTTACTGCGTTACTTACCTTAATAGAGTTTAAGACCAGGAATATCGATCAGGTGGTTTTTCAGGGTATCACTGATTTAGGCTTTTCCATTTTCTGTCTTGTGTTGTTTCTTTTCAGGGTACCTAAACCTAACTTTTTTTCTTTTAAAGGTGGATTTTGTTGGGTATTTTTATTTATTCCCTAGCCCAGAACTTAAGCCTGACCCTAACCTCAGTAAATCCTAACTAACACAATAGATTTCTAACCCTTTCGGCTTGAACCCCTTATAATAATAATAATAATAAAAATCTTAACAAAAACTGTGGTGCAATTGCTCTGTTAGTGCGGTTCATTTGAACAAATGTGAACGCTGTCACCCGAACCTTGGTGCACACTAAACAAGCAAACCGAGACCACCTGAAAAGTGGGTCTCTGTCCTCTTATAAAGGAACACTGCTACTGTTCGATTGATATATGAATGCAACATAGACCAAAGATATCTAAATGGACCAAAAACAGGAAGTAATTTCCCTAATACTGACCTCAAGCATACCTGGTTCTTTTCATCATCGGTACTGGCGTTGGAACCGCCCGTCAGCTGTCCTTGCAGCATATCATCATTTTTATGTACAAAGGAGGAATTCCTGGTGTTGTTTTGTCTCCTTTACACATTTTATTAACTCTTCGTTTGTTCTCAGCTGGTAAAAATACCACCATACGTATATACATATATACATCCAATGAGTGCATTTCGCCAGCATTGTGTTTGGATGACTTTTCCCTGATGCCTTTGGTTTTATATAATTAGGGTTGGTGTTAAAAAGGCCAGTGTGAACGTTGAATGAACCAGGACTAAGGGTGGGTTCACACTTGTAGTTCGGTTCTCTTGGTCCTCTTGGTCTGGACCAAAAAAGAAAATGATACATTTAGTCCTGGTTCGCTTAGCGTTCACACAGGCATTTTTAACACCGAACCTAACATTACAAAACCAAAGGCATCAGGACAAAGTCGCAACCTGCTTCGACAGCTTTTATGATGTATATTTTCTGACAGAACTTGCCTATTATCCAAAACAATGCTGGCTGCTGGGCGAAATGTGCTCGTTATATTTATATATGTATATATATATGGTGGTATTTTTACCAGCTGAGAGCAAACAAAGAATTAATAAAATGTGTAAAGGAGTCAAAACAGTGCCAGGAATTCCTCTGTTGCACACAGACGAAGATATGCAGCAAGGACGGCTAACGGCGGTTCCGATGCCAGTACGAACTTAAGTATGCAACATAGCTCCTATGATGAGAAGAACCAGGTATGCTTGAGGGCAGTATTAGTCAAATTACTTCCTGTTTTTGGTCCATAGTTGCATTCATATATCAATCGAACCGCACCAGAGTTAATTTGGAAGCAGACCAAGACCCACTTTTCAGGCGGTCTCGGTCCGATTGTTTGGTACGCACCAAGGTTTGGGTGACAGTATTCACACTTGTTCAAATGAACTGCACTAACAGAGCAATCGCACCAGAGCTCATTTTAATCGAACCAAACCTGCCAAGTGTGAACACACAAATGTATCTGGTCCGGACCAAGAGAACCGAACTACAAGTGTGAACACACCCTAAGTTCATGGGCGATGAAGGACTCAGGAGACAGCGAACAGTGGCTTTAAAAAAATAAAAAAATAAAAAAAGTATCAATTGTCACACATTATACATGCATTTCTGCATATATATGGTGAAATTATTTATTTTTCACATATCCCAGCTAAGCTGGGGTCAGAGTGCAGGCTCAGCCATGATACGGCACCCCTGGAGCAGATAGGGTCAAGGGCCTTGCTCAAGGGCCCAACAGTGGTGTCTTGGCGGTGTTGGGGCTTGAACCCCCGACCTTCTGGTCAGTAACCCAGAGCCCAGAGCCTTAACCACTGAGTAACTGAGTAACGCAGAGCCTTAACCACTGAGCCGCCACTGCCCCTGAACATACACACATAAACAAAAATAGGCTCTCAGTAGCCGACTCAAATATGAATGTAATCTCTAAATATGGTGTTGCCAGACATGCACACACCACTTCCTTTGGCCACTCTCTCTCTCACACTGATGCTCTGGCGTGCCTTTTCTGGTCTCCCTCCGCCACACTATAATTAGAGACAGGTGTTAGAGGCAAGGTCATGTGTCAGTCTCCCTCTCCCGCAGACTGACACATGACCTTGCCCTCTCCTGCAGACTGACACATGACCTTGCCCCCCCATGCCACATCACTTCCAGTCGGGTGGTCACATATGGTCTAGTGTACGAGTTGAAATATTTTAACACAGCTGAGGCTCAAGTTGGATCCAAAATTGTTGCGTCAAGAGACAATCGGAACCTCACGCAGCCCCTGTGCAACTCTCCATTGGAAATGAATGACTTCTGGTCTGTCGGATGCAGTGAAAAGCCGCCTTAACTACTATGTTTAAGCCATGTTGATCATAACAGTTTTCTTTTGAGGGTGCTAGTTTGCTGCTGCAGTTTTAAACAACTTTTTCTGCACAATGTCAGTAAATTAAGCTCATTTGTTATCTTTGGAGTGTGGCGTTTTAACCTTCTGGGGTCTGAGGGTATTTTGGGCCCTGGAGAAGTTTTGACACACCTTGACATTTGAGCTTTTTCAGTTGCTTAAAAACATATTAATGTCTAAAGTCTGATAACACTGTATTCAGCGCAAACTGGGATACAATAATATGTGAGCAACATGTGTGTACAGGTTTGTATTTTTGAGAAAATAACGTTTATGCATGGTTTTTGAAAAAACTACAATTTTAAGTCACTGAAATACTAAATATTTGTCCACAAGACTTTTGAGAACTGGATCTTGTAGCCTCGAGTTTTTGCTACAAAATGATGTGAAAACCATCCTGATCACTCATTTATACAAAACAATATAGTAATTTAACTTTTGTAAGACAATTTTAGTGTTGAAAGGTAATATGCGAGGAGGCGTGAATGATCATGAATATTTAGGTGATTCACACCTGAGAGACAAAAGACTCCTCCCCTGGGCCTATTAATCAGGGATAGAGAATGAATGTGAGGAGACTTAATGATCAAAATCAAGTTTTAAGTTAAAAGTAATCTGACTATATATTTTCTTTACATAAAGACTTTACTTAATTTTAGACCTACACTACCATTTAAAAGAACTCTCTTCTGTCACCAAGACTGCATTTATTTGATCCAAAATACAGAAACAATACTGATATTTTGAACTCTTTTTACAATTTAAAATAACAGTTTTCTATTTAAATATATTGTAAAATGCAATTTGTGATCAAAGCATAATTTTCAGCATCATTACTCTGCAGTCTTCAGTGTCACATGATCCTTCAGAAATCATAATAATATGCTGATTTTCTAATATGGGCATATTTAAAGTACATTTTACTAATTTAACCTGAACACATATTTGCAAGCATTAGCATTGATGATAATGAGGCAGCATAAACACTAGATAAAATATAAACTAAACATTCATATTATTTTTTATATCATATTACATATCATATTTATATTATACAGCATACAATTTAAATAACTGCTTTAGCAGAAACAGCATTTAAATGTTACTAAATCTTGCTTATTAGGACATATTTAAAATGTCAATACTCTGAATCCTGTCTGGCAAGTCTAGAAACACTCCCACTAGTAAAATATGTTCAAGTTTATATAAAATAGCATGTCAACTAATTCAAACTAATTGACTTACTCGTCCGAAATTGTATCCTCGGCTGGATCAAGTCTCTCTTCAAAATACAAACGTTCATATGTCCAGCTCTTCTTCTGAGGAAAATGTTAACTCTTCCTTACAATCCTGGAACTTTCTCGCCTGTGTATTGTTGCAAACGCGCAGAAAACTGAATTAATTTTGTTTACATCTGACCTCACAGTCGGGGGCGTGTACATTTGCGTTGATCGTCTCTGCACATTAGCGTATGAATGGCGCACTCTGCTGGTGGGTGGGATCACATTACAGATAATTAGATAGACCAGTAAAAACTATACATCGCTTTGTTTCAAACATATTGCATTGCAGGAGAATATTTGTTTTAAATTTGAATTGTTTTATTTAAAAGTAGACATTTTAAGCTTTCTTTAGACATACACTCACCTAAAGGATTTTTAGGAACACCATACTAATACTGTGTTTGACCCCCTTTCGCCTTCAGAACTGCCTTAATTCTACGTGGCATTGATTCAACAAGGTGCTGAAAGCATTCTTTAGAAATGTTGGCCCATATTGATAGGATAGCATCTTGCAGTTGATGGAGATTTGTGGGATGCACATCCAGGGCATGAAGCTCCCATTCCACCACATCCCAAAGATGCTCTATTGGGTTGAGATCTGGTGACTGTGGGGGCCATTTTATTACAGTGAACTCATTGTCATGTTCAAGAAACCAATTTGAAATGTTTCAAGCTTTGTGACATGGTGCATTATCCTGCTGGAAGTAGCCATCAGAGGATGGGTACATGGTGGCCATAAAGGGATGGACATGGTCAGAAACAATGCTCAGGTAGGCCGTGGCATTTAAACGATGCCCAATTGGCACTAAGGGGCCTAAAGTGTGCCAAGAAAACATCCCCCACACCATTACACCACCACCACCAGCCTGCACAGTGGTAACAAGGCATGATGGATCCATGTGCTCATTCTGTTTACGCCAAATTCTGACTCTACCATCTGAATGTCTCAACAGAAATCGAGACTCATCAGACCAGGCAACATTTTTCCAGTCTTCAACTGTCCAATTTTGGTGAGCTCTTGCAAATTGTAGCCTCTTTTTCCTATTTGTAGTGGAGATGAGTGGTACCCGGTGGGGTCTTCTGCTGTTGTAGCCCATCCGCCTCAAGGTTGTGCGTGTTGTGGCTTCACAAATGCTTTGCTGCATACCTCGGTTGTAACGAGTGGTTATTTCAGTCAAAGTTGCTCTTCTATCAGCTTGAATCAGTCGGCCCATTCTCCTCTGACCTCTAGCATCAACAAGGCATTTTTGCCCACAGGACTGCCGCATACTGGATGTTTTTCCCTTTTCACACCATTCTTTGTAAACCCTAGAAATGGTTGTGCGTGAAAATCCCAGTAACTGAGCAGATTGTGAAATACTCAGACCAGGCCGTCTGGCACCAACAACCATGCCACGCTCAAAATTGCTTAAATCACCTTTCTTTCCCATTCTGACATTCAGTTTGGAGTTCAGGAGATTGTCTTGACCAGGACCACACCCCTAAATGCATTGAAGCAACTGCCATGTGATTGGTTGATTAGATAATTGCATTAATGAGAATGAGTGTATGTTTCATGTTTGTGTGATAAGTATTCGCTGAGTTTCAGTTCATTTTTGTGATGTGTTTCTGAAATATGCTTGTGAACACAGAGACTGCTGAATTCTCACCCTTTTTATTTTCTTTATTTTACAAAAGCACAAGATTTTGTTGTTATTGTGAGTGTACACATATAAAAGTAGACCCTTTATAGTCTCTAATGATGTCTTACACTTATCTGTATACCCAAAAATGAGTATTTTAAGTTGTTTCTGCTCTAATGATGAAAATATCCTGCAGGACGTGCCGGTGCGTACGTCGACCCCAGAGGGTTAAAAAGAGGGGGTGTGGCTAAATCAACAGTTCAATCTTGTGGAAATAGAACAGTTTAAATCGCTTACAGCACCTTTAAATGTAATGTAAATAATGTCACAATGCATTGCAATTAATCTTAAAGGTCCCAAAGTAGTCTTGACTTAGGCAAAATATAATTGTATTATATTATATAATTGTAATATAATTTTTCTGTTGATTTTATGGATAAATATGACCAGAGCATTTTCTTATTGTCAAACTTTTAAGTCACATTGGATAAACAAGTCTGTTAAATGTAAAAATATAAATGAGGGGAAAATTTACTTCAAGACAGCGACACTGGTGAGCGGTGTGGTTGGAGTGCCTTTCCTGTCCAGTACAAAGTCATCATCATTATCAAATCAATCAAAATCAAAAATCAAATCACTTTATTGTCACACTACCATATATATAAATATACACATACCTACACAACAATTTACATATCAAATGTACACAATACACACAATGTAGAATACACATACACTAGATAAGGGTATAAATATATATATAATACACTAACTGAATTGGGAGCGAGAATATATTGACAGAATGAGGATTAATAAAGTGCAGTGCTGATTGTAGATCGTGAGAGATCATGTGTTCAAAAGTCTTATTGCTTGTGGGAAGAAGCTGTCATGTAGTCGGGTGGTGCGGGTCCTGATGCTGCGATACCGCCTGCCTGATGGAAGCAGTGAGAGCAGCCCATGACTCGGGTGGCTGGAGTCTTTGATAATCCTCCGAGCTTTATTCACACACTGTCTGTTATATATATCCTGGAGGGAGGGAAGCTCACCTCCGATGATGTTTCTGGCCGTTCGCACCACCCTTTGCAGGTCTTTGCGGTTGTGGGCGGTGCTATTGCCGTACCAGGCGGTGATGCAGCCAGTCAGGATGCTCTCTACAGTACTAGTGTAGAACCGTGTGAGGATGTGTTGGTTCATTCCAAACTTCCTCAGCCGTCTCAGGAAGAAGAGGCGCTGGTGAGCCTTCTTCAGAACGGCCTCAGTGTGGACGGACCATGTGAGTTCCTCAGTAATGTGGACACCGAGGAACTTGAAGCTGCTGACTCTCTCCACCGGTGCTCCATTAATGGTGATGGGGCTGTGTTCTCTGTCTTTCTTCCTGAAGTCCACCACAAGCTCCTTGGTTTTACTGACTTTGAGGGAGAGGTTGTGCTCCTGACACCAGCGTGTCAGAGTGTGCACCTCCTCTCTGTAGGCTGTTTCATCATTGTCAGTGATCAGACCTACAACCATCGTATCGTCAGCAAACTTAATGATGGCATTGGAGCTATGTGTCGCCACACAGTCATGTGTGTAAAGGGAATACAGGAGTGGGCTGAGAACACAGCCCTGCGGGGCTCCAGTGTTGAGGGTCAGTGATGAGGAGATGTTGCTGCCCATTCTAACAACCTGACGTCTGCCTGACAGGAAATCCAGGATCCAGCTGCACAGCGAGCTGTTTAAGCCCAGAGCCCGGAGTTTCTCATCAAGCTTGGAGGGCATTATGGTGTTAAATGCTGAGCTGTAGTCTACAAACAGCATTCTCACATACGTGTTCCTTTTTTCCAGGTGGGATAGAGCAGTGTGTATTGTAGATGCAATAGCATCATCAGTGGAGCGGTTGTTACGGTAGGCAAACTGCAATGGGTCCAAAGAGGTGGGCAGAACAGAGCAGATGTGATCTCTGATCAACCTCTCAAAGCATTTGCTGATGATGGGGGTGAGGGCAACAGGACGCCAGTCATTTAAGCAAGTGATTTTGGCTTGCTTCGGTACAGGCACAATGGTTGATGTTTTGAAGCATGTGGGGACTACAGACAGGGAGAGGGACAGGTTGAAAATGTCCGGAAAAACACCAGCCAGTTGGTTCGCGCATGCTCTGATGACGCGGCCCGGAATGCCGTCTGGACCCGCGGCTTTGCGAATGTTCACCCGTCGAAAGGATCGGGTTACATCCGCAACAGAGACGGAGAGTGAACCATCATCTGTAGTATCGGCCGCGAGTGCTCTCTCCGCGAGGGCGGTGTTGTTGTTGTCCTCGAAACGAGCATAAAAAGTATTAAGCTCGTCCGGGAGAGAGGCAGCAGTGTTCATGGCGGAGTTTTTATTCTGTTTATAGTCCGTGATGGTGTTAATTCCCTGCCACATACTTCTGGAGTCAGTGGTGTTGAACTGTCCTTCAATTTTGTGCCTGTACTGGCGTTTGGCTGTACTGATGGAGTTACGGAGGGCATAACTGGCTTGTTTACGCTCCTCCGCGTTCCCGGAATTAAAAGCGGTGGTCCGCGCAGCAAGTGCCGTGCGAACATCGCCGTTAACCCAGGGTTTCTGGTTGGGGTAGATCCATATAGTTTTCGTCGGAACAACGTCCTCTACGCACTTCCTGATGAAACACGTTACGCTATCAGCGTAAACCTCGATGTTGTCATCGGAGGCAGACCGGAACATCTCCCAGTCTGGAGATGCCAAGTTTAGTGGCTAAAATTGATTTATTTTCACAGTCAGACAATTAGCTGAGGTAACGTGAGCAGCAGAAATCCACCTGTCACTCAAGTGGCCACGCCCTTAATTATGCGGAAATTAAAGGCTTAATATAATTTAAACGGATTTGTTATAAAAAAAATTCACCCCCCTCACAGTTGTCATGAAGGGCAAAATAAGCTGTATAGATCCAAGCCACTTTTTGCTCCAGGCTGTAAACATGTTTTTTTCTGCTGTAAAGTTAAGCATTTTAACATGGGGGAGATACAGATTTGACTCACTTTTGCAGCCAGCCTCAAGCGGCCAGTCGATGAATTGCAGTTTAATTCACTTCCGTGTAGGTTTCAAGAGAGAGACGGGGAGGTTGCCGCTTGGTTACAACAGTAAAAGGTGTTAGTATGAAGCTGCAGACTCGGAGCCTGCATCTACAGTCCCGCACCCAGAGTCCCGCATTCTCAGACCCCTCGTTTTTCGAGACAGCGCCTCCTTCCCTCCTATCAAATTGGATCGGATAAACATGTGAAGAACTTAAGCCGAAACGTGAGTATCGTCAATTTTATTTAGCGAATCATTCGATTTCTTTTTTAATCAAACTACTTTATAGCTCATCGATACACCAACACAGTCCATTTAATATTTATAAAGATAGTTTGTAACAAAATTTGAGCCGTTAATGTATGTTTTTTCGCCTTTTTCCCCCGAAAATATTTTGACAGCTAATACGTTAGCCTTTAACCTTGGACTTTTTGTAGACAAGCCATTGTAAAAATTATTATTGATTAAAATGAGTTGACATTAAAGTAGACCAATTAAATACATTAAGTGTGTAAATATCAAAGAATGTCATCATTAATTATTTAATCAGAATTGAGTAAAGTCACTAATACAATTCTTTCTTCCTTTTTTCTTTGCTTTGTCCTGTTTACAGCAAGATGATGTTTAGGTGATCGTTAAATAAAGTACAGAATTGTTTATTATTGGTGTTTTGTCTATTCTTATTTGAGTTTTGCTTTGCATTCAAATGATCAAAAACAGGTTTTGTAATGTTAGCATGGTATCATTTTAATTAGACCATTATAGGTTGAACTGAAAGAAAAAATGGAATTTGAATAAATAAAACATTGTAGCAATATAATGTCACATAATATTTTTCAGAAGATAGTTCAATCTGTAATTGTATCCTTTCCATCAGTAATTTTCTGTCAATTGAGACCTATGCTCAAAAAATAACTACTGGGTAATTTGTTAGTCAGAGAAAACAATGAGTTTTTTTGGCACATGCATTAAGCAGGAAACGCAAATATTTATTTGGATAACTTTAAAATAAACGCGACCGTAATATTGCATCCTATTGTTTTCAATGGCATTTAGCAGGAGGTGCTGTCTCGAAAAACGAGGGGTCTGAGAATGCGGGACTCTGGGTGCGGGACTGTAGATGCAGGCTCCGAGTCTGCAGCTTCATAATGTTGGTCCAATGGGAGTGCACGCCGATGACGCCGTAGTAAATAAGCGCGCTACTTCCGGCTGGATGAAATGGCGAGTGATGGAGTGAGAATGGTGGGTCTGGAAGAGGGAGAGATCGATTGTGATGAGTCTGCTGCGGAGCGAGTGCAGGTGAAAAACTCTCTGTTGCTCTCGTGTCATTATATAAAGTCTGTATTCAGTCAAATACGCTCTCGTGTCGTCACACACACACACACACACACACACACACACACACACACACACACACACACACACACACACACTCACTCACTCACTCACTCACTCACTCACTCACTCACTCACTCACTCACTCACTCACTCACACTGCAATGTATTTGGTTACATTCTTAGTAATCTCTGACATGTAGCATTTAACAACTATTGCCTAAAATTCTGTTTTGCTTTAAATTATTTTCTCTAGCGCTGTTTTGTTATAATGGCTTAACTAAAATTAATGACACTTTTATCAATGGAATAAGCATAAAGGAATATTCCGTGTTCATCACAATCAACAGCATTTTTGGCATAATATTGATGATTACCACAAAATTAATTCTGACTTGTCCCTCCTTTTCTTAAAGCACAAACGTGTGTTGCAGTGAGACACTTACAATGGAAGTCAATGGGGTTTAATCTGTAAACATTAAAATACTCAGTTTCAAAAGTATAGACACAAGACATAAACAATATGTGTGTTAACATGATTTTACTGTGATAAAATCACTTACTAACCACATCTGTGTGAAGTTAGAGCCAATTATACAACTTCAGCAATGATGACTTACAGAAATGCAGTAAACCATTAATGATGATTTAAACAACTTTACAGGTCAAATTATACAATGGTCATTTATAAGTTGACGCAATTTTAACTTTAAGTGCTTTTAAAAAATGATAAGCTTCACATTCTTGTATTGAAGCTGAATATTCTTTTAATTCATAGTGTGCGCTTATATCCTCAGACTCACACTCTTGTCTCACACGTATGGCCTCTTTAACGCATTGTATTTTATTGTAGTCATCATATTTGATTATTATATTCTGTAATTGATGTATCAAATGTTCATCATTATGTAGATGCATTATACCACACTATAATTAAACAAAAAAAGCAAACAAAACGTCTGTTTAATTTGGATGTAAGCAGATGTTTTTGGTGGCATTTTCACACACTGCACCATTGGTTAAAAAAGTAATCACTTGCTCCTCCTCTAAATGACTTCACTTTTTGACTGTCATTTGATCCCTCTAATATTTCAATCACCTGTCATAGGCTGCATCTGAAAACGTAGGAAGCTGACTTGCTGCCTTATCTGTTAATCAGTTAATGAGTTTTCACATGAATAGAAACTGAACAGAATTTCAGAACAGATTGAAATGCACTGATTTTCAACCTACCTCCATATACTGCCTCCGAAGGCAGCATTTTCCAGTTTTCAGACATAGTCGTAGAAGGACACTTTCCATCATTCAGTCAATTCTCCATAGCTAAAGTCCTGCACTGTTTGTTCTGTTCTTTCACTCTAAAAGGAGTGAAATTACAGAAATACACGTGGTTGCAAAGGCTGTTTCATGTTGATTTAAAGCGTAATGTTAAAGGAGCATCATTTGTTTAGGATAAATGTCGTTTTAACATATTGTTCGTGCAAGTTTGTGTTTACTGCAGTTTCTGCTCATTGCAGGTATCGTCCTTCCAGAGCGGAGTGGCTCCAGCTAACATGGCATCTGTTGCATCGTACCGCAGCTGCACCAACAGCAACTCCAGCGACAGCAACACTGACTCCGATGAGGCGGCCGTGCCGTTCAGACACAAACGCCAGAAGTGCTCCAGTATTCCTGCTCTGGTCTGGTCAGCACCTGTGAGCGGTGCCAGCGCACGCAAGGTCAACAACATCTGGGGCAGCGTGGTGCAGGAGCAGACCCAGGAGGTGGTCGCCGCGGAACTCGGCATCATGGGAATGGAGGGGAGTGTCAGCATGAGCAGCCGTCAGAGTGAGACGTATAATTATATACTGGCACGTAAGATGATGGAGAAAGAGCGTGAAGAGCAGGAGGAGGTGATAAAGAACGCGCTTGATGTGCAGCTGGATGGATACTTGCAGCAAAGACACGAGATGGACTTTAAGGGTCGGTATGAACTGACAGAAGATGAGCCTGAAGACAGAGTGATCAATGAAATAGCACACAGGTCAGAAGAGAGCCACTCATGTTTACTTAAGAAATCCTCACTTCCCTGCTGGAAAATCAATCTTAAGTTGGTAGCTATAGAACATAGTAGATGATTTTTAGCTGGCCATACTAGCTCAAGTCAGTAAAGCTGTGTTTTGGAACTTGGTTGACCAGCTCATGACCAGTTTGGATGGCATAGGGTTAGGTAATTATATCCTAACCCTTATCATGTTCCAAAACACGTCTACCAGCAAAATGTTTACAGTAATACAAAAAAAAATTTTTTTTCATTTAAATCAGCATGAAAAGATACCACTATGAAATATGAATACCTTTTGAATCCATGATGCGCTTCATCAAAATGAGTCACAATTCGCAATGTCATTTAAAATTAAAAAATTAAAAATACAAATTTAGTGTAAACTTGATTTTTGACCTTTTTTTGTTGATGATAAATCAAAATCTCAGCTTCCAAATTATTTCAATGCTGTCATAATATTCAAACTTTACAGTGCATTCAGAAATTATTCAGACACATTTTTCACATTATATTTTGCAGCCTTATGCTAAAATGCTTTTAATTATTTTTTTTTCACATCAGTCTACACACCATACCCCATAACAATAATGCAAAAAACAGATTTTTTATAACTTTTCAAATTTATAAAAAAGCATAAGTATTCAGACCCTTTGCTATGACATTTTAAATTTGGCTCAGGAGCATTTCATTTCTCTTGATCATCTTTGAGATGTTTTTACACTTTGGTGTCCACCTGAGGCAAATTCAATTGATTTGGACATGATTTGGAAAGGCGCACACCTGTCTAGATTAGGTCTCACAGCTGAAAATGTATGTTAGAGCAAAAACCAAGCTATAAGGTCAAAGGAACTGCCTGCAGAGCTCAGAGACAGGATTGTGTAAAGGCTACAATACAATTTTGGACTCCTCTAGAGCTGGCCGCCCAGCCAAACTGAGCATTCAAGGGAGAAGGGCCTTGGTAAGAGAGGTGACCAAGAAACCAATGATCACTCTGAGGTCCAGAGATTATGTGTGGTGATGGGTGAATCTTGCAGAAGGACAAACATCACTGCAACACTCCACTGATCTGGGCTTTATTGCAGAGTGTTCAGATGGAAGCCTCTCCTCTGTGTGAGACATGAGCAAAAATAGCACCTAAAGGACTCTCAGTCTGTGAGAAATAAGATTCTTTAGACTGATGAAATGAAGATTGAACTATTTGGCATCAATTCCAAGCATCATGCCTGGAGGAAACCAGGCACCGCTCATCACTTGCGCAAAACCATCCCAACGGTGAAGCATGGTGGTGGTAGCATCATGCTGTGGGTTTTTTTGAGCTGCAAGGACTGGTGGACTGGTCAGGGTTGAAGGAAAGCTGAACACCGTAAAATACAGAGATATTCTTAATAAAAACCTGGTCCAGAGCGATCAGGACCTCAAACTGGGCCGATGGATCACCTTCCAACAGGACAATGACCCTAAGCACACAGCTAAGACAAAACAAGAGTTGCTTAGGGACAACTCTGTAAATGTCCTTGAGTGGCCCAGACAGAGACCAGACTTGAACCCAATCGAACATCTCTGGAGAGACCCGAAAATGGCAGTCCACCGATGGTCCCCATCCAACGTGACAGTTGGCATATCACGATAACTACTTTTGTTGGACGATATATTTTCCAAAAAATAATTGCGATTAAACTATATTATTGTCATTTTGACCATTTTACCACTGATATAATGATAATATAATAGCATAATGCAAGTACACCTTTTCAAAAAGCAATTAATTTTCAATTCTTAAGAATATTCAGACATTGGAATCAGAATGTATAAAAGTTTTCAAAAATCAGTTATTTGCTTTGTCATTATGTGGTATCAAGTGTTGATTGATGTGAAAAAATAAAGCATTTTAGCATAAGGCTAAACAAAATGTGAAAAAATTAAATTTAATTAATTCTTTCTGAATGCATTGTATAGATATATAATATATATACACACACACACACCGATCAGCCACAACATTAAAACCACCTGCCTAATATTGTGTAGAACCACTTCGTGCTGCCAAAACAGAGCCAATCCGCTAATGCTATTCTGAGGTATAATTTTTATCACCACAATTGTACAGAGCGGTTATCCGAGTTACCATAGACTTTGTCAGTGGCCATTCTCTGTTGATCTCTCTCTCTCTCGCACTCTCTCTCTCTCTCTCATCAACAAGAACTGCCACTCACTGGATGTTTTTGTTTTTAGCACCATTCTGAGTAAATTCTAGAGACTGTTGTGTGTGAAAATCCCAGAAGTACTCAAACCAGCCCATCTGACACCAACAATCATCCATGCTATTATCTAATCAGCCAATCATAACATCATGCATATGCAGTTCTGGAGCTTCAGTTAATGTTCACAACAACCATCAGAATGGGGAAAGATGTGACCTCAGGGATTTGGAGCGTGTCATGATAGTTGGTACTGTTGTGGTTCTTGTCTGATTTGTGAAAAACTCACTCTTAAAGACTTGGAGCTTTTAATTTCAGAAGAATAGACTTTATTATCAGACCATAAAGCCGAGTTGCCCCTGCAGAAACAACTGAAGTGTCTTGAATTTTGCACACGCTTACATAGGTCTCACAAGGCGTGGCTAAAACAATGAATATCCTGTTTTGAGCTGAAAAACATCTTTGGAGCCCTAACAAATCTTCTTTATCTTTAAACCAGAAGGCTTCAGTTACATCCTGTGAACTATTTTCACACTATGTAAAAACAATTTACTACGAGGGGACCTCATCATATATCTTCTTTAGCTTCAAAAGTAAATAGGAAACATCTGTATGTCATCTATGTGTGAATGTCCATGTACCTCTGACATTCCATTCCCAGACTTTTATGCTGAACCACTCACATACACAAAAAACACATATGACCAACAGAAATAAGTGTAGAATAAAATGGCATCGATTATACTTGATTAATGTATACTCAACTTGATAAAAATACACCACATATCCCCTCTCTGTGACTTTCAGAAGTCACATTTCCATTTTTACTCAGAGTGCAGTTTCACAATTCAGTCGCCTCAGTTATGCTAACTAGTGACTAAATTAAGTCACACAGCTTCACTACCAATGACCAGATTATGCCACCGCACTCCATTGGAGATCACAGAACCAAACATCTCTACTCAACTTTACTTAAGAATAGAGTAAAAGATTCTGTCCTCATATTCATTAAAAAAAACAAAAAAAACATACAAAATTGTTTTAAGCATGAGCGTGCAATTGGTTCAGCCTTGCATGTGGATATCATAGTTATGTAGATTATATCAAATATAAAAGAAAATATTCATTATAATACCAAGAGTTCGTTTTTTTTTTTTTTTGTAGACGTCTTCAACCCAGATACTTTGCGCATCGTAGAGGGTCACCTTCTGGGGAGAGGTTAGGCTAGCATTTACACCCAGGGTGTGGTTCATCTTTTATTCATCATCTTCATTCTCATTTGAGATACTCGAATCCTCATCCAATGTTTGTGAATCCCAATTTAGTTTATGAAGCCAATCCTGGTAATATATACTTTGGTTAACCTCTAAATTCACTTTCCCATTATCTTGATATCTTAGCATTTCCATTTGTTTAACCGTGGCTTTAATGACTAGTGACCTTAATAAAGGAAGCATACAACAGAATACTAATACTCCTATCACTATTGCAATTCCCAAAAACATTCCCAGTTTAACAAACCATGCTCCCCATGCTCCTAACTTTAAATCAAACCAATCCCACATTTGATTATCTCTTCCAGCATTTGATTTAACTTCGGTTCTTAAGGTTTTTAATTTAACCATGACTTCACTAAATGTTCCTCCCGGAGCGGTATTATTTGGTATAAAAGTACAACACTGATCTCCAAACATAATACATACACCCCCTTTGTTTGCCAGTAACCAATTAAGGGCCTGTCTGTTTTGCCATGTCATTCTACTTGTTTCATGTACTTGTTCTCCTAAAGCAGATAAAGCATCATTAGTGTAATTAATAAACCTCTGTTGATTATAGTAAATATAATTGATCCACTCTGTGTTTTTATTTTGTGCAATCCAAATGAATATCATCTCTAGCCTTAAATTCATTAGGTATACCCCTAGGTTGACCGATTGAGTCTATTGTTTGACCACTATTGTTTGATCTTCATATAACTCTATTGACGGTAATGCTATAGTTTGATTTTCACACTCTTCTTGATATATTTTTATTCCCTTTCTCAATCCTTGTGCTTGAAGTACTGGGGCTCTTACAGGTACATCTGAGTGCCAAGCATTTGTTTTGTCTAAGTTCCAAGTAATAGCACATCTTCCTGTAAATTCTCCCAAATCATGAATTCCTTCAGGTTTACTATAACACTCATACTCTTGGCTATAATCTATGTCATACCATTTTGGGATTTCTACCTTTCCTTTTTTCTCTTTAATGTTCTCTTTTATATCCCCATATCTACACCAATCTCCCCAATGTGGTTTATTGAATTGATCCTTAAGAATGGAATTTCCCAAAAACGCCAAACACTCGGCCGAGCAGTATGGTCTAAGATGTTTTTTTAAATGACAAAAGTTTCTATTAATGTTGGCACATTTTTGATAGTCATTTTGATTTGGAATTACCGTTACCTTATTTAGAGGTGATTTGGAGCACAGTAGGCAATTTTCCATACCTACCTCTTGCTGTAAAACTTGCCCATTCATACCATTCATTATTTTGCGCTGTTTCCCATAACTTATCTAATTCCCTAATTTTTCCATTACTATTGATATTAATTTCAATGTTTCTACGCTGTTTTGATATCTTTTGTTTTTTATTTGATTCTTGATCTGTTTGAGTTATTATTGAGTTGCTACTAGGGCTGCACGTTTTCAAGTTTTTCATTAACCGTTAACCGAGGCCCTTAACGGTTAATACTCGGTTAACCATAGTGTGCGCCAGGGATGGAAATTAACTTTTTTGTCCACCGGCCACTGTGGATTTCAAAATCTACCAGCCACTCAATGTTTTTACCAGCCACTTTCTTGTTTTTAACCGACAATGTGTAACTGCATGTGAAAATTAATACTACAAGATCTACAATACTTAAGCCGTTTATTTAATCTCAAGTCTCAATGAAATACTGGCATTTTCTCTTTCTCTCTTATAGCCTACACACACAATCCATGAACTGATATTCATTTCAGTTCGCATACGAGGAAAACACAATGTTACGGACGTGCATGAGCGCTCTGAAAGCGGCACTGAAAGATGCTTTAAAACTTCCACAGAGACATCAAACAGAAAGCACCTTTCTTTAAAGTGAATTTCATTTTGTATTAATTGTGTCTTAATTTTAATCAATGTTTCATCAACCAATTGCCTGGATTTAATAAATAAGAATTAAATATAGCAGACGATATAATCACAAAGCGGAGGGCGCCCGGCGCATGAACTGGAGCTCGTCTCATAAATGAACCGAAACTCAGTGTATAAGGTAGCCTTGCCTCACAAATAATTCAAAACTAAAGAAAACAGACACAGACTGCTCTCTGCTTATGTAATCCGTAAGAAATGTGCATTTCTCTCTGGTGCGTTACTGCGAAGACCGCGAGTCAGCATCGTCAACTTCATCTTTGCAAATGACTCGGACAAAGAAAAGACTTGTTTATTAATAAATAATTAAAATATCTCCTTGCTATATTTTACATATTCATAATCGTTACTTTTGCCGGTTCTTTGTGACAGATTTTAGGAGCTTTATTGGCAGCGCCACGCCGCCACCCTTACATGAGCGCGTCACCGCACCCACCAGAATAGCCCTGTTTTTTGTTAAGGATTTGTTTACTGTGTGTGTGATTCATTTAATGGAAAGCACATTCACTGAGTTGTCTTGCTAATCAGTGTCTCCTCGTTTATTCAAACTAATTTGTCCTTTAACAGAGGAACGTTGCATGATGCTATTTTTATTTACCCGCCACGGTGGTCGGTAGGTGAAGCGAGTTTACCCGCCACAACACAAAATCACCCGCATTTGGCTGGTGGTGGGTGCTAATTTCCATCCCTGGTGTGCGCGCCGCAACCCCGAGATACAGACACACGAGAAAGGGGTAGTTCATTTTTAACACCTTTAATAACTGGTTGGACCACATTTGAAACGAAATTAATTTATAGAAATAAAACGCAGTGGTAAGGACAGAGCAGTTAAAGTAGGTCACTGACTTTTGCGTTCGTGGCCTGTGAACAAGGCCCTAGAATTTAATGTAGTCATATTATAGCACACTTTTTTTTAGAAACTTTGTGCAAAGAAACAGTCAAATAAATGCGTACTACAACAACAACATTTATACACCCATTTTTAACAGTAACAAGGTGAGTTTTGTGCCTATAGCTTACACTGCAACAAAGGGCAAATTAAATACAAAATTGATTGAAATAATTAAAACACAAGAGCATAGACCCACATTTTTCTTTTTTTAAATAAAAATCCAAAAAAATAAAATGACCAAATATGCTTGTCTGCATTTTCAGGGAATAAATTACCCAAATTAGGCACCAAATTAAATCAGGCTGCTCTACAGAAATCCTTGTATTCGAATTGCTTAGTTTTTATTAAGAAATATTAACATGTCAACGTGGTCGGGAGTGAGACTGGTGCGCAGTCTATTTACTGTAAGTCCAGCTGCCGAAAACACCCTCTCTGAAGGTACAGATGTGCCAGGTATGCACAAATACTGTTTAGCAAGGTTGGCCAATCTGGGAAATCGACTGGCGTTTAGTTTCCACCAGTCCACGGGGCTCATTTCTAGGCCAATGGGACTGTCGCTAAGAAAGTTTTTGACTTCTGTTTCACAACTGGTGAGGGCTGATGAAAAGTAGTTTTCGCCAAGTATGAGTGCCATCGCCGTGACTGCACTGTCTTTGGCACTTTGTGCTGGGGCCGCGGCCGCCGCCTCTTGCCTGTGTTCTACACTTTGCGTATCGGCTTCTGTTACATTTGGTACATTGTACGGAACATTTGCTGCAAGGCTACAGAGTTTTGCATTTGCCAGCGCTCTTTTTTCTGGAGATAAGAACCTGAGATGCTTATGGCGCGGGTCCAACATGCACGCAGTCATCGCTGGGGATGACAACATCTCTGGCTCAGTAACCTGCACACACGTATTTAGACTTTACTACATGCAAACTTTAACTTAGTGACATTATCAATAATCGTCTGGTACCTACCTTCATTCTTTCAGACAGGGAGTTTCGGACTTTAGTTTTAAACTCCACCAGAACCCTGTGCGCGTCGCCTTCGCTTTGTAGGTGTGCATTTATTAGTCCAAAGGTGATGGGATAGGTGTTTGAGATGGACACTTCCCTTTCTGCAGACATAACTGTAGTTGCACACTTGAGCGCTTTTAGAGTTGGCACAACATCTTCAATAAGCTGCCAGTGTGCGTCCTTTAACTCCAAAATCCGTACATCTTGAACTTTCGTTACAGTGCGATCTGACAGCACCGCAGTAACTGCCCACCACTGTTCCAATAGGCGCTCAAACATGTCACAGACGCTGTTCCACCTGGTTTTACAGGACTGTATTAGTTTGTGGGATGGCAGTTTCATTTGTTGTTGTTTTCTTTCAAGCGCTTTTGTTGCCACTGAGCTGTGGTTGAAATGGCTCACAAGCTTTGCAGCAGCGGAGATGACGCGGTTCAAAAAAAGAGAAAATCCATCATTTATAGCGAGCTGAAGCGTATGCACAAAGCATGACACAGAATGCCAATCAACGCCTCTGTTAGCAGCCACAATGTTTTTTGCGTTGTCGTGCACACAGGCAATCACTCATCCCATAAGAGCCCACTTTTCCACGGACTCCCTTAACTTCTCTGCTAGGTTATCAGCACTATGGCGAACGGGCAGGGCTTCAGTTAAAAGGACGAATGATTTTAAAACCCAATCTTCGTCAATGTAATGGCTCGTAATAGTTATGTAACTTTCCGTGTTTAGAGCAGTCCAGCAATCCGTAGTGATGGCAACTACATCAGGTGACTGTAGCCTAGGTCTTCTTTGAGCGAATCTCTTTTTGCCTCATATCGTTTTTCAATGCGGCGTGTGATCGCCGAACGCGAGGGAATGCTGTAGCGGGGTTGAACAATATTCATCAGTTCTTTAAAGCCTTCGCCCTCCACCATTCTAATTGGCATCATGTCCTTTTCAATCATTCTGCAAATCCCCTGTGTTATGGATTCGGCTTTAGCACCACTGCACATGTTTTGCGCTAGCATCGTGGGGATGGTAGGCTGGGCGAAGGTACTCGCAGGCCCCGCGGCCGCCTCTCTAATGATGCCCGGGTGTTGGCTGTTGAGATGGTACAACAACGAGGTTGTACTTGAAGTATATCTAAGCACTGCATTGCAATACTTGCATTTTGCCCTGTCACTCTCGATTTTAAAGTGCTCCCACGCTGTGCTTTTCTTTGCCCGCTTCATATTAGAAAACTGGTCAAGACTACTACTTGTGGACATTACAAATGTCTGGGAGCGCTCTGGCAGTCTCTGGTGGTGCAAAAATGTATTACAACTAAATTCAATGCACGCCATTGACGCCACTTAACCGAGCAAAATGTTTCACTCGGTTACGCAATTTTTAACGGTTAATCGGTTAACCATGGACACCCCTAGTTGCTACTGGGTCTGACTGAGGGATGAAAAATCAATTGTAGGGAAGTCTGGTTGACTTCCTGAGTAGTGTTGTTGGCTGTAGCTTGAGCTTGCATTGCCAGATGCAATAGGTATATGATGATCATCACACATGCTATTGGACTCATTCCTACCACTTTCTTGATCTTCTCTGCTTTGCTCCACTCCCTGTGTATCTCTTTCTGAGCTTTTGACATTCTGTACTTCTTCATTCTGTGTCTCTGGTCTCACCACACTTTCTTTCGTATCGTCTGGTTCAAGTTTCTCTTCTCCTTCCTTACTTACTCTGGGTACCCTTGTACAGTGGTTCAGATGATACCAGGTGGTACTTCCTTCCACTTGGACTGCTGTTGGAGTAGCTGTCACCACTTTGTAAGGTCTTTCTCTCCTGGGCTCATTCCACTTTCTTCTGAATACTCTCAAATAGACTTGGTCACCTGGAACGACTGGACAAGATGTCTCTGTCTCTTCTTCAGGCTCTTTTTTCTTTTCCTGTAAATAGATAGCTTTATGTATTGCAGTTAGTTTCTTCATATAAGATCTGAGTTCCATTTGCAATTGCTCCAGAGGGGGTCCTTTGTAGGGACCTCTACAATATGGCACAGGCATGGGTCGACCCGTAAGCATCTCATGCGGTGTTAAGTGCGTGCTTCTGTTAGTTTGCATGCGATAGCTCATTAGTGCAAGAGGTAAAGCATCAATCCAGTTAAGTTTAGTACTTTCACATATTTTGTTAAGTTTGGCCTTGAGGGTACCATTTACCCTTTCAACCATCCCCTGAGACTGCGGGTGATAAACACACCCTAGCCTCTGTTTTATTCTCAATTGTTGCAATACTTGTTTTACAGTTTTTTGAATGAATGCTGACCCATTATCTGAGCTTATTTCTGATGGTATTCCAAATCTAGGGATTACTTCTCTTGTTAGAAATTTTATTACTGTACCTGCTCCCTCATCTGCTGATGGTATTGCTTCTACCCATCTGCTAAATCTGTCTATTACCACAAGCATATAACTTGTGGTAATTCCTTGTACTCGCTTTATCATGTCCACATAATCCATCACCAGGTGCTTGAATGGTCCTTCTGGTATTGGTATGTGGCTTATTGGGGTTGCTGTTCCTTTCCTAACATTGTTTTTGGCACAAATTTCACATGTGGACAGAAATTTGTCTACCATTGCATGTAAGTATGGAGACCAATATCCTTGCTGTTTAATTTTCCTTATCACTTCTCCCCTAGCGCAGTGATCAAAACCATGCGAATCTGGAATAAGGATGTTTAAAAGTGTGGTTGGTGCGACGATCTATCCTTCATGTGAACGCCAAATATTTCTTGTGTCTTTCTTAGCTCCTCTTTGGTTCCACATGGATTGTTCATATGGATCTGCTTGTTGTTGAATTCGAATAACATCATCCAATTGAGGTTGTGGTTCTATCAAAACTACTGGAGCTAATATTGCTACTTGACAACCTGATGCTTTCTTAGCTTCAAAATCCGCTATGTTGTTACCCTTAATGACAAAGTCGTTTCCTTTTTTATGAGCTTGACATTTGATAACAGCCAATCGTTTTGGTAGCATCATAGCAGCAATTAATTGACCTATTTGTTCAGTATGTTGAATGGGAGTTCCATCACTCTTTTTGAAACCTCTTTGTTTCCATACTGCTCCAAACAGATGACATACACCGTGAGCATAAGCTGAATCAGTGAAAATATTTGCTATTTGTCCTTTTGCTAATTGACATGCTGTTGTGAGAGCTTTCAATTCTGCTAATTGAGATGAGCAAGGTTGTACACAATGCTGGGAGATTACAGGTACAAATTCATCCATGTTTTTCTTTATTACTGAATATGCTGTATGAGTTCCCATATAATCTCTAAAACTAGAACCATCCACAAAGTAGGTAACTTCTGCATCATAGATTGGTGTAGACTCAAGATCTGGTCGTAATCTAGTAAATGCCAATGAATTAGCCACACAGTCATGTGGTTCACCTTCATAAGCCAATGGAATCAGTTCAGCTGGATTGACTGTATTGCATCGCTTTATTGTAACATCTGAATATGTAAATAGTGTTGAATATGCTAGAATGCGTGCTTGAGTCAGAACAAATTTTCCTTGTTCTATTAACTGGTTAATGTAGATGCTTTTTCATATGCGTAATATACTGCTGCAAGGCCTTGTTGGTAACATGGTGGGTAACCTTGTGCTACATTGTCCAACTTAGTGCTATAGTAAGCTATGGGTTGTTTTTTCCTGCCACTACATGTCTCTTGCATCAATACAGCTGATGCATAGCCATCAGTTCTGTTTGCCACATATAGGTTAAACGGTATAGTGTAGTCAGGATTACAGAGGGCAGGTGCCTGTTGTAGCTCTTTCTTTATAGATTCAAACGACATCATAGCATCTGAATTCCATTTTAATGGAGTATTTAAATTTTTCAATCCTGCTTGTTTCATGATTTCTCTTAGTGGAGCTGTTTTTGCTGCATATCCCTCTATCCAATCAGAACTGAAGCCTGTCATTCCTAGGAAAGTCATCATCTGCCCTACTGTTTGTGGCAATGGTGTTTTACTTATGCCTTCTAAATGATCTGGGGCTATAGCTTTTGTGCCATATGAGATCAATCGTCCTAAGTATTCCACTTGTGGCTGGCAATACTGTAGTTTTGTTTTGGATGCCTTGTGTCCTCCTTGGGCTAACCTAGTAAGTACTTTAATAGAATCTCTATGACACTGTTCCAATGATGTGGAGCAGATCATTAAATCATCTACATACTGCAGCAGAGTACTGTCTATCATTAGGTCTTCTAAATCAGCTTTGAGAACTTGATTGAATATATGTGGTGAGTGTTTAAATCCTTGTGGCATTTTGGTGTAGGTATACTGTTTACCAGCGTATGTGAATGCAAACAAGTACCTACTTTCCTTTGCTACCGGAATACTGAAAAAGGCAGAACACAAATCAATCACAGTAAAGTATTTGGCATCAGGGGGGACATTTGTCAGCAGTGTGTGAGGGTTTGGAACATCTGCTGGCCAATCCTCCACTATATAATTTATTGCTCGTAAGTCATGGACCAGGCGCCACTTAGATTTGTTTGTTTGATTACTGGAAAAATTCTGCTTTTACTAGACCATCTATAGTGTCTTTTATGCCTGTTTCAGCCTCAGGCCGCAAAGGGTACTGCGATTTTCTTGGTAAACGTGTACCTGGTTTAAGTTGTATTCTTATTGGACTGGCTGAATTTACCAGTCCTACATCTGTGTCATGCTGAGACCATAACTCATTTGGTACCTGACTCTCCAACTCTTTAAGTAGTTCAGCATCAATATTCTCTATCAATTTGTTTGTTGTTATCATCTGCGTTCGTATTTTTTTATTGATGACTACTTCCTGAGGAGTACCCATCAATGAAGTCCCACACAATTTTTATGTATTTTTTGTCAGCGGAATGGAAAATCAATGGATTTACTGTTGTTTCCCATTGGCACTGTTTAGCTTTTTTCATCATTGGCCCCAAGTCTTTTGCATCCCAATTTTCCCCTACATATAAGGATACATGTGGAGCCGAATCTACTACATTAAACCAGGTTTTTACAAATTCACTCTCAGTTATACTCAAAGCTGCTCCCTGTTTACCTCTTATGATGTATACATTTTTCAGTTTCTTTTATGTATTTGTGCTTCTATTACTTGCACTTCTGCTTCAATCTCCTCTTCTTCTGTTCTCACTTGCCCTAAAAGTTCTTTTTCACATACAGTATCTTCATCATATTTCAATTTAATTTTTCCTAAAGCTGCCTGTGCTTGTTCATAACAATCAAATTTTTTCTCACTTTTTCTGAACTTTTTTTATTTATTTATTTTCTTACTTTCTTTTTCTAAATCCACAATCCACATTCTCCTAAACCTTCTATAGTTCCCTTGAGTATTGGGAACTGACCTTCTGAGGGCACATATGGAGGTGATTTGACAAGGGCCTCTTCTCCTTCCCTCCCTTCTGCATCCTTCAGTATTTTCCTAGCCTGTCTTAGATTTTTCAGATAATTTTCTCCTTCTGTTTTGAACAATGCTAACAATTCTCTCTCCCTTTCTCTTTTTTCTTCTCTCTTTTTATTTTTATTCTTATCTTTAGTTTTGTAATCTTTTATCAATGTTTCCATTTCCTCACACAAAGATACATCAAATCTTCCTTTGGCTATTTTGTCATCATATTTTTGGTTCTTTTTTGCCATTTGTTTGAGAGTTTATCTATAAGTTCCTTAAACACTGGATATTTTAATCCTAATATGTCCACAGGAGTGGCTGCCATAATTACACCTTATGTATTATAACACTTATCTTTACTACAACCTTTATTTAAAATCCAATTACTCATTTGAATTTAGTTTAATGCAAAACACTGGAGTCAAAGTTTTTTCTCAGATAATTTGATTTCCCAAATGAAATTCAAGTACTTTAAAGTTTTATATTATTTTAATATTCTTACTTGTCACTATGAAATGAACTCATAAGCACAGTTATATCACTTAACTGTATAACTTCTCTTGTATGAAGTTAAATACTTGTCTTTGCTTCAGTCTAGTTAGGAGTTATGACCAGTCAACTGCTGCTTTTTCTCAGTTTATCTAATCTTACACCAGGCTTCCTGTCTTGCCTGAATTGAACAGTCCTTGAATAAATTTTTCCTGCCAGCCAAAAGTAAATTTTTCCCTTCCATGCACATCTTTACAGCTGTGTTGTCTTATAGTTTTTATTATTCTCCCTATTGTTAATTTATACTGTATTACTATTTTGCCTCATATATTGATGGAAGATTGAAAATAGGTCTAAATAGATATTCTTTTATATAAATTGCATATATACTCTTTGTTGGTTATGCATTAAACACTGAGTTTTTCCCTGGATCACAGAGACAACCCATAAAGCCAGGATTTCTGTTAACCAAGGAAATTCCTTACCAAAGTTTCACGAGACAGGCTTTCATTCCCAACATCCATTCAACATACAAAAGACAAATCTTCTTTATTAGACAACTTTATTCCATTCATCCTGTCCCTTTTTAATTTTAGGGCTTATATTTCACACTTGTCCCTTATTTATAAGGCTCATAACATACACTCTGTGTTCCTTTTATTGTTAAGGACTCATCATACATTCCAATCCCTGTACTGGGCTTATATTTGTACTCCGTCATACACTTCCATACACACACTTTCAAACACAGACACAAGTACTCTCACAACCACAGCAATTTCACATTTATTACACACACAAGGCCTTTACAAACACAGAGCTCACAATAACACAACATAGTTCTAGAACACAACTATTCTACCACTCCTCTTGAGTGACCCGTTCCTACAGGATTTATACACACACACACACTCCTTTTGAGTGACCCGTTCCTACAGGATTTACACACACACACACACACTCCTCTTGAGTGACCCGTTCCTACAGGATTTACACACACACACACACACACACTCCTCTTGAGTGACCCGTTCCTACAGGATTTATACACACACACACACACACACACACACACACTCCTCTTGAGTGACCCATTCCTACAGGATTTACACACACACACACACACACACACTCCTCTTGAGTGACCCGTTCCTACAGGATTTACACACACAAAATTTTTTTGCCTTCCTGGTCAAAAATTTCTGTACTATTTAATTCCTCAACACATGAGGAATATTTTTTGTCATCCTCAAGGCCCTCTTGACAGTAGAAAACTATTAATTTTTTGTCATCCTCAAGGCCCACTTGACAGTAGAAAACTATTTATTTTTTGTCATCCTCAAGGCCCACTTGACAGCAAAAAAAATATTTATTTCATGCAATTATTTCTTCTGGAATCAAAACCCTCTATTTTATTTTCCTTTACCTTTTCGGTGGCCACCGTTTATTGTGTTGCTTGTCCAGAAAGCCTGCTGTGGCCACTCTTTCTGCCCTGTTCCGTCCCATCTGGGGTCGCCATTTGTTGTGTTTCTTGCCTGGTTTGTGAAAAACTCACTCTTAAAGACTTGGAGTTTTTGATTTCAGAAGAATAGACTTTATTATCAGACCATAAAGCCGTGTTGCCCCTGCAGAAACAACTGAAGTGTCTTGAATTTTGCACACGCTTACATAGGTCTCACAAGGCGTGGCTAAAACAATGAATATCCTGTTTTGAGCTGAAAAACATCTTTGGAGCCCTAACAAATCTTCTTTATCTTTAAACCAGAAGGCTTCAGTTACATCCTGTGAACTATTTTCACACTATGTAAAAACAATTTACTACGAGGGGACCTCATCATATATCTTCTTTAGCTTCAAAAGTAAATAGGAAACATCTGTATGTCATCTATGTGTGAATGTCCATGTACCTCTGACATTCCATTCCCAGACTTTTATGCTGAACCACTCACATACACAAAAAACACATATGACCAACAGAAATAAGTGTAGAATAAAATGGCATCGATTATACTTGATTAATGTATACTCAACTTGATAAAAATACACCACAGTACCAGACGGGCTGGTACAGTATTTCTGTAACTGATGATCTCCTGGGATTTTCACGCACAACAGTCTCTAGAATTTACTCCGAATGATGCCAAAAACAAAAAAAACATCCAGTAAGGGGCAGTTCTGTGGATGGGTCTTGTTGATGAGAGAGGTCAACAGAGAATGGTCAGACTGGTTTGCACTGATAAAGTCTATGGTAACTCCGATAACTATTCTGTAAAATTGTGGTGAGAAGTATTCTCTCAGAATGCTATTCTGACATGAGGGTTGGCACTGTTTAGCGGCAGGAGGGGGACCTACACAATATTAGACAGGTGGTTTTAATGTTGTGGCTGATAGGTGTATGTTCCATGTATGCTTTGTGAGCTGTCATTTGATGTTATATAGATATATAGGGCCCTATGATTTCTGCGATGTTGAAAAATTGTTTTAATCCAGTCATAAAAACGGTATTAACTATTAAACATGAAATGTCAAGGAATTTGACATATTTGGGATCAAATGTGTTAATGCAATTTAATCAGGTTATGTCCCTAGTGTGATGATTAAACCACAAAAGGCTGAGAGTTCATTAAATAAACATACAGTCTGATTGTGTTGTGCACTTCAAAAGATATGCACAAAGCCAGCCTCTGATACACTGATAACAGCTAAGCATAAGCATCATATGCACTCTTTGTTTGTAATAGATTTGACAGCAGATCACGCATTAAGCTTGAAGTGCCCAGCACATGCAGACTATATATTTAATTAAATCACAGCCTTATGTGGTTTAATACACCTATTAAAGCCATACTGTGAACTACTGATTCAGAGGTGTGAAGCTGTGGTCAAAAACATTCAAACTCAATTTCTTAATTCGTTTTTCTGCAATTTAACTAGACACGCGAACTTTTAAGAAATTGTGACAAATATACTACTACTGTATAATACATTTTAAATCAATATAGTAATAATAATTACATTATATTTAAGCAATATCTCACAAACAAGAGTGCTGTTGTACTGAATAAATGCTTTTATCAATGTTTTCATTAATTCTGTGTAGTGCCATGCAGCACTGTATTTGACACAAATAAATTACGCCAATATTGTGTTTTGGATTGTGCTGTGATGATCTGTATAGAAGCTTTAATGTAAAATTATGTAATGGTATTTACTTTTTTTAACAAAATTGGTACATTTTAATTTTGATTTACTTAATTTAAAAAAATATAGAATTTTGGGAAAAAGTCAATACAATTTCATAGGGCCCTAGATATGTTATATTAATATGTGCACTGAACATGCAAGAGCACTGTCCCTGAATTATATATTTTTCCTTAATGTTATTTGTCTTAATTAGTTATTGTGCACTAATGAGCCAAAACATTGACCACTCACAGGTGACACATATAATGCTCTCTTAACAAGGCCACATGTCAAGGTCTGAGTAGTTTAGATGGCAAGCGATAAATCAGTTCTCGTATTCAAAGTGTTGAATGCAAGAGAAATGGGCAGGGGTGAAGACCTGATTGACTTTGACAAGGACCAAATTATTATGGCCAGACAACTGGGTCAGAGCATCTCTGAAATGGCAAGTGGGGTGCTCCCAGTCAGCAGTGGTGAGTACCTACCAACAGTGGTCCAACGAGTCCGTTTTACATCACGTGGATGGCCGTGTACATTTACCTGGAGAAGCGATGGCACCAGGATGCACTGTGGGAAGATGACAGGCCGGCGGAGAGAGTGTGATGATCTTGGCAATGTTCTGCTGGAAAACCCTGGGTCTGGCCATCCATGTGGACGTCAATGGACGTGCCACCTACCCAAACATCGTTGCAGACCAGGTACACCTCTTCATGCAGTGGTATTTCATAATGGCAGTGGCCTCTTTCAGCAGGATAATGCACCCTGCCACACTGCACACATTGTTTGGGAATGGTTTGAGGAACATGATGAAGAGTTCAAGGTGTTGCCCTGGCCTCCAAATTCCCCAGATCTCATTCGGATTAAGCATCTGTTGGATTTGCTGGGCCAACAAGTCTGATCCATGGCAGCTCCACCTTGCAACTCAAAGGACTTGAAGGATATGCTGCTAATGTCTTGGTGCCAAATACCACAGGACCTCTTCAGGGGTCTTGTAGAGTCCATGCCTCGGTGGGTCGGCACTGTTTTGTTGGCACGTGGAGGACCAACAGCATATTAGGCAGGTGGTCATAATGTTTTGTGTCATCCGTGTTTGTTTGAATAAATCTTCAAATTCTGTCATATACTGTGAAAAGGGTTTCTATTGTTTTGAGTTTGTGTTCTCAAAAACAAGGTTTTAAGACAGCCATGATTTAATAAAATTTTTAGAAACATGAAATCCTATAAATAGAATTCAAGGTTAAAATGTGCTCTGGTAATCAAAATATTGTTGCAATGCAAACCATCTTTTAGGCTTTGTGTTCTTTATGCAAGATATAATGATTACATTTATTGTTTTGTTTGTAAGGGTTTCATGAGATTTACTTCTCCTTATATAACTATGATTGATGTGTTGAAGACTAATGGAGCCAAAGAAAGATCTAATCGAGCGTGTGGTGCGAGTGATAGGAGTGAAGAAAGCCATCAAACTGCTGTCAGAGACTGCGACTATTGAACAGAACGGAGGTCTCTATACTGTGGTATGAACACTGACACAACTCCAGTTTCATTTCACTGATATGGTCATGTATGAAATTACCTGATCTGTTCGTTTTTTCTGCAGAATAATTGATAATGTTCAGTCAGGTGGTCATTATTACAAATAAACTTCTGTGATGTAGAAAAATAATTAAAGTATCAAGACTGATCTGCTTTTTAATTGGGTGTTTCAAGTATTATTTAAACTTGATTTCATGCAGTTTGTTTGTTTTGTGTGCAGGACGGCAGCAGGAGACGCACACCTGGAGGAGTTTATCTGAACTTACTGAAGAACACTACCAGTATCTCTAACAGACAGGTGAAGGTGTGTCACTGCACACATTTGATTGGTGGGAGCTCATTCACACTGACTGTTGTGGTTTGACTATCAGCATTCAGTCTGGATCAGTTCTATTCTGACCAAGAAACGCCCATCTGACTGAAGGCTCGTATACTTCTGCACACACTCGAGCACTTAGCCTTTCAAAGTTTTCTTTTTTTGACCGCAAATGCATATGGATGCATGTGATACTCTTTAATAGGGCTGGTATTGATTAGGGCTGCAACTAATTAGGGCTGCACCTAACGATAATTTTTTTTATCGATTAATCGATTTTTGATTAATCTAACAACTAATTTGCCAATTTTTCAAAAGATTTTTTTATTATTTCTTGATTCATATAACATTTAATTAACCCAAAATAAATATAAATAACTTGTCTCATTAATATTTCAATATTTTAATAAATTATCTTGTCTTAAACACAAACAAATATACAGATGTAGAGATTTTATGTTGGACTGCTAAACTCGAGGTTGCACAATATTTTGATATTTCTCCTGAAAATGACTTGAATTTGACATTTGTTTAATTTATTTTGTTGTTGGATTGCTAAATGTAGATTACTTAAATTTTATTGGAGTGATTTTAAGAACTTGTTCAATTCGAGTAAAAGGAGAGTGCAATCTACATTTAGCAATCCAATCTTAGCTTTCGCTTCGTGTTCGTTCATGGCGGTTGTATGGCTGTGATAAGGCATTTCCGATTTGCATATCTTACACAGCACCACATCATTGGGTCTCTGGCTAAAATACTCCCATGCTTTAGATCACTATGGGCGAGTTTTTAGCTGCAGCTTGTTCTTCAGGGAATCCATGCTTAAACCGGGTGATGCCATTTTAATTATTCCATTGCTACACACAAACGCATTTTATGCAAATCGACGTATTTATGTAATCGATTACGTCGATGAATCGTCCCAGCCCTACAACTAATGATTATTTTTATAATCGACTAATCTAATGATTATTAGAACGATTATTGCAAGGATTAATCATTTGCTCCTAACTGTCTATTCAGCTTGTGCCTCACTTAACAAGTTCTATTAAGCATGCTTACTAACAATAAAGAGGACAAAATCATCTTTTAAAAATACTTCTAAATGACAATCATTGAATTAAAGGGGACTTTAATAGGGGACTACTTGGACTTTTATTGTTTAGTTAATTAAAAAATTCACTGCAAAATATACTATTGTTATCGTTATTGTTATGTTTTTGTCTGGTTTTCCATTTAACGTTGTCTAAAAATCCTTAAAAGATACATTTACTTGAGAAGCAACATATAAGATATTTCGTAGGGCTGTCGATTTAACGCGTTAATTCAGTGCGATTTAATTTTACAAAAAATAACACGTTAAAAAAAAATTACGCAATTAAACGCATGCCCACGGACCATAATAAGGAAGATTCCTTAGAAATGAAAGCTTGTAGTACCACCTGTTTACTCCAGAGGGCATTAAGTGAAATTTCAGCTGTATGAGCAATGCACAGTTTATACAGTGAAGAAAACACTTCAGTAGGCGTTCGTGCGTTCAAAACTCTCAAAGGAGTGCAAATGTGATCTTGGGGATCTCAAGATGTGTTTAAAGATTGAGTATTAAACTATATTTATTTAACTTGACACCGTGACCTAAACATTTTATGTTTATGACGCAACACACCCGAGACGCTACACAAGCATGTCTGACACAGGTGTAAATTGACGGGTCCTTAAACAAGTCCTCATAATAAATCTCGAACTGATTGACAAATTCACTTGTGAAATGGTTATTTGTGAACTGTATGTCAATGATTATCTTATGATCAATAATGTGGTAGTAAACAATACATTGTATTCTAAAGCTGCTTTTTGTATTGTCTTATCAATGATTAATTCTTTTGCTACAGGAATGTTCTAGCCACCGGCCACAATAGCAGCACGCAGCTATATATATCTGAATAGCAGGAGGGGCCCACCAACTATTAACTTAACGCTTAATATCTAATTAGTTTTTCCAGTGTGTTGTCATAAACACCAAAGACAAGAAATAACTTTTTATATGAATTGTGGTTTTGGGTAAATCAGAAGAAATAAACAGAACAACGCATGTACATGATAAAGAGAACGAATTGAAATGAAACCAGTACAGTCAAAACAAGATACCAAAAGATGGTCTGTAAAGTAACCAATAGAAAAAATGGCAATGACAATAAAAATAAAAAAGGCTTACCAGATCAGTTCAAGTCGTAGATGAGTGATTCTGTATGGAATCACTACAATGAAAGTTTGAAATGGTCAATGTTTAGGAAGATGTCCAAATCCCTTTGATGTTGTAGAAAAATCCACTCACACAAAAAATAGAAAATTACCCTTCAAGTGCTCTTCAAATAATCCACAAAAAAAAAACAAGATCGTTCACAGAGTTAAATCCTTGTACTCTTGATAATCCACAAGGCAAATGCAGTGAAAAATCCATTGGGGAGAAACCACTTGATATTCACATATGTACTGCCTTTGCAACTACATATAAAGTTTCAAGATGACAAAACATAAAACAGGATTTAAAGAGTCCATCTATAAAAAGAATCTAGCGTTAGCTAGGGAGCTATAAACTATATATATCAATTGAAAACAAATACACAACACAAGGAGAAACAAACTTACATGATTGAACTGGAAACAACGGTTCTCAACCAGGACTCCATTGAGTTTTGCTGGAGGTGCAAGGATAATCCCATGCTTCCCTCTTCCAAACAAACTGACTTCTTGTTTTATGGCGGATCGCAGACATATAAGTGCATTACCGCCACCTATAACCCAAATGGACCATTGACACTCTACTTGCAATCTTCTAATTTACCTTACTCCACCAATCTACATACAATCACCCTTAATTCTTAAACCCGCATAGAGGCTGAGGCTTCGTCCGGCGCTGCGTGTTCAGCTCCTCTGTTCCCACACTCAGCCCCCGTGGAGGGGTAAAATAAATTAATAATAATAAAAAAAATTATAATAATTTTTCTTACATACTTGTATACATTTGTGCAAACCTGTACTTCCCAAATACTGTAAAAATAATGGAGTTATGTTTCTACCAAGATTTAATACATTCTTAATTGTAAACTGCTCACCCTTTTTTTACTAGTTCATCCTTCCACTCATTCCTTTCAACACAGTTATTATTTCCTACAGTGGATTAAAACATGTTCAACTGTTTAATTAACACCACATATCTCACATAGACCCGTTGGACGTTTGCCTACTAAGTGCATTGTGCTGTTCAACCTTGTGTGCCCCAGTCCTAATCTTGAAATTATGTTCTCCTCAAATCTGCTTCCACCTGAAACTCTTCCCTTACCCACTACTGACAGTATACCATACAAATGTCTGCCTTTTTGTCAGTGTCCCAATACTGTTGCCATAATATACTTTTTGATTATTGACTTTATTTCTGACCTTTTAAAAGGAATCTGGATATTGACTAT
>JAVLUX010000038.1:33815000-33855000 GCA_032164185.1 Moxostoma hubbsi | reverse complement strand
ACATGATGCAATCTATCATCTGGGTCTACGTGTCTCTTTGAACGTCTTTAACGTTAGCTTGCCTAGATTTGAGAAAAACATGATGCAATACAGCAACACTGACCGTTTTTAGGAAGGTAAGAAGTGCACTTTAAAGAGGGTCAGCTGGAGATGATTAAGAATCTGCATTATTCCATGAAAGTGATTTTTAGGGCAGGGGTTTTCAAATGGGTCCACAGAAAAATTTATTTACTGAATTTGCCAGAAATTAGTTTGAAAACAACATTTGCCCTTAAACCCAAAGTGCAGTAATAGAGTGATTTTGGGTGTAGTAAAACACTGTTCTAATGTGAATGAGAGGCATAAACGTAGCAAAATTAATGCAATAAAAAGAAATTACACTAGTGTGGATGTGACATTAAGAGTTGAATGTTGAGGGAGTGTGTTGGTTAGTTTTAATGTAATTGATCATTGCACAGGGACAGATGTCTGGATCTGAATGAGCTGGAAGTGTGTGTGAAAATGTATTACTGCAATATTGACAACGTTCGTCTATTACATCAGAAGATCTCTCACCTGATATATTTCAATATAGTGTTCAGTATAATCTAATTACAGAGTAATAAATTCAATTAAAAAGATCAGGTATTAACAGGAGATAAAACTAATGTGTAATTTTATAAAATAAGATTGTTAAGCATGTAAAAAAATAAGTAATTAAATAATAATTGTATTAATCCCAGTGAGCATGCCAAAGGCAACTGTGGCAAGGAACACAAAACTCCATAAAATGTTGGTTAATGGGAGAAAAATAACCTTGGGAGAAACCAGTCTCACTGTATGGGCCAGTTACCCTCTGACTAACATCATGAATATAATGACAATATTACTTCTGTATAGGGCAAGTCATGGTTTAAAATTATTAAACGAAGTGTTAAGCGACCGTGTTTAAACAAAGATTTTTTATGAACTGTAAGATTAATGACCAATGTCTTTGAAGTCCATCCTGGATTAACTGCAGAAGTTCACATAGATGCAATTGTCCTTGTTAATTGGCTGATGAAGGCTTTTGTTGGCAATTAATTGATAGTCTGTGTGTTCCATTATAAGAGTGTAGTCCATCAATAGACCGAGGTGATGCAGACAGAGATCAGTGAGGTGCATCGCAGTTCAACCTGGCCGGTAATTTCGGTGTGGGCCATCCTAAATCTAAGGTTCAGATAATGGCATATGAAGTATCCCACGTCTTGTGGTTGGAGTTGGCATCAGTTCATCCTCTGAAGTCCATCATAATAGATTGAAGTGATGTTTGGCTGGCACGGGCTGCATTTAGTCATCATCACACAGCGACACGTAGCAGTGGAGTGCAACATGAAGAAGGAATGGAGCTGGATACAGCCGGTTCTGGTAACCTCAGGATAGCAGTCCCAATGTAGAGACAGGGAAACAAATAAAATAATATAAGCATAGATGCAATTCAATTTATTGCAGAGTTATAGATCATGATCAATGTTTCTGGTTCCACCAGACTAAACTAAAGCAGCCTAATTGTGGGTTGGAGGATAAATTAGGTGTATGCCTGGGTAAATAGATGAGTCTTTAGTCTAGACTTAAACTGAAGGAGTGTCAGCATCTTACACAGTGTTAGGGAGACTATTCCATAGTTTAGGAGCCAAATATGAGAAGGATCTACCACCTTTTGTGGATTTTGATATTCTAGGAACTATTAACAGGACATCATTTTAAGTACTGTGGAGCTAGACCTTTGTAAGTAGTTAAAGCTATACTATTTCTCTGTAGAAATGAACACAGTTGGGAGGATACTACCTTTTCTAGTATTTCTGACATAAATGGGAGATTTCAAATCAGTCTATAATTAGCTTGATAACTGCCATTTTAAATTTCTTGGGACATGTCCTAAGGATAGTGAGGAGTTAAAATTAAGAAGAGGTTCTGAAATGACAGGAGATACCTCTTTTAAGAGCTTAGTTGGTATTGGATCTAACAAACATGTTGTGGCTTTTGAAGTTTCAATAAGTTTTGTTAGCTCTTCATGACCTATGACAGCAAAAGATTGAAGTTGCACATGAGAAAAATTATTAGACACTGTTTTCTGAGGTGCTATGACGGATGATTGCATAATTCTGATTATTTAAATTTTATCTGAAAAGAAATTGCTGAAGTCATTACTGTTGTGCTGCGATGTAATATCTGGTTCTGTTGAGGCTTTATTCCTAACCAATTTAGCCACAGTACTGAATAAACACCTAGGATTGTTGTGGTTATTTTCTATGAGTTTACTATAATATGCTGACCTGGCAGCTTTTAGTGCCTTAATTAATTACTGTAATCCCATTACTTTTAAGTACAAATAGTGTTGCATATTACATTTCAAAGTTTTATAATCAGATTACAATTGACTTTCAATTAAGTTAATTACTGGGTTATGTTGTGTTCTTTTTTGAGGAGATGTCAATTTTTCAAGGTAAAAAATATATTTATTAACAAGAAAGAATAAGTACAAAAATCATTCAGCCAGCTGGGGATCTAGTCTGCTTCACCCGTAAACTCTGCTCAAAAAGACCCTGTTTCTCCTGTGTTCCCTCCTTTTCTACTTTTCTGACCCAGAGTGTGTTCCTTTGTTCTCATTTTTTTTTTTTTTACTCTTTTGATTGGCTTATTTTTGCTGCAGGGGCATCTCCAATATTTTAAGAGATAAGTTTCAATCATCCCGTTGGTTTGTTTTTGCCGCAGTGGGATTACTGGTTTTGCCTTCTATTGGTTGGTTCTTATCAGTTCCCTGCCTAAAGAATTTCCAATGTCGAGACAGTTTCAAATTTCCCTTGCCTAAAGAATTTCCAATGTAGACCTGTTTCTAGGTTCCCCTCATTTCCTGTGACAGAAATGTAGCTATAGTTTATCACACTTCACATTTAGTGTTTTTGGTTTTAACATAGTTTCTAGTTAGTTACACACATCATTCATCATTTGTTAGCAGGCATACATTGTTTAAGATTTGTCACACACATATATACTGACCAAGATTATAACACACAACGGTTACACATAGAATACATTTAAAACATGAATTATGTTAATATGTATATCTGTGAATGAGGAAAATAGACATTATTTTTAATTTGTTGATTGGAAAAAACAAGCTTTTCTATGAAAAGCATTTTAGAAAAAAACGTAAAAGGAATTGGTAATGTGATTAAGTTTTCAATTCAGTGATCGGTAAAGTCATCAGATTACAATTTTAGAGTAGTCCTTGGTAATTTGCATGAAATAAATGTTTTGATGAACTCACCCAACACTGATAACATACACAACTGAACTGCTGGAGTTTCTGCGATTTTGCTCTGAAGAACAGTGTAGTGCAAAATTATCCTTGGTAAACATTCAACTTTCCCCACAGGCTGTGATGATGTATAGCGTCTTTATTATAAGAAATCTAACAGACATCTGTAGTGTGAGGAGTTCCTTCAGCGTCATATTAAAACACAGCACATGAAACAGAGACTTCAGTGTCCACGACAGCAACTCATCAGCTAACCTTAAAGATAATGAACACAAACATATACACTCAATAATGAAACAGGAACAGTATTCTTATTATAACTACATCACAGCACAGAGTTAGGCTAAATCGATATATAAAAACATTTAATGGAATATAGAACACAATTGTGTCTTTGCTGTCTGGAAGTAAAACACAATTAACCGCAGATAACACTCACACCTGCCTTTACAAACCAATCCTTCAGATTCTTCACGTGCCAGCAGCAGTTACTTCTGCTTTTCCAGTGAAAACAGTTGGGATACAACTGTAACCTTGGTTCCCTGAAAAGAGGGAAGGAGATTGCTGACGCTATGAGATAACTCCACCCAGGAGTGTCGATTTCTAAAGCCTTTAAAAATAACACCATTGGCAGATGACATTTGACACTCTTCCCCTTATGTACACGTCATAGCGGACATATAACACGGAGCACAACATTGCTTCAACATGATATCTGACAGGAAAGAAATCAGTAGTCACTTCAATGCTGTTTCAGCTGCTGACGCTATAGGAATTTGCGTACCATTGCACCATGCTACTGATTATGTGCACAAGCTGTGTTCACTAGACATACGGGAAACACAACATAAGGCCATCTTCATATGTCAAGAGGAAGATAGGGGCTAAAAGAAAACATATTTGATTTAGTAATGAACAATGCTGATAATTAATAGGCATCAAAGCAAGGTACATTATATTACAGGACGTGAAATAAACCGCAGTGTGAAACAAATAGGACAGTCACATTTCCTGTGACCGGCACAGGAAACAATGTTACTAGCCAGCAGGGTAGCAACCATAAAATAGTGTTGTTGTTTTTTTTTAACACCAGATAGGGATAACACAGTCATAGACTATGATAACATATACAGTACAATATAAAAAAGGTGCACTGAGAATTCAACCTGCCTTCAAAGCAAGAACCTGGGAAGAGAGGGAGACATCAAAGTTATAAAACCTGGCAAAGATGTTAGGGGGAGCCCAGCCTGCTGCCAGATACATGTCCTAAAAAGACACACCATTCACCCACACCCTGGAGGAAGCCATGCCCCTGATCAAGTGAGCCCTTACCCCTTTGGGACCTTGCATGTCTCGTGAACTGTAAAAAAGAGCAATGATCCATACACAGAGTCTCTGCTTGGAGATGGTCAAACCTTTTGAACGACCTCCAAATTAAATAAAGAGCTGCTATCAGGCTGAACTGATGCTGGGCAAAGCTGATGTAATGTGTTGTAAAGATGCAAAAAATGTGCTTCTCTTCTGACCCAAATGGAGGAGAAGAGAAAGCAAGGTTACCATCAGAGTCCTAAATGGAGTGGTCAATACCATAGCAACATAATCCTGTCTAGGCTTAATAAAAGCCAGTCCCAAATTCCAAACAGGTATCAAGGATTGAAAGTGCCTGAAAATCACCATCAAGCTTCACTGATGCTAAGGTGAGCAGTAGCGCAGTCTTTAAAGAGAGAACATGCACATCCACCTACTCATGGTTCAAACGGAGAACCCATATGCGCATTTAACACAAGCACGAAGTCCCACACCTGGACAGAAGCAAGGTGAAAAGGCTTCAATCATCTTTCCCACCTCAGAAACTTACTGAATATGTAGTGCTGACCCAAAGGTAAGCCACCCAAAGGAGCATGGTTTGTTGCTATGGGTTAAAATGTAAATGTCCTTGTTATAGTGCCACCTTGTGGCCAATTTTCATAAAACTTGGTACACAGCCTCATTCTAACACTGTCTACAAAAATCTCAAATTTTGTAATGGTCGGCTATTAATATTTGATGTTATTAGATGCTGAATATTGATTGGCTGCTGGTGGCCTTGTTTTTTTATTTGTCCAATTAATATTGTAGGATGTTAGCCTTTTGGCCCCTACAAGCTACATACCAGTTTTCAACTTTATTGGTCATACGGTTGCAGAGTTATTAGTGTTTTTTTGTTGTAGCACCCCCTATAGGCAAAATTTTATGCGACTTATAGTGCCAACTTAAGGTCGATTAGGCCGAAACTTTGATATGCTGTAGTACTCTGGGGTACTACTTTCCCTCAAAGTTTCAGCTCTCTACGACTTACGGTTTGGTCTGCACAATGAGTTTTAGGGCAGAATAATAAAAATAATAATAAATATAGACGCAAGCGGCAACCATCAGGGTCCAAGCAGGTTTGGGAACCAACAGTGAAATTCGAAAGAGTAGATTTTGTGCATGGTGTTTATAGACTGCATATGAGCCTTCAGTAAGCAATGTGTAGACAGAAGTTGCAGTTCTAAACATTGTAAGTGGACAAGTATTTATCTGAAGTACTTCATTTTAGACAAATAAGTATTTCTATAAAAAACATATGTGGCCCTCTAACTTAAAAAACTATGTAATTTTGTGAATTGTTGTGTTGAAAGTCTTATATGCAACATGTCTATAACAATGAAACTAAAACCAAATTAATGCTAGAAATTGTATAAGTATTAGCTTATGTGTGTAGATAGGTTGTGTACATTGATATATCTCATATGAAACTGCTTATTTTATGTTGCAATGTAAAATATGTATGTTAATAATTAAGAAATTACATATGGCCTGATGATAAAAGAAATTCTTTCATCTTATACCACAAATTCTAGTGTGTGTAAATGAGTAGGTAAAGAGATATAAGCTATATGTGAAAACCTACTAAAAGTAATAAACTACTATTTTGTAATGGTTGTGGAAGAAGAGAGCAGAGTTCCATTGAGCTGTTCTGTTGTTTGTTTTGAATGTATAGTAGCAGCGAGTATACTATAGTAACTACAGCTATTTTTTCCAACAACCGTTTTGCTGTTTATTGTCAAGTTAAGTCATTTTTATTTGTATAGCGCCTTTCACAACATATATAGTTTCAAAATACCTGTGGCCATATAATCAAAAGAAGAACAAGATTAAGAATTTAAATGACCAGAATTCAGCCAAATGTGTGTCTTTTTTCTTCATCATGTAAGCCAATGTTACACCATAAGTCAGCCAATTTGTATGACCAGACTTAAACTAGGCTTCAGCCAAATTAGTTATTTTTGCTTCTTTGTTTCTCATGACTGATCAGAGTCATGCAAGAATGCAGCTGAATGCTGTTTCATGCAACGGTGTTACAAATCCAATGATAGAACTAAACCAGAAGTGCCAAATGTCAGCCAGATTTGGCCAAAACTCAGTTGCTATATTCGGTATAGTGAATTTTTGTCTATTTCTTGGAAATGTGATAATTTTGAAAGATATAAACATTTAATGAGTTGTTTACTTAAAAGAGATTATTGAATTTGTGATTTGTTGATTAAGAAGAGATGCAATCAGATTAGGGCTGCATTTCTTATAAACATTGTTAGCCTAAATTGATGATAGAGACTATTGGTGGCAGTGGTTTGTTTGATTTACTTATGATTATGATGTTTTTGGGAAATTTGGCATAGTGCTATTTGGGAATAAATCGTGTAGTGTGACTGAACAGGTTTTTTGAAAATAATTGGTTTGTTCATGAATCAGGATCTGTATTGTGTGTCTTTTTTTCTTTTTTCTTCCCAATTTGGAATGCCCAATTTGTAATGTGCTCTACGTCCTTGTGACTTGCCTCAATCTGGGTGGAGGATGAATTTCAGTTGCCTCCGTTTCTGAGATAGTCTATCTTGCATCTTATCACATGGTTTGTTATGCGTGTTACTGCAAAGGAATAACGCATGGAGGCTTCATGCTATTATCCGTAACATCCATTCAAAACTCACTATGTGCCCAACCAAGAGCAAGAACCACATTATGGTGACTACAAGGAGGTTATCCCAAGTGACTGTATCCTCAATAGCAACTGGTGAATTTGGTTGCTTAGGATACCTGGTTGGAGTCACTCAGCATGCCCTGGATTCGAACTTGCGACTCCAGGGGTGGTAGTTAGCGTCTTTATTTGTTGAGCTAATCTGGCCACGTGGGCATGGATTTCTTTAATGGAAAATAAAGAGGAACAATACGTTTTTATGTTATATAGTGCAGCAAAAAGTATGATATTATGCTTTGTAATTTAGTTAAGTAAAAATAAAAGTTTCATCCATCCATCCATCGTCAACCGCTTATTCTGTTTACAGGGTCACGGGGGGGGGGCTGGAGCCTATCCCATCTAAAATTGGGCGAAAGGCGGGGTACACCCTGGACAGGTCGCCAGTCCATCGCAGGGCCACACATAGACAGACAACCACTCACACTAAAATAAAAGTTTACAAAATAAAAATATTACCTGTAAACTACTTTAAAGTTATCAAGTGTAATTAGGACAAAAGTTGCTTTAATGCAAAGGATGATCATAGAAAATATTGTTGCCTTTACAAAAAGCTTCACTATGATGCTGCGCTGAAGAGCACTTTGGGAACACGTCTCAGTTGTGACCAGCTGTGAATATGTATGCAACACGTCAATGAACATTGACCGCAGTGGCTATAAATAGATGCTTCACCGGTGCATCATCAGATTTTTCATCATCAGAGCCATTCTGTGCTGTGTGTTATCATGAGCCTGTCAAACTTTCTTTCCTCTGTCAGGAGTTAGATTCTGTTAGGCAGTGCGCAGTGAACCTTTTCTCCTTTCTATTTACTCTGAAAAAAATAAAAAAATAAATAAATCTATCTATCTACCTAAAATGACTGAAAGTCAAGGCAAACGATACGTGTTCCCCTGTTTCCGCTGTATGGGTGAGAGGGACACGCATCAGTTGTTTGTTTGTTTGGGAGAAGAGCATGCTGCTATCACGTTGGGGCGGGGCGGGTGCGAGCATTGTGATCTGCTTTCAGGCAAAATGCTTCGCGCTCGCCTTGCTTACTTCCGGGAGTCAGCACCCACAATTCACTCGTGGGGCTCTCGCATGGATCTGGCTGAGGAGCGAGAGACGGGTTCGTCCCTTTCGCTCGCTCTCTCCCAAGATCCAGCTCGTCCTTCCCGTGATCTCTTCGGTTCAGGAGGGTGACCGTGAATCTTTTTGTTTCCTCGCCGCACTCAGGGGGCGGGGCCGTTGGCCACCCAGTCCCGCCCCGGTCATGCTAGAAGGGAGGCTTAAAAACAGAGCGTGGCAAGTCGTGCTCCCCCTCGTAATGACTGGGGACAGGCTCGTCGGCCCGACAGCCTCCAAAGCAAGACCTCAGGGCAAATATTTCAAAAAGTAAAAAACCCTGACGGTCTTGCGCTCAGCCCAGTGGGGGTAGCTCCCCTTGGGACGGGTCGCGTGTACCATCCACTTCGCCCCACCCAGTACCATCACGAATCCTCTCCTTTCCTGCTGACTCTGGTGTTTTGGGAGGCAGAGGCTTCCAGCAAAAACTTGGGTTTACCGCAGTTTCCTGCCTTATTCCAGGACGTGGAACACCGACATCCCCTCAACAGGAAGTGTCGAAATTAGTACCCATCTCAGAAAACCTGGCAGCGTGGAAACTTCTGTCCGGTATTTCTATGTGGGCTCTAAGAACAGTAGAAACAGGCTACAGAATCCAATTCTCTTGCCATCCTCCGGGTTTCAACGGCGTGGTCGCCACTTCCGTGAAACCGGAGCAGGCATGTCTACTGTGGAAAGAACTGCAAAATCTCGTGGTCAAGGGGGCCATTGAACGTGTTCCCCCTCCAGAGAAAGAGTCAGGCTATTACAGCAGATACTTCCTGGTCCCCAAGAAGGGTGGGGGGTTGCACTGATCTTAGATCTTCGAGGCTTGAACTGCTCAGTCAGGGTGTTTAAGTTCAAGATGTTAACTGTCAAGACGGTCGTGTCACAATTCCAACGCTACGATTGGCTGGTCATGATCGATCTTAAGGACGCATATTTTCATATAGAAATTCTGCCACAGCACAGGAAGTTCCTGAGGTTCGCTTTCAGGGATGAAGCCTTCCAGTATCGGGTTCTTCTATTCGGCCTAGCCCAATCACCCCGCACATTCACGAAATGCATGGATGCAGCACTGGCTCCTTTGCGACTCCAGGGCATCCACATTCTGAATTACATAGATGATTGGCTGATATTGGCACAGTCCCAAGAACTGGCGGTACAACACAGGGATATTGTCTTAGCTCACCTGGTTTCTCTGGGTCTGAGACTCAACGTCAAAAAGAGCATTCTCTCTCCTACACAGGAAATCACTTATCTGGGAGTTATATGGAATTCGATCACGATGTGGGCACAATTGTCTCCCCCTCGGATCTTTTCCATTCAGAACATCCTGAGCGAAGTCAGGCTAGGTCAAGGTTGCACTGTTCTTCAGTATCAATGCATTCTAGGTCTCATGGCATCTGCGTCCATGGTGATCCCTTTGGGCCTTCTGCATATGAGACCGGTTCAGCTCTGGCAAAAAGCCAAGGGATTTCATCCAAGGGCCAGTCCCCTAAGGCAAATAAGGGTTAGTCTCTGCGGGCTTCGTTCCCTTTCTGTGTGGTTCAGACCCTGGTTTCTTACCTTGGGTCCCCCCCTAGGTGCGTCTTGTCGTTGCAGACTGCTTACGACAGATGCCTCCCTGAAGTGCTGGGAAGCAGTCTTAAGTGGTCGTCCAGCTCAAGGGGAATGGGAGGGTCATCAGCTCGATTGGCACATCAACTGCCTCAAGTTGATGGTGGTATTTCTGGCCCTGAAATACTTCCTCCAGCATCTGAGAGGCTGCCATGTCTTGGTGCGGGTGGACAACACAACAGCAGTCTCCTACATAAATCATCAAGGAGGTCTACGTTCACGCCAGCTGAATTCCCTGGCACGTCGGATTCTCCTTTGGGCTCAGGGCAAGCTCCTGTATCTCAGGGCAGTTTATATCCCTGGATGCCTGAATGTGGGAGCAGATTTACTGTCCAGACATCAGTTACCGACGGGGGAATGGAAACTCCACCCCGAGGTAGTAGAGCAAAATTAGATTTTACAGGGCAGAAGTGGACCTCTTCGCCTCTTCTCAGACAGCGCAATGTCCCCTCTACTTCTCTTTGAGTCACCCAGCCCCCCTGGGTCTGGACGCTATGGCGCATACATGGCCCAGAATGTGCCTGTATGCGTTTCCCCTGGTTTCTCTGCTCCCGGGAGTCTTGGCCAGAGTTCGCCAGCAAGGGTCTTGCCTCTTACTGATAGAGCCGCGCTGGCCAAACAGGGTATGGTTCTCAGAGATAATGTCTCTCCTCGACGGCTCGCCTTGGGCGATTCCGAACAGGAGGGACCTTCTGTCTCAGGCACAGGGGACTATATTTCATCCCCGGCCCGAGCTGTGGAACCTTCATATTTGGCCTCTGAAGGGTACCAACTGAGGGACACAGGGCTTTCACCTGAGGTTATTGAGACCATTTTAAGTGCTTGGGCTCCCTCTACCAGAAGGATCTACGCCAATAAATGGGGTGTCTTTGAAAAATGGTGCAGTACACATAATACAGATCCGGTTAACTGCCAGATTGCTTCAATTCTGGACTTTCTGCAGGAAAAACTGTCAGCAGGCATTTGCCCTGCCACTCTCTGGGTTTATGTGGCCACCATTTCGGCTTGCCATGCCCTGATTGACGGGGTGCCTCTGGGGAGACATCCTCTACTCGCCCGTTTCATTCGTGGAGCCAGGCAACTGAGGCCGCCTGCTAGGACCAGGACCCTTTCTTGGGACTTAGCAGTAGCCCTTGAGGGCCTGGTTGAGACCCCCTTTGAACCTCTAGAGTCAGACTTCTGTCTATCAAGATGGTTTTTCTTATGGCTATTACCTCTCTGAAGAGAATTGGGGATCTACAGGCTCTGTCTGTTTTGCTAGCCTGTTTAGAGTTTGCTCCAGGAATGACCAAAGCAATTTTGCATCCTCATCCTGATTACCTTCCTAAGGTGCCTTTTTCGACCTTAAACCCAGTCAGTCTTGAAGCCTTCTGCTTCTCGCCATTCTCTACGTCAGAGCAGGAAAAACTTCACAGACTTTGAACAGTCCGTGCCCTTCAGACCTATGTCCACCGCACTAGCCAGTGGCGTAAGTCAGGGCAACTATTCATTTGTCATGAGGGCCGCAACAAGGGGGCGGCCGCCAACGAGCAGACTATGTCGCATTGGGTGAGGGACGCTATTGCCCTGGCCTATGAGGCGCGTGGTCAAGCTTCGCCTGTAGGCATCAGGGCTCACTCTACCAGAGGGGTCACCTCCTCTCAAGCCTTGGCCAGAAGGGTCCCTCTGCCGCATGTTTGTGATGCGGCAGGCTGGTCCTCTCCACACACATTCATTAGATTCTACAGCTTGGATGTTCATGCCACTCCGGGCTCTTATGTCCTTTAGTCGACATCTCAAGCCCATGTCTGAGACCTCTCACACTCTTGTGAGCACACTGCACAACCCTGGGGGCTCCGGACAGCCACAGTGCGGCGGCGTGGGTATTCTCGTTCCCAAAACGCTCTTAAGTGCAGCATCATAGTGAAGCTTTTTATAAAGGGAACGTCTCGGGTTACGTATATAACCCTTGTTCCCTGAAAAAAGCGGAATGAGATGCTATGCTTTTCTGCCGCACTGGGATGCCCCGGGACTGCTCTTCAGATGAAATACCTGATGATGCACCGGTGAAGCATCTATTTATAGCCACTGCGCCAGGTGCGTCCAATGATTACATCGGCAGAGGCTATAAATTCCGGTCAATGTTCATTGACGTGTTGCATACATATTCACAGCTGGTCACAACTGAGACGTGTTCCCAAAGCGCTCTTCAGCGCAGCAACTCGTTCCGCTTTTTTCAGGGAACAAGGGTTACATACGTAACCCGAGATGTTTTATTCAGTTAATAGAAGTTAATTGATAAATAAAAACTATTCATGTTATTTTCTGAAAACATCCTGAAATTATAGCATTTTTTCACAAGTGACTAAAATTTTTCACGGTAATTTATAGTTTGCAGGTAGGCTGTTTCAAGCATCTTGGAGACCTTGCCACAGTTGTATGGATTTAGTCAGGCTCTTTTATTTTTGTATCGTCATGTAATCCCAGACTGAGTCAATGATGGTGATATTAGATGTCTAAGTGGGCATATTGTCTGTTGTAGTACTTCATTTTGATGCTTTATTACAATTAATGGCAAAAAAGAAATGTTTGAAAATGTAAACTGATATTGCCTAGTGGCAGAGTAAAGCAAAGTATATATAAAAAAGTATTAAAATGCTATAAAAATAAATTGATATTAATCTGATGAACAATCAGATTAAGTCAAATAAACAGATACATATAACAAGATACAAGGCACCATAGTGTGAATGTAAGCATAAGCAATTGAGAATTTAGCATCATAAGCAATTTTATAAGGAAAACAATTTACATATAGCATACAAATAAATATAATCACTGCATTGTGCTCCTAACTAAATGTTATCTCACAACATTGCAAATGTTAGAAATGATTTAAAAATAAAAAGGCAACATAAATCATATTAAGGAGAACATAATGAAATGTTGATTGTTGAAATTATTTTACTCATATAATAACAATTGTACAAATGATAAAGCAACTATACATTTATCAGTTACATTTTTATCGTCTGTTAATGCTGAACTTCTGTAAAGCTGCTTTGAAACGATGTGTGTTGTGAAAGGCGCTATACAAATAAAATTGACTTGACTTGACTTGACATACAACACTGCAACAATCCTAAATAGAGAAAATAGTCAAATGAATGCAGACAACATGTTAGAAAAAGTACAGTAAACTAGGATTAGCCTCTCTGTTACAGTTGGTATGATCAAGATACGAGCATGTGGGGCAGAGAAACTGCTGCCCTCTCGAACATCACAGCACCAATCATTTTCCCAATACAAATCTTTGGTCAAAATGGTAGTCCAACGAGCCCATATTGAGATGCAAAGGTACCAAAAGTAACTTTAGTGTGCACCAGCAAATTGATGAAAATTGGCATGTTATTTCAGAATGTTATCTTGTCACTGTGTTTTACATTTTGTTAAGTTTTGTTAATCTACTAGCATAGTTATGGGAGTGGGCGTGGTCACAGGCGTGGGCGCTGGGACGGTTGAGGCCATAGGTGCTGGCTCGTTGGCACTGGCTCATTGGCCGTGGGTGCTTGCTTGGAACAAGGAGCCGTGGAAGGCTTGGAGCAAGGAGCCGAAGATGCAGGTTTTGGTCTGGGGTTCCTGCCATAATCCAATGTGAAAGGGGAACTGCAAAGTTCCAGAGCCTTCTCAACATATTCCCAGAGTGTCCAGTGAGGATCAGCAGGAGGCATTGGTTCCTTCAGTGCACTATTCAGGTCCGGAAGAAAACTAACAGCCGCTAGATCCATGTTGGTCAGTTCTTCTGTCACAGATAGTTGCTGAGATGAGAAGGGAGATGCTGGATCTAATTGCAGGCTTTTAATGACGTTGATGACAAACAAATTGAACTCATAGAGCAAAAACAAGAACTGACAAAAACTAGAGTATTTATACATACAAAAGCTAATGAGGCTGATGGCAGTGATGAGGGCAGTGCATTATGGGAAATGTAGTCTGGGAAAACACTTCAAAATAAGTCTTAGCAAACATGAGGGAGAAAGACTGACACTTCTGTAATAAAACCTGGCATAATGTTGCATTAATCACATTTCAGGTGATTAAATCTGTCAAATAATCACAGATGCAAAAATATTAACAGAACATCAACTAGAAGGTAATAATGTTACTTAACCAATCTGATGTGGTTGTAAACTATTGTGACATAACTGACCAGAGACGGAGGTGCAGCTGCTGTTTTCCGCAGATTGGGTTTGGTTCGGTTGCCATTCAGTTTTATGTTTTTAGCATCTTTCCAAAGCTCAATGTTCCTTTACACACAATATTTCATTATATTTTTTTTTAGAAAAGTCATTTATTTTTTTGTGAAGTAATACGTTTTTTTTTTTTTTTTTTACCTCAGACTATCCTGTTAGATGCAGCAGAAGTAAAACTGCCTCAGAAATACAGGTTGTCCTGTTTATCTGATGTTAGACAACATTATGTCAGGCTTTGTGTAAAAATAGAAATATTCTAGTGTTATTTTCATAACTTCAGACATTTATATACTGTGTTGTGATAAAGGTGGTAAAAGTGTCTTACCTCAGAAAAACAAATGGTCCTGTCAGACACATTTCTGCTGTTCAAACACTGAGTTCAGATGATGCATGCACAAGAGTTCATGTGGAGGAGCATGCTGTTATTTTACATTTACTAATTTAGAAGACTGGAGACATTTTTATACATTGTAAATAGAAAATTCTGGTCATCACAACACATTGCAAAGTTATTGTGTTTTCAATTTGTTATTGTGTAAATATGTAGGCACATGATTTATGCACATTTTGTGGATGTTTCCCAACATATCTAATTCAAATCACTGGTATTGTTTTTCGTCAGTTTGACATGAAGGCTCTTATACTGTGCAGAGGATTCAGAATATTTCATGTACAAATAATGAATCATCAGATACTGTAAAGCAAACAGATACAAAAGCTAATGATGCATGAAATACTAATTAGTATGTAAACATTTAGTTTTATGACGACACATTTTGTAAGGCAAAATTAATTTCCTGTTAGTCATCCAAATACAGGTGTACAAAGCTTGAATGATAGCAATTATTAAATTGCACAACACAAATCTTTTGGATCATTGTTTTACTTTGTTTGCCTCATTGGACTGCTTGCCTGTATTTGAATCACTGCCTGTTATATCGACTACATCTCTCTGCTCAGCAATTTGGATTTGTTTGCCTGATTTGTTTAATAAACTTACTGCATATGGATTCCAAATCTGCATCTATGTCCAGTTCGTCATGGTTATCATCCTTTGCCTTTAAAACCTAACAAATTCACCTAGGTTCCAAGATTAACAAAGAACTTGACACAGTTCTTCTATGGAAATAGGTTGCCTTGATTGCTTAATAATATTCATAAAATCCCAGATTTATAGTATGGCTTCTTGTTCTTCTATTCAATTCTATGTGCTAAAGATACAATTTAGATTTCCCATTGACACTAAAGCAAAAGATAGAAAATAACCATCTTAAGACAAATGTTTTTGTGGACCATCTAATGTGCTTGAGATTTTGCACAGTACTGTAAATGTAAACAATGATAGAAACATGTTTATTATTTGGAAAAAAACAGAAATATTCATCAGAAAATGGGGGTATATATGAATACATTTTACAGACAAAACTTCAGAAGAGATCCAGAAGAATCAAAGGTTGTCTGGCCAAGTAACTGTGAAAGAAGGCTCTAAAGGCTCTCTTAAAGCTGCACAGGACATCATCTGGAGATTCTCTAGATATGTTTTCACAAAAAAAAGATGTTTCATGAGAATATTTTAGAGTATGAATACACGACTGACTATATAAAGAATGATGGATTGATAGGCATCAATTTGAGAATTAGAATTAGATTTATCAATATGAACACTAGTGTCTGTGCAAATAGCAATAATCAACAATTTAAAATTTGGATCCTTTTGTATGGATTGTGAACATTGTACAGTAGGCAGAACCTGCTATTTGAAAATATTTTACATTAAAAAATACATGAATGGATTCAGATGTGAAAAATGTATTTGTATTTTAAATTTTAACTATATATTTATTTCGTTAATTTTATTTACATACCCTTATCCTCCAATTCATTCACCCACCACCTATGTATATAGCCTATAGACAAAGATGTGATGCCTTGTACAGCATTCAATGATATGCTTAGAATATGAAAACATGAGAGGCAGTGAAAATACATGTTAGATCCAGTGTTCACAAGACCTCTCTCTCCATCAGAAGATATCCATGTGTTCTGTCTGATATCTTAAACCAGTCATTATCAACGGCTTGTTATATTTACTCACTCTCTTACCAACCCAAAAGTCAACAGGGGAAATACAGAAGAAGACAGATGATGAGATGAAGTGATGGTAAAAATTTGCAGAGTTTATTGAATAATCTTAATTGCGTCTTTCTCAATGCTCAGTCTCACTTTGTCTGACCAGCACTAATTGAAGATGTTGAAGACCTTGAAATTTAAACTCTTTATCTCTAACCTATGAGACAATATAGCATACAACATAAAATTAATGAATTTGAAAAATAACAATATGAAAAATGAGTAAAATATTATTAAATAAAAATGTGTGAATAATAAAATAATGTGAAACAAATAGAAAGACATGAATTAAGACTTGCTCTCTTTAATTAACTCACAAACACTTTGCCTTTGAAAAATGAAAACAGAACTTTAGATCCCTCTGTAATATGTATGTAAGTTTCTTTCAAAAGTATCAGAGAAAGTCATGATAGACAGGTGGTAGCTTTTATATAGCTATCAATTAATCTCTCAGAATGACTTAGAATAGCCTACAACACCTTTCTCTGAATGCTTATTGAGAGAAGTACAGCAGGATGCAGGAAGATGGTTGAGTATTGTTTTAGGTATAAAATATCTGCATCTAGTGCCTGTATTGTCCATTTATAGTCTTTAAACAACAGTTTGGACCCTTACCTAGTTTAAAACGAGCTAATTTCAAGACTTTGACATCACATCAGGTCGTCACGTGGGTCACCCACCGTGTAAGACGCTCAAATCATAAGACTTTCAATTAGACGGTCAGTTGTACAGCTAGGTTTTGGCATGGAGTTCCCGCCATAGGATGCTTCACTGACGCACATGGTTTACGTGAAGTCTGCGTCACATCTTCGTCTCGTCTACATCTTGAATTTAATGGAGTAAATGGTAGAAACTTTAAAAAAAAAATCAAGGCATGAGACGAGTTTGTGATGCAAAGTAATATTTTAGAGACTAAAGGAACACAATAGCAGGGCAATAAGATAGTCAAACATTTGGTTTATACATTTATTTTAACAGTGATTATAAGTGTGCAATACGCAGTGATTTTTAACAAATGCACTTAACACGAGTATATACAGTATGTGTGACAGTGAAATAAAATGAATAGTTCAAAATGTTTAAACAGCTAAACCGTTTTACGTTTGATTCTAAATCACCCCTCAGACTGTGTATTCCAGGGACGTGCCATCCATATAAGCAAGGTGCTTAACTTATAGAAGGGTGAAAAGAAAAATTACACTATGAATGATTTAAATATAATTGTTAATATCCAACTACTATTTTTGTTCAAATTCATTGTCTTTCATCTCCGTTGAGCAGCACAGACAATTATTCATGCATTTGCTTTGGCGCCACCCTCAGGTATAAGCACTTTCTTACTTTTCTCTGATCCAAAGCATTGTTTACCGCCCTTTCATTCAGAACTGTACGTTCATACAAAGTCAATCCCGCTACTACAAATGGCCAAGGTAAGCATGCTTCCCAAAATGAGTAAGCCAATCAGTACAGGGCTCCAGACTATGACTAAAATATTCGCAAATGTGGTCAAAAATTATTGCAACAATCATTTAAAATCTAGGGGTTGTGTGTGTTCATATGCACCAGATATCATCTTGTGAGTTATAGCGTGCACCCCCAGTGTGTCTCGAGCCATTTTTTGCCCATTCTGTTGTGATGACCTCGATGCTCCACAAGCAACAACAAACCCAGCATGAGAGAGTTGTAAACAAATGACTCTTTTGAACCAGATCTTTTTCATGAATCACCCAAAAAGAACTGTGGGTGTGAACTCAGCTCAGGTCAGCAGTTTGAATCAGATTAACTTTCTAAGCGAATCAGCCATCAGTGAGCTCACAACTGGGAGTGCAGACATTTCAAAATAAGAGTACCATGTGTATTTGGGGCTTCTTGATAATTAAAAGTCCAGTATTGCGTGCCAATTTTTTCCTTTCTGGTAATTATTGATTGGGATTGGAGTAGCACAATAAACTGCATCTGGGATTTCATTCTATGACAGAGCAGAGGCTAATCAAGCCTCCGAGAGGGATAAAGGCCGATTGCAGATGGTGGTATGAGAGAGAGATAACGTTTATGGGCAGCTGTCTGTCCTATGTGTGCCTTTGTGTCTTTTGGTTTATTTCTTCATTAAACTATTATTTATATTGTCAAGCCAGTTTTCGCTTCTTCCTTTCCATTGTTCGCGTAACACTGGTGCTGAAGAACCGGGGACGGAGGAGCCCGGCCTCCTGGATGTGGAGGAACGGCTGCCAACCACGATGGATGAAGGGGATCCTAACCGACCGCCCGGAGCTGCCAGGGGCGGAGGAGACCCCTACCAGCCACTGAAATGCGGCGGAGTCTGAGACCGCTGACCGCGAGCAGGGAGGGGCTCACTGCCGACTGCCTGGAGCGGGAGAACCGCTGCCAGGGGCAGGAGAGACCCCCTTCTGTTCCCTGACAATCCAGCGTGGCATTCCGACTACCAGGGGCTGGAGGACTGCCTCCGATCTGCCCAGGGAGGCGCAGCTGTTGGCGAACCGGCTAGTGTTTATTTTTTCTTTCTCTCTCCTACTGCCGCTCCGTGTTGGCCTTTTCCCTCTCTTTTAAATTTTACTGTTTTTTTCATTGGGGGGTACTACACTGTTACAGGAAGTACCCCCTATTTTTCATTATTGTTTCCCTCCCCCTGTCCCCTCCTAGATTCAGGAAGGCGGGGATGACCTGCCGGCAGATGGGGCATAATGCACGCCCTCCCCCGGGGAAAGAGGGGGGTGTACGTCATGCCGGGGTCTCCCTGGCCTGAGAGAACGAGGGAGGAATGTGACATGGCGGAGGATGGGGCCGGGCCAAGGTTTTAATAACCCAACCCCTTATCAGGCTTATCAAGCCTCCGAGAGGGATAAAGGCTGACAGCGGACGGTGGTGTGACAGAGAGAGAGAACATTTACGGGCAGCTGTCCGTCCTATGTGTGTGTTTGTGTCTTTTGGTTTATTTCTCCATTAAACTATTATTTATATTGTCAAGCCGGTTCTTACCTCCTCCTTTCCATTGAACTGCTTTACACATTCAATTTGCACTATTGAAGTCTCTGTGTCTGGGCCATCCTGTAAAAGTAAAGAAAGACTAAAGCTGTCCTCGAACATAAAGAACAGCTGTTCAGAGTCCTGCTCAAGATGCAAAACAGGCAAAGGGACACTTTTACATATTTGGTCATATTTGGTCATTTGCTGGTGTTTAAATCCCACTAACCCCAGGCTTACTCTGTTAGGGGATATATCAGTGTTTCCAGAACAAAATTATGTTAATTTTAAGTTTGTAAGGATGGCACTAATAGCTGCCAATAAGTGTTTAACTTTGTTATGGAAAGCCACTAAACCACCCACTATTTCTGTCAATGAAAGATTACCAGACTTACTTACAAGCCAGGCCTTGCCACCAGCAAAACAGGACTGAAGTGATGTTTGGCTGGCACCGGCTGCATTTAGTCATCATCATTCAGCGACACGTACAAGTGGAGTCCAACAGGAAGCAGGAAGGGTGCTGGATCCAGCCGGTTCTGGTGACCTCAGGATAGGAGTCCCGAGGTTAAGACAGGGAAACAAATAAAATGATATAAGCATAGACGCCATTCAATTTATTTCAGAGTTATAAATCATGATCAATGTTTCTGGTTTCTGGTTCCGACAGACCCAACAGCAGCCTAATTGTGGGTTGGAGGATAAATTAGGTGTATGCATGACTAAATAGATGAGTCTTTAGTCTAGAATTAAGCTTTTTGAACCATTTTGAACCAATTGAAATTTATTTATTGATCTTGCTTGACATCCTCCCTGTAATGCATTACAATAATCTAGTCTTGAGGTCATGAACGCTTTTAGTTTTTCGGCATCAGCAACAGGGAGCATGTGCCTTAATTTAGCAATATTTCTTAGGTGGAAGAATGCTGTTCTACAAACATTGGTAATTTGATTTGCAAAGGATAGATTGGTATCAAATATAACACATAAATTCTTCGCTGTTGAAGATGATGTAACAGTACATCCATCGAGAGTCAAATTATATTGTAGTGGCTTATTTTTAGAAATTTTTGGCCCAAAAATTGTACCTCTGTTTTGTCAGAATTGAGTAGAAGGAAATTTCTGGCCATCCAATCCAAAGGTTTTGTGTAAATTGTGTATTCTCGGCATAGCAGTGGAAACTTATTCCACGATTCCTGATAATATCTCCCAGGGGAAGCATATACATGGAGAAAAGCAGAGGCCCTAAAACTGATCCCTGTGGCACTCTATATTTTACTTTTGTTTGGTTTGACAATTCCTCATTTCCATAGACAAAGTGGTAGCAGTCTGCTAAATATGATCTAAACCATGCTAATGCAACTTCACAAATGCCAAAATAATTCTCTAGCCTATTCAAGAGAATGTTGTGATCTATCGTGTCGAATGCAGCACTAAGATCTAAAAGCACTAGAAGAGAAATGCAGCCGTGATTTAGATGATAAGAGCAAATCATTTGTAACTGATAAGTGCAGTCTCTGTACTGTGATGAGGCCTAAATCCTGACTGAAATTCTTTGTATATACTATTTCTCTGTAGAAATGAACATATTTGGATGATACTACCTTTTCTAGTATTTTTGACATAAATGGGAGATTTGAAATCAGTCTATTATTAGCCAGTTCTCCAGGATCAAGTTGTGGCTTCTTAATAAGCGGTTTGATAACTGCCATTTTAAAGTTTCTTGGGACATGTCCTAAGGATAGTGAGGAGTTAATAATATTAAGAAGAGGTTCTGAAATGACAGGAGATACCTCTTTTAAGAGCTTAGTTGGTATAGGATCTAACAAACATGTTGTGGCTTTTGATGTTTCCATAAGTTTTGTTAGCTCTTCATGACCTATGACAGAGAAGGATTGAAGTTTCACGTGAGGAAAAATATTAGATACTGTTTTCTGAGGTGCTATGACAGATTATTGCATAATTCCGATTTTATATCTGATTATTTAAATTTTATCAGTAAAGAAATTCATGAAGTCATTGCTCTTGTGCTGTGACGTAATATCTGGTTCTGTTGAGGCTTTATTCCTAACCAATTTAGCCACAGTACTGAATAAACATCTAGGATTGTTGTGGTTATTTTCAATGAGTTTACTAAAATATGCTGACCTGGCAGCTTTTTGTAGCTACAGACACTGTCCATGCATCATGAAATACTTCTAATTTTGTATTTTTCCACATACGCTCCATTTTCCGAGGCTTGTGTTTATAACAATAACCTGGGGGAGTAGATTTATTTAAACAAATAAATTAATCCGGTTTAAGAGAATAAGTTTGAGAATATGAATAAGCAATGCCTAAGCAGGCTACAAACAAACACTTGTGCAGTGTGCCGTGCAGCATGCTGTCAGCAACAGGAAGTCCAGTGACGTCAGAATGTCTTAGCTTCAGTGGACTGGCAAAAAAAGTGCTCTTCACTGACGAGTCGCGGTTTTGACCAGGGTTGATGGTCGGATTCACATCTATCGTCAAAGTAAAGAGCGTTACATTGAGGCCTGTACTCTGGGGTGGGATGGATTTGGAGGTGGAGGGTCTGTCATGGTCTGGGGCGGTGTGTCACAGCATCATCGGACTGAGCTTATTGTCATTGCAGGCAATCTCAATGCTGTGCGTTACAGGGAAGACATCTTCCTCCCTCGTGTGATACCCTTCCTGCAGGCTCATCCTGACATGACCCTCCAGCATGACAATGCCACCAGCCATACTGCTCGTTCTGTGTGTGATTTTCTGCAAGACAGGAATGCCGGTGTTCTGCCATGACCAGCGAAGAGCCCGGCTGGGACCTGTTGGGTTGTAGGGTGAGGGCTAAGGCCATTCCCCCAGAAATGTCCGGGAACTTGCAAGTGCATTGGTGAAAAGTGGGGTAACATCTCACAGCAAGAACTGGCAAATCTGGTGCAGTCCATGAGGAGGAGATGCAATGCAGTACTTAATGCAGCTGGTGCTCACACCAGATACTGACTTTTGATTTTGACCTCCCCCCCCCGTTCAGTTTAGTTTATGTCTTAGTTGTTGAATCTTTGTTCATACAACTATTTACATGTGTTAAGTTTGCTGAAAATAAAAGCAACTGAAAGTGAGAGGATGTTTCTTTTTATATAGTTGTGTGTATAATATATATATATATATATATATATATATATATATATATATATATATATATATATATATATATATATATATATATATATATATATATATATATATATACACATACATACATACATACATACACACACACACACACACACACACACACCTAAAGGATTATTAGGAACACCTGTTCAATTTCTCTTTAATGCAATTATCTAATCAACCAATCACATGGCAGTTGCTTCAATGCATTTAGGGGTATGGTTCTGGTCAAGACAATCTCCTGAACCGCAAGACGATTGGATCCCAAAGCGGTTGGCAACAACTGGAATGTGAATGGACAGGAGAATGCTGAAGGAAGTGACGGTTCAGGAAATTAATAGGACGAGATGGAAGTAGGTGGCGGGAAAAATGAAAAATGGGATACGGTTAGAAATAATACACGGAAAAAGAAACGAAAGAATAAGTCAGATGAAAGTAATTCTGACAGAGGAATAACTGTAGAGGAAATGTCTTAAAATAAGCAGGAATGGAAGTACAACTGATAGTCTTTCAATAATGATCACTTTTGATGAGGAGAAACTCCCGAATAAGGTCTTCATTGGATATATGTGTTACGACGTGAGGCTATATATACCCCCACCACTTAGATGTTTTAAATGTCAGAGATTTGGACATGTGGCGGCGGTGTGCAAGGGAAAACAGAGATGTGGTAAATGCAGTGATCATGAGTATGGCAAATGTGAAGAGGGTGCAAAGCTGAAGTGCTGTAATTGTGGAGGGGAACATAGTTCAGCTTACCGAGGATGTGAGGTTAGCAAGAGGCAGGCTGAAGTGCAACGAGCCAAGGTTGTTCAAGGAATCAGTTATGCAGAGGCTGCAAAGATGGTGTCAGAAATTGGGACCATGGCTAAACAAACTGGAATTAAAAACAAAAACATTGATAAGTGTCAGAAATGTGATAAATTGAAAGAGGAAACTTTGATAGTGAGTAAAAATGATTTTGTATTGTTCATGGCAGAGATAATAAATTGTTCAGCACAAACAAAAAGCAGAAATGAGAGGATCAAAATCATTGTTAAATCAGCAGAGAAGTATCTAGATGTGAAAGGGTTTCTCTCGGAAACAATTAGAGACATCCTCAATGAAGAACAATCTGCTCAGTTACTGGGATTTTCACGCACAACCATTTCTAGGGTTTACAAAGAATGGTGTGAAAAGGGAAAAACATCCAGTATGCGGCAGTCCTGTGGGCGAAAATGCCTTGTTGATGCTAGAGGTCAGAGGAGAATGGGCCGACTGATTCAAGCTGATAGAAGAGCAACTTTGACTGAAATAACCACTCGTTACAACCGAGGTATGCAGCAAAGCATTTGTGAAACCACAACACGCACAACCTTGAGGCGGATGGGCTACAACAGCAGAAGACCCCACCGGGTACCACTCATCTCCACTACAAATAGGAAAAAGAGGCTACAATTTGCAAGAGCTCACCAAAATTGGACAGTTGAAGACTGGAAAAATGTTGCCTGGTCTGATGAGTCTCGATTTCTGTTGAGACATTCAGATGGTAGAGTCAGAATTTGGCATAAACAGAATGAGAACATGGATCCATCATGCCTTGTTACCACTGTGCAGGCTGGTGGTGGTGGTGTAATGGTGTGGGGGATGTTTTCTTGGCACACTTTAGGCCCCTTAGTGCCAATTGGGCATCGTTTAAATGCCACGGCCTACCTGAGCATTGTTTCTGACCATGTCCATCCCTTTATGGCCACCATGTACCCATCCTCTGATGGCTACTTCCAGCAGGATAATGCACCATGTCACAAAGCTTGAATCATTTCAAATTGGTTTCTTGAACATGACAATGAGTTCGCTGTACTAAAATGGCCCCCACAGTCACCAGATCTCAACCCAATAGAGCATCTTTGGGATGTGGTGGAATGGGAGCTTCGTGCCCTGGACGTGCATCCCACAAATCTCCATCAACTGCAAGATGCTATCCTATCAATATGGGCCAACATTTCTAAAGAATGCTTTCAGCACCTTGTTCAATCAATGCCACATATAATTAAGGCAGTTCTGAAGGCGAAAGGGGGTCAAACACAGTATTAGTATGGTGTTCCTAATAATCCTTTAGGTGAGTATATATATATATATATATATATATATATATATACACACTACCGTTCAAAAGTTTGGGGTCACCCAAACAATTTTTTGTTTTCCTGAAAAGTCACACTTATTCACCACCATACGTTGTGAAATGAATAGAAAATAGAGTCAAGACATTGACAAGGTTAGAAATAATGATTTGTATTTGAAATAAGATTTTTTTTACATCAAACTTTGCTTTCGTCAAAGAATCCTCCATTTGCAGCAATTACAGCATTGCAGACCTTTGGCATTCTAGCTGTTAATTTGTTGAGGTAATCTGGAGAAATTGCACCCCACGCTTCCAGAAGCAGCTCCCACAAGTTGGATTGGTTGGATGGGCACTTCTTGCGTACCATACGGTCAAGCTGCTCCCACAACAGCTCAATGGGGTTCAGATCTGGTGACTGCGCTGGCCACTCCATTACCGATAGAATACCAGCTGCCTGCTTCTGCTCTAAATAGTTCTTGCACAATTTGGAGGTGTGTTTAGGGTCATTGTCCTGTTGTAGGATGAAATTGGCTCCAATCAAGCGCTGTCCACTGGGTATGGCATGGCGTTGCAAAATGGAGTGATAGCCTTCCTTATTCAGAATCCCTTTTACCCTGTACAAATCTCCCACCTTACCAGCACCAAAGCAACCCCAGACCATTATATTACCTCCACCATGCTTAACAGATGGCGTCAGGCATTCTTCCAGCATCTTTTCATTTGTTCTGCGTCTCACAAACGTTCTTCTTTGTGATCCAAACACCTCAAACTTGGATTCATCTGTCCACAACACTTTTTTCCAGTCTTCCTCTGTCCAATGTCTGTGTTCTTTTGCCCATCTTAATCTTTTTCTTTTATTGGCCAGTCTCAGATATGGCTTTTTCTTTGCCACTCTGCCCTGAAGCCCAGAATCCCGCAGCCGCCTCTTCACTGTACATGTTGACACTGGTGTTTTGCGGGTACTATTTAATGAAGATGCCAGTTGGGGACCTGTGAGGCGTCTGTTTCTCAAACTAGAGACTCTAATGTACTTATCTTCTTGCTCAGTTGTGCAACGCGGCCTCCCACTTCTTTTTCTACTCTGGTTAGAGCCTGTTTGTGCTGTCCTCTGAAGGGAGTAGTACACACCGTTGTAGGAAATCTTCAATTTCTTAGCAATGTCTCGCATGGAATAGCCTTCATTTCTAAGGACAAGAATAGACTGTCGAGTTTCAGATGAAAGTTCTCTTTTTCTGGCCATTTTGAGCGTTTAATTGACCCCACAAATGTGATGCTCCAGAAACTCAATCTGCTCAAAGGAAGGTCAGTTTTGTAGCTTCTGTAACGACCTAAACTGTTTTCAGATGTGTGAACATGATTGCACAAGGGTTTTCTAATCATCAATTAGCCTTCTGAGCCAATGAGCAAACACATTGTACCATTAGAACACTGGAGTGATAGTTGCTGGAAATGGGCCTCTATACACCTATGTACATATTGCACCAAAAACCAGACATTTGCAGCTAGAATAGTCATTTACCACATTAGCAATGTATAGAGTGTATTTCTTCAAAGTTAAGACTAGTTTAAAGTTGTCTTCATTGAAAAGTACAGTGCTTTTCCTTCAAAAATAAGGACATTTCAATGTGACCCCAAACTTTTGAACGGTAGTGTATATATATATATATATATATATATATATATATATATATATATATATATATATATATATATATATATATATATATATATATCAAGGGCGTAACTTTGCGTCTACCATTGGGGGGGTTAAACTCGCGGCATATTTTTAATTTATTTATTTATTTAATAATTTTCTTGTGTAAAGGTGACATGCTAATTTGCCGTTCCTGTATTAGAAATACATTGTGATACTTTTACTGATTTAGGCTACTTAACGTAAATGCAGCTGTTCACTTGACTATTTATGCCATAATGACACAGTAGTTAAATTAAGTGTTTAAACACTAGCCAGCAGTGGCAGCTTCCATTTAATTGATTTTTTGTGTTCAATATCTTATGAAAAAAACAACAACAAGAACGTAAAGATTAATCAATTGCATCACTGTATTGGCACCTACATGCATCAAATGTATTATGCACAATTCAACTCTCAATACATTACACAATACAGGGTGGCACACTGGAGTGCAGCTTGCACCTTTTTTCTGAACAGATTTCACATATTGGTGGGCATCACCAAAACTTACCATCCACTAACAAAATCTAAACAAAAGCATGTAAATACAAAAGAAGGCCTATCTGTATTTTAAGGTATGTTACAACATATTAGGCTGCAACTTAACACACATACCATTCAGATAAAAGCACCAAACACCTGTTTACGTCTCGGTGTAAAAGAAACGAACTGTGCACACACTGACTTCTTAGTTAAGAGGTCCAATTTGTCCTGATGGATGTGACACACTGCAACATGGTTCAGCCTCTGCTGTGTCATAGTTGTGCGTAACCAAGTCTTTAATCGTCTAAGAGCACCAAAGCTCCTCTCTGCCTCAGAGGACGAGACTGGTACCACAAGGAGTAATCTGATCAGAGTTTCAACCTCAGTAAATAAGCCTCGCACCTCTACTGGCAAATCTTTGAGAATGTTTGTAGCCTCTCCACAGGAACTGTACATGTAATTATGTTTGAACATTGGTAGCTGTATTTCCAGCAGCTGGGCATTAATTTCTGGGTAGTCATGAACCACCGGATCAATCTTTCCAGAAAGCAAGGTGTTCTCCAGCTTTTGTAGGGTAAGAAGACCACCCTGCTGGAAACGTTCTGTGAACTGTGTGTGAATGGTGTCAAGTACCTTATAAAACTCAACTCTGTAGTATTCCATAGGAGTTTTAGGACTGAAACCACTTGATTGTCCACTATAGCGCTTGGGTGGTTGTCGAACTCTTGGCATTGTTATGGGTTCTAAGTCTAAAGAATTCACAACTGTAGATGCCCTCTCAAAAAGGTGTTGGAAGGCATCATCACTCCTCTTGCCATTGAGAGTAGACTGAACCTTACAAACAGCAGCCTGCATGCCAGAAACAGTCTGTGTCCTTCTCTGAAGAGACCTGTTGAGACACTCTAGCTCTCCAATAACTGCTTGTGCCATCACAAGACCAAGTACAGTACTGCTTCTCATAAACTGCTGAAATAGACCATTTGCAGTGGCTGCAGTGGGAGAGTTAGTCCCTGCCATTTCCTCTAAGGCAGTGAGGATAGAGTCATACTGTGTTAAAGCAGAATGGATAGCACCGTGTCTAACAGTCCACCTAGTTTCACAGAGTGGTTTCAGGGCACTTGAGGTTCCATGGTCAGATATCGCAATCTGATGAAACATCTGTTTGAATTTACCAGACTGTCCACACAAAACTCCTAATTGATGAACCCAGTCAAGGGCATCTCGCACAACTATAGAAGCTGTGCATGCCTTCTGTGCTATCAAATTAACACAGTGTGCTCCACAGTGCACATATAATGCAAGTGGTTGTTTCTTCCTAATGTGAGCCTGTGTTCCAGAATATTTGACAGACATATTCGCTGCACCATCATATGTCTGCCCACGCAGTGCTGACAATGGCAAATTTAGTCTGCAGATTACATCTAATGCTACATTTGCAAGAGATTCTCCTGTGGTCTCAGGCACTGAATACATCCCAATGAATTCCTCATGAGGATTTAAGTCATGATCCACATAACGAAGACATACAGATTCTTGTTCTTGACCTGATGCGTCTTGTGTCCCATCAACAATCAAGGCAAACTGTGTGACTGGGAGGCATCGAATAGTGTCAGCTATTCCTCTTATAATGTCTTTGCTCATTATGCCTAGTATTTCGTTTTGAATGAGAGGACTTGTGTAATCCTGCTTGTGCGTCACTAACCACTTCTGAAAAGCAGGGTCATCTTCTGCCTTTTCTTTCAGATGTTGGGATAGATTACCTTTCTCTTCCACATGACCTCGTAGAGCTAAACCTTGCCTAGCTAAGTATTTGATGGAGCCTACAATCTTCATCAATGCATACCTTCCTTCCTCCTGTTGTCTGGCAACAGCTGAAGAAAGCTGTGAAGCCACAGTGTTACCTTTTTGTGCACAGATGTTCATGGCATGAATATGCAACTGACTTTTTGCATGTTCTGAGAACTTCTGGATAGCCTTTTTCCAATTTCTAAAGCCTACACTTACAAAGGCAGGGTCACACTTGCTTGCAAATGTTGACTGATTCAAAAAAACCTTGGCACAGTGAAAACATATGACCCCTTGTAAAGTGGCACTGTAATGCAACCAAGGAAAAGTTGTGAACCATTTTTGTTGAAAAGACAACACACAGTTAGCTCGCTTCTGCACTACTATAAACTTAGGATCAGGTTGTGCAGGCTTTGTGCAGGTGATGATGTCTGAAACATCAAATCCCTCTCTGTCCCTGTTTTCTGTGTTCGACTGGTCCCTGACATGGGGCTCAATATCCTGTGTTTAAACATGACATGAAAACGTGTTACTCTCTGAAATAACAATCTTATTAAATGAATGTATTGAACATATCAATAACACTATTCACAGCTAAATTATGTTCCGTTCTCACCTGCTCATTTGCCTGACTGCTGCCCTCATCATGTGACCCTCTGAGGAAACCACAGGAACCAAATTACTTGCTTTACACAAATCCTCTCATTCAAAACAAAATACTAGGCACAATGAGCAATGTCAATGTCAAGATAAGTCAAGACTTTTTGAGAGGGCATCTACAGTTGTGAATTCTTTAGACTTAAAACCCATAACAATGCCAAGAGTTCGACAACCACCCGAGCGCTATAGTGGACAATCAAGTGGTTTCAGTCCTAAAACTGTTATGCAATTCTACAGAGTTGAGTTTTATAAGGTACTTGACACCATTCACACGCAGTTCACAGAACGTCAGTGTTCTGACAGTGTATGTTTGCATGCACAATTTTGTTTAAGGTCTCTTACCTGGTCATCTGTGCCTCCTGCGCTGCCTGTCTCTGTGCTCTCTCTCACTCACTTTGGTCACCTGACCCTCTGTCGCCTCCTCCTCTCTCTCCTTCTACAATTGCTGTATCTCCTCTGTCGCCTCCTTCTCTCTCTCCTTCTACAATTGCTGTATCTCCTCTGTCGCCTCCTCTCTCTCCTTCTACAATTGCTGTATCTCCTCTGTCGCCTCCTTCTCTCTCTCCTTCTACAATTGCTGTATCTCCTCTGTCGCCTCCTTCTCTCTCTCCTTCTACAATTGCTGTACCTCCTCTGTCGCCTCCTCTCTCTCTCTGGTCACCTGTCTCTCTCTTATCGCCTCCTTGGCCATTTCCCTCTTCCTGATATATATAAAAATCTCAGTTAATGTTCAAATGGTTTGAGAGAGGCTGTATATCCTAATCAGTTTTGGAGAATGCATGTTCCCTCACCAAAAAGTTGGAAAGCATTTTAAACACCTTTTGCCCACTTACTAGCACATTAAGATTGCTACAAAATAATCATAATAATAATAATAATAATATTTAGGGCTGTCAATCGATTAAAAAAAATAATCTAATTAATTATATACTCTGATTAATTAATCTAAATTAATCACATGCATCCATTTTTGCTATGAACATATCTTAAAAACAAGTTTGGCAGATGAGTGAATCAATTAACAGCCAAACCAACATTATAGACTTTAAAGTTCAACGTGTCTCTCTTTTATTATAATTTTCCATTTGGGTCAGCATAGTGTCTGGTGTCAGATTTTTAGCACGATAAATGCAAATGACTGAAGTTACTACTCACTTTCAATGACATGTGCAGAGTAGGCAACCCTAACACCAAGGTAATGTGTGGAATACCACCTATGATTTATCCTTTTTTGGGCCATTCAAACATGTAGATTTTTATTCACATAATTACTAGGCTGTTGCCTTTTCTATCCAGTAGGTGGCAGTTCAGGATAAGAAATAGCAGTTCAAGAAAATAAACTAAATAGTAGGAACAAAGAAATTAAACCAGCATAGCCTACAAGTGCAAACGGAAATGTAATGTGTGAAGTTACTGGAATGGAAATAAATGTAACCACCTTCTACATACTTTTGAAGACATTTTGTTTCAAGTGTGCAACAAATGTAGTCAATTTATTGTATGTGTGTACAGTACAGGCGTGCACGCTCAAAAGGAGTGGCGTAACCTCTGAACTAGCCCATAGCAGCTAGCTGTCAATGGATGACATCTCTAGTCACAAGTAAATTATGCAATCCCCCCCAAAATGTGTGACTATATTGGAGCAAACAGCAACTTAAGTTACAATTCAGTGACATTGGTTCTACACAGTCCCTGGCACCCTATGGCTTTACCTCATATAGGACACTGGCAACATATAGAACATCTAGCCAGCCAACTCCAGTCAACAAAACAAATCATCAGCTAACTCAGTGTTTCTCAAACTTTTTCTGCCATTCCGAGGGGGTTCCGAGCCCCACCTGTCCCCAATCACCCCAACAAAATATTAATAAACTAGGCTTTAAGTTTAACTGTTAAAATGTATTTTATTAACATCATCACATTTTAAAAACTTAACATCAAATAACAGCATTAAAAACTTTCAAATAGAGAAAATGAAAGTGCAATTATATTATCACTTTGCATTAAATAAGACTCAAAAGTAGATAAAACTTGTGTTTGCATAAATGTTAGCCTCTGATAACATCAAATTCAGAAACTGAGAAAATACAAGTGTGGACTAACGTTAGTTGTGCTTTGATTCATTTTGTCACTTTGCAAACTCCATGCAAAAAGAACAAAAAATAAAATAAAATAAATAATAATAATATTCTCAAATTGAGCCGGAGGTGGTAAATTCCTAAAAATGTATGTATTTTTTTTTTAGGTATTTTAATATGATAGCAGCTACCTAAAATACGTTGCGCAAACAGCTCAACTAACGCGATCGTTATAAAGGTGTTTGAAAACAAAACACATCCACTTGCACATATTTGACAATCGGAATATCAGACATATCCTGCTATAGCTATATTTGAGAAATTTTGAATCAAAAAGGAAATAAAAGCAGATCATCAGTCATTCCGCTATTGTGGCTGCGGTGTGACAAGCAATGAATGACGCGTCTCCATGGGAACCAAAAAGTGATACTACGATCAATAACGGTCGCCTTGAAAAACTTTTAAACTTACGTGTGAAAATGTTAAGTAAGGCTTACATTTAAATGTGTCTTTGTTTTGTTTTGAGTGTATGGTCAATAAATAAAGTAATTAAAAAGATGGGCACAAAACCTGTTTGTCGCGCCCCACTTTTCATGTCTCATTCCCCACCCCATACTTTGAGAAACGCTGAGCTAACTTAACAGCTAACTTAGCAATGGGGTACCTCCGTTTGGTCAGAATTTTTCATCTTTTTGGCTGGTGTCGTCCAACAATGAAAAATTGTTGTCTGGCTGCCTTTCAGTGTCCTTTTCATCTTTCCATCAGTTGTCAGCTTTCTACCATTCATCCCAGCGACTGCGCAAAATATTGAACAAACTTGGTAGAGAAAGCGGGTTGGCTGGGTAATACCAAGTACTCGGTGCGGTGGGCGGGGGGTACGTTACAGATTATTTAATGATACTATCTTTCTTGCTGGCAAATGAATTTAATAAAGAAAACGAAAAAAAGTATTCATTCGGAATATTTCATATTTCTTTTAATCTGAATGATGATATTGGGGGGGTTATATTAGCTGGATCTGATTTTTGAGGGGGTCATGACCCCCGTAACCCCCGTGCAAATTACGCGCATGATATATATATATATATATTACACGCAAACATTCATCTTAATCTTTTATCTCTTATATTTTTAGAAATTATGAAAGGGGTGTGAACATTTGAGACAAAAGGGAATGCAAACTTATCTTCTCAGCTATACTGTTTAAACCTCCGATTAATGGGTTATCAGGTGTCTTCCTTTTCTTCGGCTTTCTATCTAGTGTCTGAACAGCAATTTATATCAAGAAAATCTGTTATTTTGCTTCTTGATGTTTCAGTTTAGAATCAAATTGCTCGCAGTATTTTTCTTTGTCCTGCATAGGTCAGACGTTCGGTCGGTCGCTTGGGTTTTGGCACGGAGTTCACGCCATATTAACTGCTCGGTTGAAAACATCGGATGACGTCGCGGGCGGTGATTTGGTGCTCGTGGTCACGTGTCACTGTCGCGCTGATGAGCGGCCATATTAGTTCAATTCATTCTTTCGTGCGGTTCGTCTCACAGTAAGACGCGCTCTTACTTCATGCTCATTAGTTATTTTCTATGTATAGTTTAAATGTATAATTTAAAGTATTAGTCTTTAAAGCGGTTATAATTCAGGGGTACTGTGTGTTCGGTCAGTGCGGTGTTTCTGTAGTTCATTGTTCAGAGTGGGTGGGAATCATTGACTCACTATTACTCGTTCAACACGCTTGTATTCGCTCCTTCAGCTGAAGAATGGCGAGCTTGGCGTCTACCCCGGCCGGGCAGCAGCCCGTGTCCCGCAGCGGTGTGAGTACTCCTCTGAGCCCGGCGCGGATCTCCCGGCTACAGGAGAAAGTGGAGTTGCAGCAGCTGAACGACCGTCTGGCCGTGTACATCGATAAAGTGCGCAGTCTGGAGTCGGAGAACAGCGTGCTGCAGCTGCAAATCAGCGAGCGCGAAGAGGTGCGGAGCCGCGAGCTCATCGGACTTAAAGCGCTCTACGAGACCGAGCTGGCGGACGCGCGCAGGTCATTGGATGACACGGCGCGGGAGCGCGCGCGGCTGCAGCTCGAGCTGGGCAAGATTAAAAGTGAGCACGAGCAGCTGCTGCACAAGTAAGTCTGTAATTTCATTCAAATACGATGTGTGTATTAAACTCCCGTTTGAACTGTGTGTTAGCGCGCGCGGTTGATAAATGTGAGCCTCGTTTACTTTCTCTCGGTCGGTTTATTTTCCGGTCTCTTAGATTGTCTCATTATATATATAATTTATTATTATTATTATTATTATTATTTTTTTACAAAATAACCCGCCAAATAAACTCGAAATCTGACGTCATATCAGATAATTCGCTGAGTTGATAATGTTAATTGTAATATGACTTATTTAAAATGTCAGAAGTTGCTCCAATGGTTTAATCTCATCTGTACTGTGAGTTTCCTGAATGCAGTTTGTTTTTGTGCCACACCAGTGTGAGGGTGCCGATGGGGAGGGGTAGTACTCCCACTATACTCATGTTTTTCAGGTGTATCGCTGAAAACAATGATATTATAGACGGTTTGTTTGATGCATACATGTGCTCATTAGACTGCAGTCACTGAAGCTGTCCAGAGTGAAATATTTCTGTCACATTACGGAAGATCAATTTTTGAATGCATGAATTAGGCTACACACAACATCATTACAGTTTAATGTGACCTCATGATACATTAAATGAGAACAAATGACTATTCGAAAATGAGAATTTGTCAGTTTCTTTTTACTAATCATTTCAGCCCTACAGCTGTGCAATTAATCACAATCGCAGTAAATGTTTTTTTTTTTTTTTTGTGAATTCTAAATCATAGCAGTTTATTTGTTTTTACTCTGAATTCTATTGAATTCACAGTTCTGATGGTTACGCTGGGATCATTGAAAGAACCGAGATCAGGACGTCGAAAAAGAAAAACAAAAAGGCACAAAGAAATAACCAATCATATCATTTATCCAAAGACGCTCTTTTCCTCTGTTTTTGAACACTGAAATGCCTTTTTAATGCAAGTATAAACATTTGCCAAAATCACAATTACAGATCGATCTAATATATTTATTAAAATTTTTTTTTTTTTTTAGATCCATATTTCACATCCCTAATCTTTATCTCCTTTTTGTTCAGTGTGGAGTAGATATGAATAAATATTTTAAATGTGTGTGGCGATTGATAGAGATACAGGTGGGCGTGTGCTAGTTTGAGTATTGATTCCTGCAGTATGATCTGTTTATGCATGCATGACTTGGTTATATTTAGTTTTTCATGCAGAGGTTTTGATTTTTGTGGTTCACACATTCAAAGTCAGGTGGGACTTGTCTATCAGTGTTCGTCTATTGCAGGAAGTTGAGATGTGAATGAATGCTGTGTTTTGTGCTTTTGTAAGTGAATATAACATATGCTCCATGTCATGCTTTTTAATTTTTTTGTGCAGGCAAACTTAAACTAACATTTGTTCAGTGATTACAATAAGTGTTTTTGTGTTGTGGTATACAGTTGATTTGCAGCTGTTCATGTGTGTCAGTGTGAAAGTGATTCTGTTAGCTCTTTTCCACCGACATGGTTCAGGGTTGTGTTTCGCCAGTGCAAATTCTCGAACTGTTCCGTGTGGTTCCACCGCTGTAAAGGCCGGGGCAGAAAATCTGGTTCTACACCGGCCCTAAAAGCTTTCTGGTCTCTATACAGGGACAGATTACTGGGGGGGGGGCACAAATGTGTCTTAACCAGGTAGTTTCCTAACAACAACAACAGTATTTACCCTCTGTAGCAAGGAGTACTTCACTCTATAACAACAATTAAAACCCCACAAAAATGTCAAACATAAAAAGCGTTCAGAAAACATTGGGGAAATGAGCACTCCACTTGCGATATTGGTCTTCTAAGGAGATCCAAGATAAATTAGAGTGGTCGCAAAGGAAAAAAAAGTCTACAAGGTGATACGGTAACAAATGATGCACAAACAAATTGAAAGCTTTAGTACAGGGAGCATGAGACGCAAACAAAAGTGGCAGTGGAGGGAGCAACAATGTCTATGTGCTTGGACACCAACCATCCAGCTAACTAACCTGGGCTGCATTTCCCGATAACGATTGATCTTTGCACTTAAGCGTTTTCTATGAGTGATTTTACAAATGTTCGTTATTTTTTTACGTACGTTTCCCAGAACTGCACTTAATATGAACGTAGGAAAACGTGCTTTAAGTGCTACTTGAGCGAGACTCTGTACATAAACGTGAAGTGCTGAAAAGTGACCATATAGAGCTGCTTGTAACTTCATTAAATTTGTGCGAAACTTTAAAAACAGTTGTAATTTATCTTGCTGGATATATAAAAAAATATTTCCTGCTAATGACAAGCATTAATTGAATATAACAAGGTTCACCTTGCTATTGTGGAGCGCATTATATGGAGATGTGTGGAAGCTGCATTTTAGGGATATTCAGTCAAAGGGAGATCTGCTCTTCACTCCCAAAAGTGATAACGGTAACAGAAATGCTATACAACATGTGCGGTATACACGTGTGGTGCGGGCAAAAGCGCACTTAGGCTATGTTCAGACTGCAGGCAAATCAGATTTTTTTTCTAAAATCAGATCTTTTCAGGCAGGCTGTCTGCACTATTAATTGCAAGTGATCAAATTTGTGCGTTCAGACATAACCAATCTATCTGCATGGGTTGCTTTGGTAATGACGTAGGCATACCCACGTGACAATGCTTTCAAAACAGATGTGGGAAAAATGGAGGTGCATCAACTCTCTCTCCAAGTAAGTGCCATGTCCAGTCTCCTCCATCGCACAAGAAAAGCTCACTGATGTAGGAGACGGTGAAATATTGAGATGCTCCATGCTGTAGTCACCAATTTTTTATATCGGCTGTATCTCGTTTGGTAGGCTGCGTTCTCCAGAGGTCGCAATTGTCAGCCACATGTCATCGAGGCTGCCTTGTTTCTGAAAATCGAGTAGGACACTTCGAATGCGATATAATTTCATGGGAATTCGGAGGATGCATGAGGTGTATCCTCTGTGGCACTCCCAACCTACAATTCGGAATTGTGGAAATTTTCCAAAACGGAAATTTCAAGAGAAAAAACTGCAATTTGCTCAAAATATGATGTTCAAATGCAAGTACTGTTAATTTCCAAGTTGAAGTACCTCAGTAGATCGGTGCAGAGTATTAGACTAAAAGTACACCTATAAAATCTATTTTCTTTTCTCTCTACATCTTTATATCTCTCATACATTCCCTTCCCTTCCCTTGAGGTTCTCAAGATGGCGCCGAGTATGCCTGCTGCGTCGCGAGCTCCGTCAAAACACTGCAGTTTGTTTGTTTTGTTTACAGTTCTGTTTTTTTTTGTCTTGGATGTTATCTGCCTTATTGTGTACGACAGACAAACGCTTTTGGACATTGGTTCGGCAATCACACACCGAAAACCGGACTTCACATGCCTCAGTGCCGACCCGCGGTTTACAAACACGCCAGCGGAGCCCTTTGTTTGGGCTGCCCGGCCGCGGAAACGCAGAAGGAAAAGAGGAAAAAGAGCCAGCGTTCTCATCAGATTAAGACGTCGCGCAAATCGCCCCCCGCTACCCAGTATACTACTGGCAAATGTTCAGTCTCTGGACAACAAGCTCTGAGAGCGCGGATCTCCTTTCAACGAGAGAATGCTGCGTTATCTGTCTTACGGAAAACTGGATGTCTGCGGATGTCGGCCATCGAACCCACGGGTTTCTCCGTGCACCGAGCGGACAGAGCGAAAGACCTCTCAGGTAAAAGCAAAGGTGGAGGTGTATGTTTTATGATCAACAAATCATGGTGTGATCAGAGGAATGTACATTTTATCAGGTCTTTCTGCTCTCCTGATCTGGAATATCTCATGCTTCTGTGTCGACCATTCTGGCTACCGAGGGAATTCACAGCGGTCATTATCACTGCTGTGTACATCCCCCCACAAGCCGACACAGACCGGGCACTTAGGGAACTGTATGGCAGTATAAGTGAGCAGGAAACCGCGCACCCTGAGGCTGCGTTCATTGTTGCCGGGGACTTCAACAAAGCCAACTTTAAAACAATAGCACCAAAATACCAACAAATCAGCTTCAACACACGAGGGGACCGGGTTTTGGATCATTGCTATTCTCCTTTCCGGGATGGCTACAAATCCCTCCCCCGCCCACCATTTGGCAAATCCGACCACTCCTCCGTTCTGCTTCTGCCCGCTTACAGGCAGAAACTGAAACGGGAAGCACCCGCCCTCAGAATGATCCAGTGCTGGTCGGACCAATCAGACTCTGCGCTACAGGACTGTTTTGATCACGCGGACTGGGAGATGTTCCGGTCTGCCTCCGATGACGACATCGAGGTTTACGCTGATAGCGTAACGTGTTTCATCAGGAAGTGCGTAGAGGACGTTGTTCCGACAAAAACTATACGGATCTACCCCAACCAGAAACCATGGGTTAACGGCGATGTTCGCACGGCACTTACTGCGCGGACCACCGCTTTTAATTCCGGGAACGCGGAGGAGCGTAAACAAGCCAGTTATGCCCTCCGTAACTCCATCAGTACAGCCAAACGCCAGTACAGGCACAAAATTGAAGGACAGTTCAACACCACTGACTCCAGAAGTATGTGGCAGGGAATTAACACCATCACGGACTATAAACAGAATAAAAACTCCGCCATGAACACCGTTGCCTCTCTCCCGGACGAGCTTAATACTTTTTATGCTCGTTTCGAGGACAACAACAACACCGCCCTCGCGGAGAGAGCACTCGCGGCCGATACTACAGATGATGGTTCACTCTCCGTCTCTGTTGCGGATGTAGTCCCCACATGCTTCAAAACATCAACCATTGTGTCTGTACCGAAGCAATCAAAAATCACTTGCTTAAATGACTGGCGTCCTGTTGCCCTCACCCCCATCATCAGCAAATGCTTTGAGAGGTTGATCAGAGATCACATCTGCTCTGTTCTGCCCACCTCTTTGGACCCATTGCAGTTTGCCTACCGTAACAACCGCTCCACTGATGATGCTATTGCATCTACAATACACACTGCTCTATCCCACCTGGAAAAAAGGAACACGTATGTGAGAATGCTGTTTGTAGACTACAGCTCAGCATTTAACACCATAGTGCCCTCCAAGCTTGATGTGAAACTCCGGGCTCTGGGCTTAAACAGCTTGCTGTGCAGCTGGATCCTGGATTTCCTGTCAGGCAGATGTCAGGTGGTTAGAATGGGCAGCAACATCTCATCACTGACCCTCAACACTAGAGCCCCACAGGGCTGTGTTCTCAGCCCACTCCTGTATTCCCTTTACACACATGACTGTGTGGCGACACATGGCTCCAATGCCATCATTAAGTTTGCTGATGATACGATGGTTGTAGGTCTGATCACTGACAATGATGAAACGGCTTACAGAGAGGAGGTGCACACTCTGACGCGCTGGTGTCAGGAGCACAACCTCTCCCTCAACGTCAGTAAAACCAAGGAGCTTGTGGTGGACTTCAGGAAGAAAGACAAAGAACACAGCCCCATCACCATTAATGGAGCACCGGTGGAGAGAGTCAGCAGCTTCAAGTTCCTCGGTGTCCACATTACTGAGGAACTCACATGGTCCGTCCACACTGAGGCCGTTGTGAAGAAGGCTCACCAGCGCCTCTTCTTCCTGAGACGGCTGAGGAAGTTTGGAATGAACCAACACATCCTCACACGGTTCTACACCAGCACTGTAGAGAGCATCCTGACTGGCTGCATCACCGCCTGGTACGGCAATAGCACCGCCCACAACCGCAAAGACCTGCAAAGGGTGGTGTGAACGGCCAGAAACATCATCGGAGGTGAGCTTCCCTCCCTCCAGGATGGATATATATATATATATATATATATATATATATATATATATATATATATATATATATATATATATATATATATAACAGACGGTGTGTGAATAAAGCTTGGAGGATTATCAGAGACTCCAGCCACCCGAGTCATGGGCTGCTCTCACTGCTTCCATCAGGCAGGCGGTATCGCAGCATCAGGACCCGCACCACCCTACTACTACATGACAGCTTCCCACAAGCAATAAGACTTTTGAACACATGATCTCTCACGATCAACAATCACTGCACTTTATTAATCCTCATTCTGTCAATATATTCTCGCTCCCAATTCAGTTAGTATGTATGTATGTATGTATGTATGTATGTATGTATGTATGTATGTATGTATGTATGTATGTATGTATGTATGTATGTATGTATGTATGTATGTATGTATGTATGTATGTATGTATGTATGTATGTATGTATGTATGTATGTATGTATGTATGTATGTATGTATGTATGTATGTATGTATGTATGTATGTATGTATGTATGTATGTATGTATGTATGTATATACATACACACACACACAGATAAGGGTACTGAATAATATATATACCCTTATCTAGTGTATGTGTATTCTACATTGTGTGTATTGTGTACATTTGATATGTAAATTGTTGTGTAGGTATGTGTACATTTGTTATGTAAATCGTGTTGTGTAAATATGTTGTTATTGTAAAGTGGTTTATGTCTCGTCACTGTCATTACTGCAATATTG
>JAVLUX010000038.1:33412500-33810000 GCA_032164185.1 Moxostoma hubbsi | reverse complement strand
CTAATTTAAATTCATGCCGTGGATTTGGTCAATTTGTGAAATCATTATATATAGTTTATAGGCTAGTTGTCGTGTCTCTTTTAGAATGTAAACGACCCGCCCCACATGTAAAGACCACTAAGCGCATGACATCTTTGACATGACTACTTGCTTGGCGCCGCTCCGGTGAAGCTAACTTTAGCTAAAAATTGGAGAATAATAAACCTCCACTCGATGTTGGGAAGAGAAGGCTTTTTACTGACTTTTTGAGGGGTGTTTTTTTTTTCTCTCTTTCTCTGCTCTTAAAAACACTGAAGTGACAATCAGTCTTTGGCCTTGAATGTCGTAATACTCTCCTTGCACTCATGGAAGGACTCTACGTCTTATGTTTTCCTGGATGTTATTTGTGTCTCAGATTGGCCTTTTAGATAAGTGTTTTCTACGAGTGCTGTTTATATTGAAAGAGACTTTCCTTGTTTGATTCCTGACTGTTATTTCTCGATTTTCCTAGAATATTCACTCCGCTACTTCAAAGTTATATTTTGGAACTACTACGTTTATTTCTACCTGCATTGAGAAACATGTTATGCTCAGTTGTGGCCAAAGAGACTGAGTTTATGCCTAGCCTGAGTATGCAATTCTGTTTGAGTTTCACTCCTCATTTGAGATTTTCGTTATCGCTACTTCTGAAGAAATGTGATTCCTGTCCGGAGTTCTGTTCTAATCCAAGGAGATGTTGATGATTCTATCCAGTGAATACTTACCTGTCATGAGTTTTGGTTTATGTCTTCACCCACTGGTTCCTGAAATTACCTTGATGGTTGTTATGGATAAATGCGATTATATATGAATGAAATCGAAACCGTGATATGACCTTAATTTATTTATTAAATTGCAAAGGCTGGGATTTTAATTAAATAAATAGTCTGCTCCCTTCAAAGTTTATTTGTGCTGCTCTGTCCAGTGTATATTAAATTAGCGCATTGTTGGTGTTTTCAGAACGGTTCTGTGCTCCACAACTCCCTCTAATGCTTGGACTAGCAGAAGTGCTCAATAGTTCGGTTCCGTTTACTTATGTGCAGTAAATGCTTTATTTGCACTAAACTGGCGCGTCCTGTGTAAAGCTTTTTTTTTAATTTTTTTTTATTTTTTATTATTATCTGTGATGGCAGCATCTCTGTCTCCGCAAGGCACAGGTATCATAATAACGCAGAATACAAGATGGGGAATAATTCAAATAATTCATCCTGGGACATTACCATCATAATCTGTTGAAATTGCAATTGCAATATTTTTAATCGCAATATGACTTTTTGTCCAAATCATGCAGCCCTATTCTGAACTATTCTAAAGACCCGCACCTGGGTTCATCCCTAATCTCCTCTCTATAGTATTATTACAGCCTGATTCTGTATTTTGCCATCCTTTTAGTACCGTTTAAGTAATAAAAATGTCATTTTGAAGTTACTGACTGCTCCTTTTATCACTGCTCACTGAGACCATATGAAATAATTATTCCTGTGCTACTGCTGAATCTGAAAGCGATACCATCCAGTGTGTCTGAACAGTAGACATAGACATAGAGGCTGTGTGTGTTTTTTGCAAGACTAAATCTTAAATGCCTGGGACTTTGACAAGGAGCTCACATAAGTGTTATCTCCATAATAAAACTCAGTTGGTACCACTGAAATTTCACAACACTAATCTGAATACCAAAGTAAAAATTTGCTAGGCTGCAGTGTTCACTTTAGACATAACTGACTATAACATCTCACCTTAACCCGTTGATACGCAATCGCCCGCACGCAATCGTGACATCACTCTGCTTGCGTTTTAATATATAATTTACCGTCTATAAATTTAATGTTAACAAATGATACATCTTTTCAAAGGTCTAAGGGTTCAACATTGATATCCAATCTCTTTCACAATAGCAATGCTCCAGAAACAGCAAAATGAAAACATGTAATACCAAAATCGGACTTCATACCTTAATTATGAAATCACGATCGCCAGATGAATCCAGTTCAACACACTTGAGTCAATCGTCCATGACAAGCGTTCATTGAAAAACATCCAATAGCACATTTTGTCCATAAAAGTGATAAATCTGAGAAATATTGATATATTTTCCAGTGTTTACATGAGATCTTGCCAGAAAGAATTACCCTACGTCATCATTCTTCAACAAACTCTGCAATCTGAGCAGCATTCATGTTGTAAAACTGTATATGATCTTGTATATATCTGTATGAGTCTCATAAACAAAACCAGCCTGTCTCAAGTCTATTTTTAAAAATGCAGCATAGTTTTATTCATAATTTAATTTTACTCTGTACACTTCCAGCGATTTTACAGAGAGAAAAAAGCTTGCAGGAACCAAATTTTTTGTTAGATCATTTTCAAATTTGAAACCACTTCTTTATAGACTAGTGGCTTTGAGAACATTGTATTTCTGGGTTGTCTTAGCACTTTTATTCTTGTTTTTTTTAGATTATAAATACACGTTCAACACAAATTATTTCCAATACTGTAAAATTCAGCTTCTCTAACTTATTAAAAATAACAACATATTAATTCTGAAATGATTTGGAAATAAAGCCCAAAGTATCATCTTTCAAATATGTATGTGTACACACTCTAAAGGGTCCAGTATATACAACCATTTAAGTTCAGGTATGTCATTTTCACTGGTTATGCTCAAAAAGGGGGTGCGTATCAACAGGTTAATGGGCATTTTGACAGTTTTTGAATTGTGAAGCACAAGCAGTCTCAACACGAACTCCTGTCTGTCAGTCAGCACACGGTCAATGAAACTGAATCGGTACTCTGTACTGCAGAAAGACTGGTATCATTACAGGTTTTTATTTTGGTATCGACCAGCACTTTTGACACCTGTAACCGATAGAAACCCCATGTGATTAACACAGACCTTTACTGATATCTGTGTATGTTTACTGGTGTCTCTTTACTCAGCTGATCTCTTTTAGGTTTACTCTGTGTTTTTTACATCTGTCTGATGATAAGCTCATAATTTTGCTCTGTGTTTGTCAGTTATTCTAAGAAAGATGCAGATCTTTCTGGCTCTCAGGCTAGACTGAAGGAACTAGAAGCTCTGGTGAACTCTAAAGAAGCTGCGCTGAACACTGCTGTATCGGAGAGGAAATCACTGGAGAATACACTCGCTGATCTGCAGATACAAGTGCAAGAGGTACAAAACAACACCATAAACATCTCAAACTGATAGTGAGGAACAATGTGTGCAATTCCAATATTTCCAAAATTAAATAGAATTTTTCAATTTAAGACCAGTGCAATTAAGCAAAATGGTAAATATTGTGTTAATTGTTAAATCAGTGTTGTCTCCTAAGTCCACTGGAGGGCACAACAAATACATAAACCCAAAGAACAGAGACCTGGATATTAACAAAAGTGCTTTCCATTTGAAACTAAAGTGGATCAAATTAATAAGATTTAGCTAGTTTTTATCCTCAAATCTTAAGGAAAAAAAAAAAGAAAATGGAAAAACATCAGAAGACAGTTCTATATTAACGTAGTGTGGTACTGCATGCTGATGCCACGGTACTCAGGCTTCCACAGTGGTTTTCAATACAGTTGTATGAAGGGTAGTTATATTCACAGATAGCAGTGCATGAGTTAGATGTCACATTGCTAATGCCTCCAAGATGCTGCTAAGAGAGCAAGATGCAATGTCCAAAGTCCACCACTTGAGGGGGAGCGTTCACTGTGAACATGTTTGTGTCCATCCACCATTTAGTTTTTTTTTTTGTGTTTTTTTTTTTATAGTTTCTATGTTAATATGCGCTAGATGGACCTCATTGACCATTTGGCCACATCTTGCTGCTTTTTCAGCATTTCGTGTAGGAGCACTGCATTTATAACTAAGGGTACACTGACATTTTTTTGCTGAAAATGGCATAAATGGCTATTTTTGGTTTGGAAAAGGCTGAAAATCTTGGCAGAAATATTTACTTAATAATATTATAACAAACACAAACATGGACAAAAAGCATTGTTGTATGTTGGCATTAAAGTCCACATCACTGTCTTTGTTATTAGTGCATTAATGAAGAGTTTTCTTGTGCTCTGATAATATGCATGTTTTTGTTTGTCATAGTAGTTACTGCCAAGCTCCAATATGACATTTAAAGAAGCATAAAGGCTTTAAAGTTGTCAATATGACTGGTGCATTGTATGGATGGATGGATGTATGTATTTCGTTCGTACGCACTTTGTATGTATGTATTTCGTTCATATGCACTTTGACGCACATACTGCTAGTGAAGCACTTCTGTTTTTAGTGCAGCTCAAAGTTCTTACTGGAATGTTCCACCAACATAAAAGGCAGAGAGTGTAATTTTGGTGCATCACTATTTTCAACAATTAAAATTGAGTCTCCTGTTATTTTTAGTGATCATTCTGAAATCACAGTCAGTGCTTGGCTCACATCCATAATTCAAAAGCACAGTTTAAGCATTCACATGTGCATTTTATTTTGATTTTATGTATGGTAAGGTTGTCAAATTTAAAATTTGAGGTTTGAAAATGGTAATTTCAGAAAATACATTGAACGCTTTAATTTTGTAAAAGATTTTAAATTCAGCAGAGATGTTTCATACATGTACACATGACAAGCAAATGTCTTCTCTCTGAAAGACAGATTAGAACTGTGTGTTCTGTGTTCAGCTGGAGGCGAGTTTGAGTTCTGCTAAGAAGCAGCTGTCAGAAGAAACACTTCTGCGAGTTGATCTTGAGAACCGTTGTCAAAGCCTCATGGAGGAGCTGGACTTCAGGAAGAGCATGTATGAGGAGGTCAGTCTCATTCACATCTCACTGAGAATTAGCATATAAAATTGTCACTGAAAAGATTACAGTAAAAAAAAATATTATTAGTATTATTAAAATAATATTAAATGACACAACCTCAGGTTAACAGTTCAGATATGTTCTTGAAATTTAGTTTAATTCAAAACAATATCTACTGAAAATGGAAAAACTAACTAAACAGACAAGATGTGTTAATGTTGAAGATTTATTATCATCATCAGTTATTTTAGGACGTTCTATTTTGTACTATTGCTGCCCATTTCCTGTATGTTTAAAGCACACAGGAAAACAAGCCTGTTATTTATTTATTTATTTATTTATTTATTATAGGACTTCTAGAAGAGTGTGTGTAGTGATACAAGAGAGACATGAATTAGAAAAAACACAGGCGAGTGCAAAATGCTGCCATTGACAATTTAGTGTTCCAGAGAGTTGAGATAAATTGGGATTATTCATCAGTCTGATTGATTGATTGTTCTTCTATCAATGCAGACAGCAGAAGTTACATGTGCTGTTTTTACTAAACAGACAACAAACAATACATTATTTGGACATGCACATTATTGTCAAGGTGTAAGGGAGAGGATGATCTGTGTTGACATGCTCTTCTCTACCGCTGAGCCCAGTGACTGTAGATGGACTCCAGTAGTGAATTTTCAGGTGTTTTGAGACTCCAGCAGGTGGCAGCACAGAAGCTGTTACAGCACTGTACCCTTCGATATGGATGATATGTTGGACTATGATGGTTTTGTGTAATTGTTTATTTGTTGAATATGTCAGTTGCCCGATCATGAAACGGGGCTTCCTTTTTAGACTTCAAGTTTTGTATGTGTTGATGTTGACAGGAGATCAAAGACACTCGGCACAGACATGAGACTCGTCTGGTGGAGGTGGACTCTGGTCGACAGATGGAGTATGAGTTTAAACTGGCTCAAGCGCTCACTGACATGAGACAACAACACGACCAGCAGGTCAAACTGTACATGGATGAGATGGAGCAGACATATGTTGCCAAGGTGATGCTTCACATTCACTACAGCACAATCAACAATATACATGTTTAAGCAGCACAGATCCGTTGTTTGAGATTTTCTGTCGACACCGATCTGCACGTGTGAAGACATCTGCGTTTCCTCTTTGGTTTCCTGTAAACTGCCTGTCACTGTAAACTTCACTTCCTCATTGTACAAGTGTCTCTGTGTTTCTCATAATTGTTTCAGTTGGAGAATGTGCGCCTGTCGTCAGAGATGAATAGTTCTTCTGCGAGTATGGCCCGTGAGGAGCTCCGCGAGTCCTCGCTCAGAGTGGAGAATCTTGCCGCACAGTTGTCAAACCTGCAGAAAGAGGTATGTCATTTATAGCAGGATTCTCACACACTTTACTACTTCGTTACACTGAAGACACTCTGTTCCTCTTTTCTGAATGTTGGTGCTCATTTTCAGAACTTTAACATTATGATGTCATAAAGGCATCAATTCAATAGTAATATAATATGTGGAATGATCATTCTTGATTTAAACTGTCTGGCAGTCAAAACAGAATCTTGGTTTAAATTTTACCACAAAACTTTCTTGTCACTATATTAAGAATGACAACAAATCTCTAACCCAGGGGTGACCAACCCTGCTCCTGGAGAGTTACCTTCCTGTAGAGTTTAGCTCCAACACCTGCCTGTCATTTTCAAGTAATCCTGAAGACCTTGATAAACTGGTTCAGGTGTTAGATTTGGGTTGGATCTAAACTCTGCAGGAGGGTAGCTCTCCAGGAGCAGGGTTGGCTACCCCTGCTCTAACCCATCCAAATGAATACCAACAACTCCTGAATATCAGAAATCTTTCCATCACACACACTCTTATACATTATATACAGATGGATCAATGTTTGGAGTTCCTGTCGGCTGCATTTGTGATCCCCCAAAAAGGGGAATATGATCACAAAGCTTAATTTTTATAGCTGAGGCCAATGCTCTAATTTTAAGCACTCGATCGCATTCCTAATATGACCACCCAACTCTTGTAAATCTTTTAATCAAATTGTGGCCCTGAAGACGCAGAAGCTGGGTAACTGGCCATTGTGAGATCACAGGAAATGAACAAGCAGACGCTGCTAATAAAGAGGCATGCTCCTCTGATTTGAACAAATGCTCAACACTGGGGATGCACAGATGTTTCATCTGCTGATATTTATTAGCCAATTATTGTCAGGATGAAAACCATAGGCATATCAATCAGGATTCCTACGCATCCTGGAAAACCTGGAATTTTGCAATACAAGTCCTGTCACATACTTTTTATGCTCATCTGTTGTCATCTCTGCTTTGCTCCAATGAAATGTATTGATATAGTACAAAATACAACAGCAATGTTGGAATGAAAAAACTGTTAATCACAAAAACATTTAAGTTATAAAATTTAGACAGTGATGAGTGAGTGTTTTGCATGGTTTTTGGAAGTCATTGAAATAAGGCAATATAACACATACTAAACATTTTTCCACAAGCCTTTTGAGAACTAGATCTTGTAGCCTAGAGTTTTTGCTGCAAAATGTTGTGAAAACCATCCTGATCACTCATTCATACAAAACAATATAGTAATTTAACTTTTGTAAGACACTTAGTGTTAGAAAGGTCATATGCGAGGAGGTGTGAACTATCATGAATATTGATTGTAATTTACACCTGAGGAGAAAAAAGACCCCATCCCCTGGGGCAATCACTGAGGAATGTGACAAAGACTTCATGATCAAAATCAAAGTTTTAAATTAAAAGTAACCTGACTGTACATTTTCTTTACATAAAGACTTTACTTAATTTTAGACCTACGCTACCGTTTAAAAGAAGTCTCTTCTGCTCACCAAGACTGCATTTATTTGATCCAAAATACAGTCAAAACAGTGATCGTGAACAATTTTTTTTTTACAATTTAAAAGAACTGTTTTCTATTTGAATATATTGTAAAATGCAATTTGTTATCAAAGCTGAATCTTCAGCATCATTACTGCAGTCTTCAGTGTCACATGATCCTTCAGAAATCAATATAATATGCTGATTTTCTAATATGGGCATATTTAAAGTGCATTTTACTCATTTAACCTGAACATTTGCAAGCACAAGCTTTGTTGATGATAATGAGGCAGCATAAACACTAGTTAAAATATATAATCTAAACATTCATATTATTTTTATATTACATATAATATTTATATTATACAGTATACAATTTAAATACCTGCTTTAGCCGAAACAGCATTTAAATGTAACTACAACTTGCTTATTAGGACATATTTCAAATGTCAATACTCTGAATCCTGGCTGGCAAGTCTGGAAACAGTCCCACTAGTAAAATATATACATGTTTATATAAAATATAATGTCAACTAATGAAAACTAAATGACTTACTCGTCCGAAATTGTAACCTCATCTGAAACAAGTCTCTCTTCAAAATACAAATGTTCATCTGAGTCCCGCTCTTCTTCTGAGGAAAATTTTTACTCTTCGTCACTATCCAGGAGTTCATGTTTGTGTGATTTAGTATTCGTGGAGTTTCAGTTCATTTTTGTGACGTGTTTCAGATATATGCTCGCAAACCCAGAGACTACTGACAGCTCACCCGTTTTATTTTCTTTATTTTACAAAAGCACAATGTTTTGGTGTTATTGTGAGGGTACACAAATAAAAGTAGACCCTTTTATAGTCTCTAATGATGTCTTACACTTATCTGTATGCCCCAAAATGATGGAGAATTTCCGCTGCAATGACGGAAAAATCCAGCAGGACGTGCCGGCGCATCCGTCGACCCCAGAGGGTTAATACTGAATTCCGATATATGCATATTTGTAGACACTATGTTATTAGTTTTATTGATATTTGCCTTTATCATTAGACAAACACTTAAGTTACAGGGAAGTGTTGAGGAGAGAGCGGGAGAATGAAACCGGTTAGCACTTTAACATTATGAGCTCAAACGCGTCTGCCATGGCTCTGATGTGCAGACTGTTTAAATAAGACTTTGTTGCACACCGGTCTATTATTGTAGAAACATGATGGCACAAAATGAACTGTGACTGCTTATTTACATGTCTCAGTCATTTCACATGCAAGCAGGTGATTCTCAGCACCCTCGAGAAACAAATTGGTCAAATGGGAAAATTTATTGAAAGATGCAGATAATGAAAAAAGTCAGAATATAGGCCGATTTATCTGCCTCTGCGATTTATATCAGTTGACCACTACAATATACACATAGTATGACTTTGTAATGTTCTATTATATACATGTAAAATGTAGTTTTAAATTGCCAAAATGTTTTAGAAGTCCAAAATTGCTTCTCATTCATCATGTTATCATATTTAGTTATCTTTTTAATCTTCTATATATATTTTTGTTCTATTTATCTTTGTTCCATTGTATGTTTCAATGTTCATGCTTATTACAGAGCAAGACGTAGTCAAGACTACCAAAGACCTCCACCTCTGGGGGGCCGTTCACTCTGAACGCATTCATCTTTTTCTATGTCAACATGTCTTTGATCGACGTCTTTGAGTGTTGCGCTGTGTCTTGCTGAATTTTCAGCATCTTGTTCAGCAACGATGCATTTTTTTAGACAGTTGTGTTAATTTAAAAGGAAATTCAAGACCCGTCTTGAGACATTAGTTCTGTTTCATACATTTTACTGTTCCTGTTTTAGACTGAGAATGTAAGTTATCATCAGTGCTTGGCACATAATCAAAATTTAAATGCTCATTTTAGCATTCGAATGTGCATTTTGTATAACGTTTGACAGATTTTAATTCTCTGTGACACTGGAGTCTAGGTTTAAAAAAAAAAACTGGCAATACATACTTTAGTGTTTGAAATGACTATTTAAATTCTATATTATGTAGTTTTAAAGTGATAGCACAGTTTTTCTTTTAAACATAACTGTACAATTGCTGGGTTTCCATCCATCCAAAGCAAAGAGAACATTCAGCTGCTCATGACAAGGCGGGCTCTTAAAATAATTTGCATGATGTAGGTAAACGATGATTTGCGTTTCCTTTAGTCTAACTTTTAGAAATGCACGTAATGCAAAACATTTGGATTGAAATCCAGTTAATGTCTAGCCTCAAAACAGAAAAACTATCAATAACTACGTTTCCATCAAAGGATTTTTTTTTGCTTTTTGAAAAGTTTTGGCGCATCAAAATAAAGCTGATGGAAAACGTGAATGATCGCTAAAATTTCACAAGTGTCGAAATAATAGTTTTCTGTTTAACTCTAGCACAAACTCTTATGTCAGTACTTTAAATGTTGCAAAAAACTGGTTTAGAAACACTTTTTGTTGAGAAAATTGGCATTTACGCAAAAATGTAGTCACAATGTAGTTTAGCCCAATCGTTAGCCTGTGATATTCATGACGACAAGGTATTCAGCACCGAAAGCCAATTTATTGTACGTAATTATGGATTGATCTTAATAGCATATAGATCAACACTGACTTGATGCAAACATGAAACTCCCAGGAGTGTAGAAATATCTTGTATCATGCACCTGTGATGGACAAGTGCACGGAGAACAAACGAATGGCCACTCTTTGCAATTAATTTAATCACTGTAGACATCCGTTTATTTATTAAAGTTTCTTTTCCACACATTTCAAAATAATAGATGGCAGTCATGGAATTAGCCCACAATACAAAAAAAACATATAATTTCTGTGGACAACGATGTTTTAAAATAAAAACAAATACACAATACTAGGAGAAAAACATCAGTGTGCTTTTTTGGAACACTTACAGCCCAATTCTAAAAAAATATTGATACTTTTGAAAAATTGCTGGCAAAATTCCCTGTATGAAATTAAATGAATTACCAAATGAAAAAAATGATTTTGTTAGGCCTATATACTTTTCTCGTAAATGAGCTTTACCCTGTTCTGTGGATGAACAAAAAAAAAAGTTGGCTGAATGACATTCTCAGAATGTTCTAGAAACTATCAGAACTATTTGACCAACACAGAGTTCACTTTCAGAAAACAAGCTTTCAAACATTTTAAAATGTTTAATTATTTTAAATTTAACCCTCTTTACCTCGGATCGCATTTGCTGAGCTGCTTCAGAAAATGTAAATTGCATTGACAAATTAATTTCAGATGAAGTTGCTGGACAAATATGCGGGACATAATGCAGTTGTGATGGCGATGCTTTTGATTAGATGATTGTTCAAAATAGCCTATTGAATATCAATAATGCATCATATATTACACTACATCAATGTTTCTTTAACCATTTAACAGCGGTCTATTGCGCAATAACTTTGCGATATGCAAAAACTCAAAAATTAAAAGATAAACATATCTTAACATCGTTGGAAAGCTGATACTCCAAAGGGTTCAAGAACACCATGCATTTTAATTTGGGTAGGCCTTTTTTAGGCGTTTTTGGCAAATATTGCAGGATGTTTAAAGGGTTAATAGCTGTTTGTATATGCAGTCAATAATAGTTCTTAGAAAGAAAATCGGTATTGGCAGGTCACATTTGCAAAAAAAAATCGGGAATCGCCCAAGACAATTGCAATTGGTGCATCTCTATGCATCATATATTACATCACATCAATGTTTCTTTAATAGATGTGCACATCGAGCTTTATGAACTGGCGCACTTCCCAGGGGGATTTTTGTTTTTAACACTAGTTTTATTTTGTCCGAAATTGAAAAGATTTGAATGTGGAGATGATGCTGGAGAAATCGTCAGCTTTCTTGACTGAGATCCATTTAATGATGTTAACAGGTCTACTTTATAGAAGTCAATGATTGATCAGTCACAGCAAAACATAATCCAATCATGTACTGACTTAAGGTTATAATGCTCTTCTTGGCAGATATAAAATTTTTATATATATGTATATGTATGTTACACAAAAAGATGCACTTTAGAATCAATCTCTCGTTTATTCGTCTACAACCAAAAATACCACTGCACCGTTCTTTTCTAATACCACCACCCCCCCATCCACCGTACTTCCAGGAACTTCATAATAAGAGTCCCATTTTCCATTTTGGTAAACAGTCATGTGAAATCTTAAACAATATTCAGCACAGAGGTATAATGTGCAAGTACACATTTTTTAACGTCTTAAACTTAACTTACACTTAAACTTAACAATACATACATACACTTTGAATGGGCTCCAAAAAATAACTGTTGTGAATGAAAAGTGAGCTGATATCTTACAACTAAATTAAAAAAAAGAGATCTGAATCCTTCAAAGTCCAGATGCATGTTGAAAGAGGGGAAAAAAAGGCAAAAATAAAACACTGGTTTCTTTTCTACTGATGACTTGTACTGGAATTCCTGTTAATTTTGCTTCTACATTATCCAGTATACTAGTTAACATTTAAAGTGTTTCTTAATAAGCTATACATTTATATGAAATCATGTGTAATTAGAGGTTTGTGTTTACATATTAAAGAGCACACCCAATTAGTTTCACATAATAATGTAATGATATTCTAATCTGATCATGCAAAATAACAGCACTGGTATCGGATTGGGATCGGCCGATACTGAGATTTCCGATATCTGATCAGAAGAGGAAAAAGTGGTAACGGTGCAGTTACCACTAGTTCTGGTAGCATTTTGCTCTTCCTTTCATGTCAAAAATTTTATCTTATGAACAAGTGGTGATGTGATGCTGCAAAACTACTTTGCTCCAATGTTGCATGCTTGCAATGTAGACTGCAGCTTAAGGTCTGGCAGACATTCAACAAACAATGCAAGAACACACTTCGTTTACTATGTGAATATTAAGAGTTGGCTCGCAGAGCACCCTCAACCTGAAACTCCTGATGAGAGAGAGTGCTGATTTAATTTAACAACATTTATTGATTTGATTTGTTTTTATGTAGATTTATTTACTTATTCTCATCCACATGTTCAAGTAAATTTCATTTGTGCATTATGAAGTGGAACTTGCAGGATATTTCATCGCAAAGTGCAATTGAATATCAAATCCCAGATTCAATAGACTTCAGTGAGATTGTGCCATTGAGTTAATTGTCATGGCAGCACAGTTTGAGAAGGGTGGACCTCTTGCTTTAGGTTTAACAACAGTAACTTTTTATGTGAAAATACGGTGCGTTTACTGCTTCTGTAGCGGTGTTTTGTCTGTAATGCAAGTTTCTTTTCTCTCTTCAGGCTTATAGCTGGCAGGATCGCATAAGTGAACTGGAAGCGGCTCTCACTCATGAGAAAGATTTGAGCCGCAGGTTACTGGTTGAGAAAGAGCGAGAAATTGCTGAGGTCCGAGCAAGAATGCAGCAACAGCTAGACGAGTATGAGCAACTGCTGGATGTGAAACTGGCTCTGGACATGGAGATCAACGCTTACAGGAAACTGCTGGAGGGAGAGGAGGAGAGGTGACACACTTACACCATTCATTTATAATGACAATCTGACCTTTATAGAGGTGACCTAGAATATAATTAACATCAATATAGAGATCTGTATTTCTCTAATGTTTTTGCTTCTGGAAGCAGAATTTTAGATAAAGTGGCGACCAAATACTGTACCGAGAACAATTTTGGTAGTGTTTGGTCGGCACTTTGTTTAAAATTTTGCTTCCGACACTGAAGGTTATTAATATTACCATGAACTGCATATGTCCAACAATATGCAAAATTATCATTTCTAAATGTCTCATTAATTTAGATTGTTTCATGCTCTCGGAAGCCACACAAATCATGTTTCTCACCACAAGCGAATATGTATTTAATGTAGTCTGGGTGGTATTTTCTTTGATTGTTTGTTGTGAGTTTGTCACACATCCTGTCCATCTTCACATCTTTCTAATTTGAGTTTCTGTATCTGGTAGATTCTGGTTTTCCATACAATATTCTGACAAAATTTATAGCAGTATTGCGTGCGGTATGTTGCATTTTATTATTTGGGTAAATGATGTGATGCTATTTTTATTTCAAACATTTTTTTTTTCAACCTACTTTCAGTTTCTGAGTCATGTGGCATAACTGTCCGGATACAGTAGAAATAGTAAATTCTTATTAAAAGCTGAAATTCTGACTTCCGGTTTGGCAATGTGAAGTGCAGACGCGTGTCGATAGAGCTCCCGATAGTTTTTGATAAAATACATTTGAATATCGTAATTTAGGAAGTCTAAATTGTTTCTATAAGTGTTGAAGTGGTGCTTATGACAACTGTACTGATACAGCAGGATGAACAAAAGCAAAACAGCTGCAAATGCTCCGCCAACAACGAGAACAAGTTTAGCTAGCAAATTAGCTATGATGGCTAGTGCGGAGAAATCTGAAGAAGCTCTTCCAGAGAATGACGGGGTCTCCATGAGCCAATTGGTAACAGAGCTAGCAAAGCAACGAGCTTCTATAAAAGAAGATATTTCCGTTTTGATCCAAGAGTCAATGACTCCGCTTCAGGCATCGATGAATGCTCTAACAGAGACTTTGGCAAGTTTCCAGTCCCGCCTATGTGCTACAGAGGCACTCGCGGGCGATAACTTCGCTGCGCTGTCTGCGGCCGAAACAACTATTAAAACTCTGAAAGAGCCAAATTTGACACTTCTGGATCGAGTGGATGACTTGGAAAACCGGTCGCGGAGAGCAAATCTCAGGATCTTAAATGTTCCGGAGAACAGTGAGAAAGGCCAACCCACAATCAAGTTTGTATCCGAGATGTTAGTGGAAGTCATGGGTCCCGAAGTCTTTGAAAAGCCACCTGAATTGGAACGAGCACACCGATCTCTGGGGCCAAAACCACAGGAGGGTCGATATCCTCGCCCACTAGTTGTGTGTTTTCACAGATTCCAGGAGAAGGAAAAAGTGCTAAGATGGGCCAGACAAAATGAGGCAAAATATAAGGACTTTACTTTAAGGATCTACCCTGACTTTTCCGCTGATCTCGTCAGAAAGCGCGCCGCCTTTAAAAAAGTTAAACAGCTGCTGTATCAGAAGGATGTAAGATTCCAGTTGCTTCACCCAGCACGGCTACGAGTTCGTTTTGAGGACGAAACACTGCTTTTCAACACACCTGATGAAGCTCAACAGTTTTACGACCAGCGGATCGCCAGACGTGAATAAACTTTGATATTATGGCAGCGTGGTTGCGAATTACAGAAGATACAGGTTGTCTAAGCTTGATTTTATAATTTATGATTACGTATTTCTAGATAGCTACATTATGTTGGGAGCTCTGGGAAATAACAGGGAAGGATACAGACTTGGATCACCGGGAGTCGAGAGAGAGTCGTGAGCTGCGGTTTGTCTCTGTTCAACAGACAGATCTAGAATGTATTATAGTTCGGTTGTGTTTGTTAAAATGTATCATCTTTGTGTTGGGGGCGGGCTGGGTGGGTTGGGGTTTTTTTTTTTTTTTTTTTTTCTTCTCACGGGGTGCCAATCACAGACAGAATATACATCCTTATGGGGTCACACGATATTTGGATAGACAACTATTGATAAATAATGGTAATTACTAGTGATAAGATGACAAGTATTGGAGGATCAGCTGTGCGTTTTGTTAGCTGGAATGTTAGAGGTTTAAACGGGCCAGTGAAAAGAACTTGCATATTTACGCATTTGAAGAGATTAAATACAGAAATAGCCTTCCTACAGGAAACGCACCTACGTACTGAAGACCATAACCGACTAAGGAAAACTTGGGTCGGCCAGGTTTACCACTCCAATTTTAACCATAGGGCTAGGGGAGCAGCAATCATTATTCACAAAAGAGTACAGTTTACTACATCTGGAACGATTTCAGATCCCCAAGGACGGTACATTATTGTATCAGGTAATCTTTTCAATATCCCAGTAGTCTTGGTCAGTGTTTATGCACCCAATTGGGATGACGTTAACTTTGTGAAAAAAATAATATCCTTGTTACCGGATTTAAATACTTACCATCTTATATTTGGTGGAGATATGAATTGTGTGATAGATACAAATATGGATCGTTCCAACCCTAAAACAATACCCCTCTCAAAAATGTCTCAGATTCTGGCTGGTTATATGACACAGATTGGGTGTGTGGACCCATGGAGGTTTCTATTTCCTGATAAAAAGGAATTCTCTTGCTTTTCACATGTCCACCAGACTTATTCAAGGATAGATTATTTTTTTACTGATAAAAGGCTTATCCCCTCAATAAAAAAGGTAGAATACTCTGCTATTGTTGAATCAGACCATGCCCCCGTCATTCTTGATATTTGTTTCTCTCATAATTACTCATCGCAGCCTGTGTGGAGACTGAACACAACTTTAATCTCAGACACATACTTTTGCGAATTCATATCTAGCGCGATTGACCATTTTCTACTATTTAATAAAACAGACTTTGTGTCACCATCATTACTATGGGAGACATTCAAGGTTGTAATAAGGGGAGAAATAATATCGTACTCTGCCTCACGTAATAAAGTAAAGAAACAAGCACGGGAGAAACTGATTGAATCTATACAGAAAACTGATCACCAATATGCTATAGCTCCAACACCAGAATTACATAGAGAAAAATTGAGCCTTAAGGCACGATATGATTTATTATCGACGGAAAAAATAGAGCGGGATTTGGTTTTTGCCCGTGCCAGGGTCTATGAATATGGAGAAAAGGCAGGCCGTCTTCTCGCCCAACAGTTAAAAATTAAATCAGCATCCCAGCTTATTCCCAGGATTAAGAAAACTTGCCAAGAAATTACATCGGATCCTCAAGAAATTAATTCCATTTTTCAGAAATTCTATTCAGATTTGTATACTTCCGAATTCCCAGATGATGATTCTTTAATGACAACATTCCTGGCTAATGTAAAATTACCTTCAGTTAAACAAGATCAAAAGAGTAATCTGGATAAACCTTTGCAACTTCAAGAGATAGAAGACTCAATCAAAGCCATGCAGAGCGGTAAAACTCCAGGTCCTGACGGATTTCCTGTTGAGTTTTATAAAAAATTCTCTTCAAAACTGTCCCCTTTACTTCTCAGTATGTTTAATAATTCTCTCGAGCAATCGAAATTGCCACCAAGTCTTACACAGGCCCATATCACAGTGCTCCTGAAACCAGATAAAGACCCCCTGGATTGTAGTTCCTATAGACCGATCTCCTTATTAAATGTGGATGTAAAAATTTTATCTAAAGTATTGGCCTCTAGAATAGAGCATATAATTCCAGATATTATTTCACAAGACCAGACGGGCTTTATTAAGGGACGCCACTCTTTCATTAATATTCGAAAGCTTCTTAATGTTGTGCATTCCTCTGCGTCAGAGGAAAGCCCTGAAGTGATTATTTCTCTAGACGCAGAGAAAGCATTTGATAGAGTTGAATGGAAATATCTATTTGCAGTGTTAGACAAATTTGGATTCGGTTCAAAATTCACTTCTTGGATTCATCTGCTTTATCATCAACCGAGGGCAGCTGTAGTCACAAATAAAATATGCTCACAATATTTCTCTCTGTCTAGAGGGACACGGCAAGGGTGTCCCCTTAGCCCTCTACTATTTATATTGGCTATAGAGCCACTATCGTCAGTACTCAGAACCTCACAATATATTAGTGGTATTAAAAGAATGAGTGTCGAGTATAAAGTTTCCTTATATGCTGACGATCTATTGTTATACATAACTAACCTGCTGTCGTGTTCATCTCAGATCGAGAGGATATTTAAAGATTATGGGGTCTTTTCAGGTTATAAACTAAACTTTTCTAAAAGTGTATGCTTCCCTATAAACCATATGGCAGATCAGATCAGTGATACAGACTTGCCCTTTTGCATATCAAAATCAGGATTTAAGTACTTAGGAATTAATATTACTCGTTCATACACTGATTTGTTTAAAGCAAATTACAGTCCCATACTTAAAAAACTTGAATCGGACTTCCAACGATGGAGTGTTATATATCTGTCCCTAGCTGGTAAAACTAATTGTGTTAAAATGAATGTGCTACCCAGATTACTGTATTTGTTTCAGAGTCTTCCAATTTTCCTGCCAAAGTCCTTTTTCCGGTCAACTAATAAGTTGCTGTCCTCCTTTATTTGGGGTGGTAAGAAACCAAGAATACGTAGGGAACTGCTTGAGAGACCAAAAAAGGATGGAGGATTGGCTCTTCCGAATTTATTAAATTATTATTGGGCAGCAAATCTACAAAAGGTTGTTTATTGGTTCCAGTCTCCACATACAGACTGGTGTACAGCGGAAGCTAAGTCATGCAAGTCAACATCACTTGTGGTGCTTATTACAATGAAGTCACCATTCTCTCCATCGCAATTCTCCTCAAGTCCAGTTGTAATTTCGACTCTCAAAATATACAACCAGTTTAGACAAGCATTTCAACTCACAGATTTTTCCTTGGAAAGCCCCATATGTAATAATCATCTTTTCCCGGCTGCCAAGCTAGATTCCACTTTTAAGCAATGGCAGCACCGAGGCCTAGTTAAATGTAGTGACTTTTTTATTGATAATAATTTTGCTAGTTATAATGATCTTGTTAAAAAATTTAGTCTTCAAAACCCAGATTTTTTTCGATTTCTTCAAGTTCGTCACTTTATCCAAGCTCACTGCTCTGGGTTTCCACAAATGCCCTCTGAGTCACGTTTAGATTTAGTTCTGAAGGTCCCTTCACACCTTAAGGGATGTATTTCAAAAATATACAACCTGATCATGTCGTTTCAAAATGTATCAATAGAAAAGATCAAAACAGAATGGATAGGAGAGTTAGGAATTGCGATATCTGAAGACACCTGGGTTAGAGCTGTTGATCGAGTAAATGGGACTTCATCTTGTGCAAGACTAAATCTGATTCAAATGAAAGTTCTCTACCGTATTCACTATAGTAAAGCAAAGTTGGCTAAACTGTACCCAAATATAGATGAAACGTGTGACCGCTGCAAGGCATCAAAGGGAGATCTAACCCATATGTTTTGGTCATGTCCTAAATTGAGACAATTTTGGTTTTCAGTATTTGAGATTTTAAACTCAACTTTCGAATTAAAAATTCACCCTAACCCAATAATGGCATTGTTTGGAATCAGAGATGACAACTTCCAAATAGCTAAAAATAAAGAGAATGCCCTGGCTTTTGCCACTTTAATAGCGAGAAGGAGAATTCTTCTAGAGTGGAAATCACACAATCCACCTACTATATCAGCATGGCTTAATGATCTAATGATGTTTCTAAAAACTGAAAAAATTAAATATTTTCTCAGGGGATCTACCAGAACATTTTACAAAACATGGGACCCTTTAATAAACTATTTTGAGAAGAATATGCCCCTCCCTCTTTAAAGTAATTTAAGGATTAAATACCCCCCCTTTTCCTTTATTTATTTATTACCACCCCCCCCTTTTTTTTTCTTTTTTTTTTTTTTTTTTTTTTTTCTGGGTTGGGAAACCAGATGTTGGGATGGTTGGGTTGGAAATTTGTGGGTGGAAATTTTGAAAAAGCATGACCTTTAATAGTGTTTTCTATCACTGTATACTTTCAATGTACCTTGTTCTGATAAATAAAATATAAAAAAAAAAAAAAAAAAAAAGCTGAAATTCTTGGGGGGGGTACGAACAAAACAATACAATGCAACAAATATCCAGCAATCCATTTTGTTATGTGACAAAAACAAACAGAAGATACTTTTAGGTGTGTTCAAATTTATGCAGCATGGCGCAGCCTGATTGGCGTTAGAATTTTTTCCGACTTGAGATGGTCCCATTGCTGCATTACCAAGACGTACAGCCGTGGCCAAAAGTATTGGCAGTGACGTAAATTTAGTGTTTTGCAAAGTTTGCTGCTTCCGTATTTGTAGATAATTTTTCACATGTTTCTATGGTATACTGGAAAACAATAAGCATTTCATAAGTTTTAAATGCGTTTATTGGCAAAAACATTCAATATGCAAAAAGTCAATATTTACAGGGTTGACCCTTGTTCTTCATAACCTCTGAAATTCACTCTGGCATGCTGGATATCAGCTTCTGGGACAAATCTTGACTGATGGAGATCCATTCTTGCCTTATTAGTGCTCTGAGTTGATCACAAATTGTGGGCTTCTGTTTGTCCACTCGCCTTTTGAGGATTGACCACAGGTTCCCTATGGGAATAAGATCCGGGGAGTTGCCTGGCCACAGATCCAAAATGTCAATGTAATGATCTCCGAGCCACTTCATTATCACTCTTGCCTTGTGACATGGTGTGCCATCATGCTAGAAAATGCACGGGTCATCACCAAATTGCTCCTGGATTATTGGGAGAAGTTACTCTTGCAGGATGTTTTGATACCATTCTTCATTCATGGCAGTGTTTTTGGGCAGAATTGCGAGAGAGCCAACTATCTTGGATGAAAAGCAACCCCACACATGGATTTTCTCAGGATGCTTCACTGTTGGCACGATACAGGACTCATGGTAGTGTTCACCTTTTCTTCTCCGGACTCAATTTTCCAGATGTTCCAGACGGAAGGTGTCTTCATCAGATTAAATAACTTTGCACCTGTCGTCTTCTGTCCAATCCTTGTATTTCCTGCAGAATTTCAGTCTGTCCTTGATGTTTTTCTTGGAGAGAAATGGCTTCTTTGCTCCCCTTCTTGACACCAGGCCATTGTCCAAAATTCTTCACCTCACTGTGCATGCAGATGCACTCACACCAACCTGCTGCCAATATTGAGCAAGCTCTGCACTGGTGGTGACACAATTCCGTAGAGAACTCCTCTGGAGGAGACGGTCCTGGTGCTTGCTGGACACTCTGGGATGTCCTGAAGCCTTCTTCACTGCAGTTGAACCTCTCTCCTTGAAGTTTTTGATGATCCGGTAAATGGTTCTTTCAGGTGAAATATTCTTTGCAGCAATTTTCTTGCATGTGAGGCCATTTTGATGCAAAGAGATGATGGCAGCACGTCTTTCCTTTAGAGGTAACCTTTGCGAACAAGAACACAATTATTGGAAGCACTTCCTTCCTTTTTATAGCTTTTATTATCAGTCTGCTCTTATAATCCAATCAGAATGATAGTGATTTCACTTAACTAGTACTCGTTCACACTTTCCTAGGTGCTGCTGATATGATTAGTGAAATGATGTTTGCTGGTTATTTTGTGCCAGGGCAAAAAAAACTGTGAAATTTGTGTTTTTGTCATAAAGTAATTTTTTTTTTTGGCCGATGAAGCTTATTGCAATTATTTAAAATGCATCTGATCACTCTGCACAATAATCTAGAAACAATGTGAATTAACACAACAACTGAAGCAGAAAACAAAATTTATGTTACTGCCAGTACTTTTATCCCCGGTATGCCATCAAAGCACTGCGAGAGCAATTCGAGAGCAGCCATCTGGCTCAGCCAGCGCAACTTCTACAGAGCGGCTGTACAAGCTCTGAATGACTACACAGCTTATTTGAACTGGCCAGACTCACAACGTGACAAATGGGGGTTTTCCACTGTAGATAGTACCAGGTACTTGATACTTTTATGTATTTTTTATTTTTATTTTTTTTGTACCACCTCGGTCGAGGTTCCAAGCGAACCGAGCTGATGCTAAATGTGATGTCAAAATCCTGCAGATCACTGATTGGTCAGAGAGAATCGTCACTACCAGCATCACTGGATTTCCGACATGCGATATCAGCCCACTAGTTTTAAAGTTAGCAACAGCGATAACCGTATCTTTTGTTCATGTGACTTTCGAATTGTGAAAAAAGAAATGACTGTGTGCAAAACCATGCCGTGGTCAAACGAGGTGCAGACGGTCCACTCGTTAGCTGAGCGAAACGAAAAAGTCTCTTGGGAGATGTCTCGGCTGTTGGCTGCACACGGCTACCACTGGACCTACCAACCGTGTAGGGAAAAGTTAAAAAATCTTAAGTGACTACAAAACCATCAAGGAAAAGTGGAAGTGGTTCGACCAAATTAACGCCATCTAAACCGGCGAGCAATGGGGAGAGTGCCCTGGACTCAGCCACGATGGAGGATGGTACGTTTTGTTACATTATACTCCGCTTGAAAGCTTCACTTTATTTAGTTTAGATGACCAGCTACTGGATGCTTGCTTCTAAAACAACCAGGCTAGTTTAACTGTTACACTTGTGTAAAATCACCATGAAGCAACTGCTTTATGCAGCACAATGAGCTAGTAGCTAACAGCTAGCGGTTGTTATTGATTTGGTCAGTTTTGTGTCATGTTTAAGATGATGTCACGGCAGTAGAGGCGGCACAACTATGACGATCAGTCTATAATCCCACCCATGACGAGGCTGTACTAAACTGCAGTGGAAAGATGCTCAAGATGGCGCCGAGTATGGCTGCTGCATCGCGGGCTCCATCAAAACACTACAGTTTATTGTTTGTTTTGTTTACAGTTTTGTGTTTCACCAGTACTGTAGAGAGCATCCTGACTGGCTGCATCACCGCCTGGTACGGCAAAAGCACCGCCCACAACCGCAAAGACCTGCAAAGGGTGGTGCGAACTGCCAGAAACATCATCGGAGGTGAGCTTCCCTCCCTCCAAGATAAACAGACGGTGTGTGGAAAAAAAAGCTCGGAGGATTATCAGAGACTCCAGCCACCCGAGTTATGGGCTGCTCTCACTGCTTCCACCAGGCAGGCGGTATCGCAGCATCAGGACCCGCACCAGCCGACTACATGACAGCTTCTTCCCACAAGCAATAAGTCTTTTGAACACATGATCTCTCACGATCAACAATCAGCACTGCACTTTATTAATCTTCATTCTGTCAAATATATACTCGCTCCCAATTCAATTAGTGTGTGTGTGTGTATACACACACACACACACACACACACACACACATATATATATATATATATATATATATATATATATATATATATATATATATATATATATATATATATATATATATCTAGTGTATGTGTATTCTACATTGTGTGTATTGTGTACATTTGTTATGTAAATTGTGTTGTGTAAATGTTTGTCTCGTCACTGTCATTACTGCAATGTTGCTCGGAACTGCACACAAGACTTTCACCTACTGTTGCACTCGTGTACACCGTAGTGTGACAAAGTGATTTGATTTGAAATGCAACTCAGAAAAGTAAAGTGAGTAGAGTTGAGGCGAGTCCAACCGTAACGTGCAGTGGAAAAGTGCCAAAAGGCTACACATTTCTTGGGCTGTGTTCGCAATTGCATACTTCACTAGCGGTGAAACGATTAGTCGACATTATTGACAACGTTGACAAAACGATAAAAAAAAAAAAGACATTTCCGTTGTCGAATAGTTGTTTGTTCTCATGTAATGTAACATGAGATCACATTAAATTCTGATGCGTGAGAGCAGCACTGCAGCTCTGATTGATGAGGAAGAATTACACAGGTCAGTCCACAGTCCAGATGCCCAAACAGCTTCAGGTGATGTATTTCACAAAGTAAGAGGGAATTATACAAAAAATACAAAGTAAATAAATACAGAAGCACTCTCTTTGTGAAATACAGCGGAGCCGAAACTGCCGTTCCACTGAGGCAAAACTTGCATGTAGAGCGTCTTTAAAGGAAACACCCACCGTTATATCTTTAATGCAGCCTTTATTAAAGTTCAAATAATAAGAAAGCAGGTCATTTAAATAAGTATAAACGCTGAAACGGTCATTTCTCTGTGCGGTCAGCACTGCTTCTGTGAGTCGTGTGACGTGTCCCGATCTAAGGGAAAGAGATTGAAACTGCACCGACTGATGCACACTGTTGCACGCTTGCTTCAGTTGAATTATACCATGAATGCTCTCTACAAAGTGAATCATAATACATATGTGTTACAATGTGTATCTTGTCTTATGAAGAAAATCTGCGACATACTGCTCTATTAAGAAGAGAGTTTTTTTTTTTTTTTTTGAGTGTTAAAGTTGGGTCGATGTGAACCGAAAGGTGAGAGTCTTTGCCCATTATACACCGCATTTAAATACTTTTTTGATTTGTTTGTTTTCCAATATAAATATCTAAAACACCTTTTAAAGTATTTTTACTTTAGGAGCTATGCTGCAGAAGAAGAATATGTTGTCTGAGAATGTTGAATATAATAAATATTGAAATCTTTTACGATATAAGATACATTTACCTGAAGCAGCATATCAGATATTTAGACTTGCTTTTAGAGAACTGTCTTTACTGCACTGGCAGATGAATAAACGAGTAAAAATGTAATCTCTGAAAGCAAGCCTAAGTTGTTTCTCAAGTAAATTTATCTTGTTTTAAGGACTTTAAAATATGTTTAAATGGAAAACATGACAAAAACACTTGATAACAATAGTTTTTGCAGTGAATTGTTTTTATTGAATTAATCTTAATAAAAAGTAGTTTTTTCCTTTTAAATTCCGTGAATGTCATTTAGAGGTATTTTTAAAAGATTTTTCCAATTTATTATTAGTAAGCATGTTTAATGCAATGTTTTAAGTCTGGGCACAAGCTGAATAATTGATTAATCGCTGCAATAATCAGTAAATAGTCTAATAATCATTAGTCAACTATAAAAATAATCATTAGTTCCAGCCCTGTACTTCACAAACTACTCTTACTACTCTAATGTCAGTCTATAAATAATAATAGTATGGTAGTATGTTATTATCAAAGTGTTTATTCTGACACCTTCAGTTCTGCAAAAACTCTCCCAAATCCTTTTTTATAACAGTGCATTGCGTTTAGGTTATGTTTATCATATACATGTTTTATAATACACTCACCTAAAGGATTATTAGGAACACCATACTAATACTGTGTTTGACCCCCTTTCGCCTTCAGAACTGCCTTAATTCTACGTGGCATTGATTCAACAAGGTGCTGAAAGCATTCTTTAGAAATGTTGGCCCATATTGATAGGATAGCATCTTGCAGTTGATGGAGATTTGTGGGATCTACATCCAGGGCACGAAGCTCCCGTTCCACCACATTCCAAAGATGCTCTATTGGGTTGAGATCTGGTGACTGTGGGGGCCATTTTAGTACAGTGAACTCATTGTCATGTTCAAGAAACCAATTTGAAATGATTCGAGCTTTGTGACATGGTGCATTATCCTGCTGGAAGTAGCCATCAGAGGATGGGTACATGGTGGCCATAAAGGGACGGACATGGTCAGAAACAATGCTCAGGTAGGCCGTGGCATTTAAACGATGCCCAATTGGCACTAAGGGGCCTAAAGTGTGCCAAGAAAACATCCCCCACACCATTACACCACCACCACCAGCCTGCACAGTGGTAACAAGGCATGATGGATCCATGTTCTCATTCTGTTTACGCCAAATTCTGACTCTACCATCTGAATGTCTCAACAGAAATCGAGACTCATCAGACCAGGCAACATTTTTCCAGTCTTCAACTGTCCAATTTTGGTGAGCTCTTGCAAATTGTAGCCTCTTTTTCCTATTTGTAGTGGAGATGAGTGGTACCCGGTGGGGTCTTCTGCTGTTGTAGCCCATCCGTCTCAAGGTTGTGCATGTTGTGGCTTCACAAATGCTTTGCTGCATACCTCGGTTGTAACGAGTGGTTATTTCAGTCAAAGTTGCTCTTCTATCAGCTTGAATCAGTCGGCCCATTCTCCTCTGACCTCTAGCATCAACAAGGCATTTTCGCCCACAGGACTGCCGCATACTGGATGTTTTTCCCTTTTCACACCATTCTTTGTAAACCCTAGAAATGGTTGTGCGTGAAAATCCCAGTAACTGAGCAGATTGTGAAATACTCAGACCGGCCCGTCTGGCACCAACAACCATGCCACGCTCAAAATTGCTTAAATCACCTTTCTTTCCCATTCTGACATTCAGTTTGGAGTTCAGGAGATTGTCTTGACCAGGACCACACCCCTAAATGCATTTAAGCAACTGCCAAGTGATTGGTTGATTAGATAATTGCATTAATGAGAAATTGAACAGGTGTTCCTAATAATCCTTTAGGTGTGTGTGTGTGTGTGTGTGTGTGTGTGTGTGTGTATGTATGTATATATATGTATATGTGTATGTATGTATATATATATATATATATATATATATATATATATATATATATATATATATATATATATATATATATATATATATATATATATATATATATATATATATATATATATATATATAATTAATTTTATTACCAAAAGGAGTCAGTATTTTTAAAGACTTTTTTTGGACTTTCTTCTTGCACACCCAACAGGCACTGTATTAATCAGTGCACAAACCTTTCAAAATGTTTCTAAATATTTTGTCAAATTCATGCATCTGTCTATCTGAATTCCACCATGTATGCAAACATCACTTGATCTTCCGTGACTGGAGTAGGTTCCGCAGAGTACAGTAAGCGCAAACTGTCCGGCTTGACGGCTCCTCCTCCGACTGCAACCGGCAAATCTCACTGATTCTCAGTTGAGTAACATTGATCTAGTTTAAGGTTGTTGTTCATCAGGAGTTTCTCATCAGTCTAACACGTTGATGTTTACTAGTGAATCAAAAGAACACAGACTTATGGTATCATTGTGTGTTGTTGTGTGTCAGGTTGAAGCTGTCTCCCAGTCCTTCGTCTCGTGTGTCGGTGTCTCGCGCGTCCTCCAGTCACAGCATTCGCACCACACGTGGGAAGAGGAAACGTGTGGATGTGGAGGAATCGGAGGCGAGCAGCAGTATCAGTATTGCTCACTCAGCATCCGCAACTGGAAACATCTGTATCGATGAACTTGATGTGGATGGAAAATTCATCCGCTTGTACAACAACTCTGAACAGGTGCAACGCTCATGACCACACAGTCTGTAAGCTCTGACCCAACCAGAGTGAGCTTACTACTTAGTCAGCATTGTAAGGCATCATAGTCACACTCCTGATGTGAGGGCTGTTCCAAAATGTGGGCAGCAACATGATGCTCTCTAAGACTATTTGTTTTGGACAGTTTCTAAGACACTATCTCAAGTATCTGTAGTGGTAAAGGCAATCGCAGAATGCATTTCAACAAGCTTTGTGGAAAAAATCCATCCAAGATGTTGACAAACTGAAGTGCGGAATATAAATTAATGTTTCATTCAATATTGAAAGTATTAACAATTAAAGTTTTTAATTGCAAAAATGACAAACATTTTAAGTATTAGAATATAATTTTATAGAATATATTATTTTAATACAGCAATGTAATATTTTTTAAATATCATATTTTTTATTATAATAATTATATATTTTCCAACCAGGTCTCCTAAGCAACCAAATTGGCCCAGTTGCTAGGGAGGGTAGAGTCACATGGGGTAACCTCCTCGTGGTCGCTATAATATGGTTCTCGCTCTTGGTGGGGCGTGTGGCGAGTTGTGTGTGGATGCCGTGGAGAATAGCACTAGGTCTCCGCGGTAAGATGCACGGATTAAATAAAAATAACTATATATTTTTTGAAGAATTGAATTAATACTTCAATAATGAATAATACTTATATGAAATATAATTAGAAGTATCTAATTAAAATGAACTATTTTGACCAATATTTGTTTGCTGTTTGTTATATTTTTAAGGCTAACATCAAACTGTTAATTATGACTCGACTAAATGAATTATGAATTAGCTGTCTATATGGGCCGTAGACGGCAAGCTAACTCACTGGGGTTTGGAACGGAGCTAATATGTTAAAGGTATAGTCCACCCTAAAATGCTAATTTTTTTTCATCATTTACGAACTCTTATGCCATCTCGTAAGACTGACTTCTGTGGAACATATAAAGATATTTTGATGGAGATTTGATGTGAATGGATCATTACAATGCAAGTCAATGGGATCTAACACTTTCAAGCTCCAAAAAGGCATTATAAAGTTTATCCATGTCTTCTGAATTGATACGGTTTTGGGTGAGAAATGGAGCCTAATGGAACTGTTTTCACTATAAATCTTTGCATCAGCTGTCCCCTTGGCTGTCATGATTTGAAGCTTGATTACACCTGTAGGACCGTCTAGCGCTCTGTGAATGCATCAAGCACTAGGAAGTGTAATTGCTTGAAATCATGATTGCTGAGGAGACTACTTTTGGAGTTTGAAAGGGCTGGAACCCATTAACTTGTATGAATATATTCACATCATATCTCCAAATATCTTTGTTTTCAGCAGAAGAAAGTCATATGAATTTGAGACTGCAGAATGGTGAGTAAATGATGATAATTTTTTCACCAGAAAAGAGGTGTTTTAATGTTTGTTTGCTATGAACTAACTAACTAACTAAGAGGTGGTGGCGTAGTGGCTAGAGCACAGGGCTGCTAATCAGAAGGTTGCTGGTTCGAACCCCACGGCCACCACCATTGTGCGCTTGAGCAAGGCACTTAACTCCAGGTTGCTCCGGGGGGGATTGTCCCTGTAATAAGGGCTTTGTAAGTCGCTTTGGATAAAAGCGTCTGCCAAATGCATAAATGTAAATGTAACTACTTTTGCATGTGATTTCATTTGAATAAAACACCACTGTATGTCTGTGATTATTTCAGGATCAGCTGATGGCTGGATTTCACCTCCTCAGAACAATTGCTGATGTTTCTGCTACATACAAGTTCACAGCCAAATACGTCCTGAAAGCTGGACATAAAGTTACGGTATGAACCGCACATTTCACTGATGTCATATGCTCTCAGACTGTCAGTCAGTTAAAATAATGGTGGACTTCATCTTTACTTAACCAGGAATAAACAGTCTTTTAGAAGTGTGTTCTTGGCCAGATGAAGACATTTGGTGAAAAACTTAATGAATGAATAAAGAGGATGCTTAAGATACATGAGCATCTGTGATTCAAATATTGGAGACAATTTCCTAGATATCTGCACTCAACGGGGTTCCCAAAGTCATGGAAAGCCTGGAAATATCAGGGAATGGTTGATTTGTTTTCCAGTCCTGAAATCTGAAGTCTTGGATATGTCTACAGTAAATATGTTGTTTCTAGTAATGCTCCACTCTAAAATATTTCTCTTGGTTGGAGCTTGTGTAGTCTCTACTCAAGCCAATGCATGATTTGTGAATCTGTTCTTTTCAGTTATTTGTTTGAAATTTGATCTGAATGATTAATTGGCAATTCAGTCTGAATCAAAATGATTCTTTAAAAATCACTTTCAAGATATCTTAAGTCATGGAAATGAATTGGTCCAAAAGGATTGAGCCCTGATTGTAGGTCTGTACAAGTGCCAGAAGTTCATCCAGTGGTGGAAGTGTAGATGTTGTTCCATTTAATGTTTCTGGCGCTTTAAATCAAGAGATTTGTTCAGTTTAACATTATGACCTGACCTCCTTTACACACTTAATTGAAGCATTTCACGTAGACTCTATGTAACTCATCACCAGTGCTTTTATTGATTTGATTTGATCAGATCTGGGCGTGTAATGCGGGTGTGAGCTCCAGTCCTCCCACTGATCTGATCTGGAAGAACCAAAACTCGTGGGGAACCGGAGAGGACATTAAAGTAATTCTCATGAGTCCAGATGGCGAGGTGAGATGCCACCATCACTACAAAGACAATTATTTGATTCTGGAAGACCTGAAGCTTTAGTTCAGATTTGGTAGAGAATGTAATATCATATCATAACAGCACATTAACAAATGGACTCTTATTTACTTAATACACTGGAATAACAAACCGATAAATCATTCACAATCTCTTCACCATCCAAATAAATTTTTTGAATGTCCTGTTCCATTCCGAAATGTGTCAAAGTAAAATGGGATGTAAATGGCGTTTCATGTTGACTTGGAACGTTCAAGTGTTCTCTGTGGTGTTCTGTTCTGAAGAGTGTTTTTTTTTTTTTTTTTTTTTTTTTTTTTTTTTTTTTTTTTCCTCTTGCAGGAAGTGGCTTTGAGGAGTACAGTGTTTAAGACTGCAGTGGAGGAGGAAGATGAACAGGAAGCTGAAGTCATTGAGGAGCATCTCTTTCACCAGCAGGTCTCACAGAGCAGCTTCATCCATTACAGTTGAATTATGAATGTGTGTCGATGTGGACAAAATTACTTCATGTTTTGCTGTGTGTTTGTGCAGGGTGAGCCCCATGCTGCTAAGAGAGGATGTTCTGTCATGTGATCCACACTACAGCTAATCAGAGCTGCCGCTCAACTCCCTGTTTTTCTCAACTATTTTCTGAGTGAAGATCTTTTCTGTTCATCTCTATTTTTAGATTTTCATTTGAATTTATTGTATCAACTTAATGAACCAAATATTTGTTCTTTTCCTGTATAAAGGAGTTCTCTGAGAGTGAAACACTTTTATAGACTCATTCATGTCAGGTTTTGTGACTAACTTTTTTTTTTTTTATCAAGTTTCTATTTTATAAGACATTTTTAGGTCTCTTTTATAGACCAGTTTTTATAGTTGGCTAATAATGGCTAATAGTTTTTAGTGAAAATTACCTTTGCATGGTAGTTTGAAAATATTAGTGTTTTTTTTTATTATTTATTTTTTTATTTTTTTATTTAAAGCAGCTGTTTGTAAATAATTACATGATCACAGACTGAACCCAAAGCATCTCTTCAGCAGTACATGGTGACAGACGAACCGAGACCTTACAAATGAACATTTACAACATATGGGACGTGATTGTCTCAGTCACATGTGTTAGGAAAAATTGCCTATTTTTTGAAGAAGTTACTTTATTGTTAAACCCAATGTTGTGTTTTTCAGGTGTTATTTTGTGTGTGATTGTGGAATGTAAACACCAGCCAAATCTCAAAACGATGTCATTTAATACTAAAGAGATGTTTTGGGTCTAAAACATGTCTCCTCCACAGACTTGCACAAGTGCATTGTTCAAGCCATTGAATATGCTAGTGGTTATTGAAAACACTGCCAGCCATTATGATCATTTAGCTCAGATGGTTTTGAGCCATCACAGACGCTAATAAACCTCATCGAGAGTCAGTACTGTTGTTTTTTTTTTTTTGTTTTTTTTTTTTTTTGTAGCGCTTGTTTTTTTTAAATGTATATGTGATATGGCCTAACGTGTCAGTGGATTGCTGAAATTTGACTGTTTCTGTCTGTACTGTCTAACAAACACTGGCCTTATGCATACATTTGATTATAAATGAACCTCTGATTTTAAGAATTGTGGATTGTCACTCGCATGCTTATTATTTTGCTGCAACATTTTATATTTGCAATGATCAAATAAAGGATTGATTTAAAGGTATTTTCAGTGGTTTTCATTAACAGTAAGACATTTTTGATTTATTCATTGATAACTTTACCCCAAAAATGATTTTTATAAGGACTATAAAGTACAGTACAGTAGTGATGGGAGAAACTAAGCTTTTCAAGTGAATCATTTGGTTCACATAATACCTCAAGACAAATTGCATTTGTCAAGTTTTTGTTGTTGCCGTAGCAGTCTTCCAAACACACAGATGTACAAAACTCCTGTTCTGCAACTAAGAGGACAATTACATTTAACAAAAAGGGGTAATATGAATGTTAATGATGTATTTCATGCATCCTTTGGTTTGTATCAGTTTGCTTTAGATTCTCAGATGATTAATTATTTGGACATAACATTTTTTTAATCCTCTGCTACAGAATACAAACCGCAATTTTGTTGCCTGACATGTCAAAATCCTATGCAATGTGGAGGTCCTCTGGATAAAGACAAAACACACATTAAACTTTGTGAATCCTGGTCTAAATAAAAAGTGCCTTAATAATTTCTGTATGAAACCGGTTTCTTAAAGGTTGCAATATATTTAACACGATATGATCCACATATTAATTTGCTAGTTGTGTAATGCTTTGTAGTAATTTGTAAAAAGCTCAATTCACAAAAATGGCCAACTTAACCCCCTATTATCTAAGCTAAATTTAGGCAATGTATCTTATCTTCACATGTAGGAGTGCCCACTGACAATTTTGTGCTTTTCCCCAAACTTTAATGGTTATTTACAAATTGTAAATAAATTACTAAGGACTTTGATAGTTGTACACTTGTTTTGTCTTGGATGTAATATAGCCATAGGTGATTCACAAATATAAATAATTCTACTTTTGGTTTCATACATTTTAACTAGCTTTGCACTTTACAATTGTTGACCCATCAACTAATGGGTATTTGCACATCACATGAAGTTCATGCTATGTATTCAAAAATGTTAGAAAAACACCATAAAAGTATGTTATAAAGTCATAAAACTTGGATGATAAATGCTAGTTCTCCTGAAGCCATTGCTTAATGAGAGAATCAGATCAAAATGTGATTCTTGTTCTCTGAATATGATCCCCTCTCCCAAAATGACTGAAAGCTACAGCAGTGGAAGAGATTATCAGATAATAATGACTTGACTTTGGTCCATTTATTACACAATGCAATCTTGTGGCTTGAAATATAAAGCACAACACGTATATGCTGAAACAGAACCAGAGAGATTAATTAATGCAATGATGGACCAACACGTGTGTGAGTAAATTACCATTTTAATTTTTGGTAAACTATCCCATGAAGTGGTCCAACCATGTGATGGAGCATTTAGTACCATTATCTCTCAGCACAGTGGGGAAAACACAAAATAAATCAGTATAATAGGCTACAAGGTCAACAATTGTAATGTCAGCTTTGGTGCATGTATGGAAATTACATTATAGAGGTCAGATGACAGTAATACCAACGATATAGCAGCGAAACATCTCCTGTAAAAAAAAGAAAAGAGGCAGGTATGTATGTTATGCATGACTGGACAACTGTTAATCATTAATTATTCAGCTATGAATACTTGTTTACTTAAAACTAGCGCTGTCAAATGATTAACATAATTAATTGCATGTTTTTGTAGTTCATTTTATTGAAAATAAAAAACCTATAGAATAATAAAATCAAAATATAGCTGCAAGCAGCAATGCAATTCCTCCTCAAAATGACAAATCATTTAAAATTGATCAGTAGAGGGTTGGGGTTAAACCCTCCCAATGGAGGAATCCAAAAAACATGTCTTTCTTTCTGAATCCTAAACGAAACATTTTCAGTGTACAGGAAAATCCATGATGCCGGACCTTGTGGATTCTGGAGGCTTTTTTGTTTCCAATGAGAAATGAGGTATGTACATTAAGTTTCAGAAGAATTGAATAAATGGGGTGGAAATGCCATCACTTTGAAAATAGGACATTTGGGCATGGCCTTTAGCGCCCCCTAAGGGTGAATGTTAGCCATTCTTGGTTTGTGGGTGCCTGTTGGACTGTAGTATCAATGTACAAAATTAGTAAATTTTTGACCCAAAAATGGGACTTTTGGGAATGGGAATGGGGGGCCATTCTTTGCGCAGTACTTCAGAGTGATGTCATCTTGAAGCATGTTAGGTTTGAAAAACCATCAGTCAAAGTTACATTTGATTTATTGACATATATATTGATAAAATGTGGACATTTACATAAACACGCCCCTTTCAGCCATTTTATATTGTATACATTTTTCCTAAGTAATGTTTTCAAAGACATCAAATCTACACATGTGTACCAAATTTCAAGTCAATTGGAGCTATGGTTCAGGAGAAGAAGAGTTTTGTAGGTTTTTGCAAATTTTCACTGTACAGGAAAATCCATCATAGTGTAAGTTATGGGTCCTTGAGGCTTTTTTGTTCCCCATGAGAAATGAGGCATGTACACCTGGTTTCAGAATAATTGGACTAATGGCGTGAAAATGCCATCACTTTGAAAATATTTTTTTTTGGCCGTGGCCTGTAACGCCACCTATGGGCGAATGTGGACCATTCTTGGTGTGGGGTTTCCTGTTGGCCTGTAGTATCAATGTACAAAATTTGAATATTTTTGACCCGAAATTGGGACATTTGGGCATGGCCTGTAGCGCCCCCTAAAGGCAAATGTGGGCCACTCTTGGTGTGGGGTTTCCTGTTGGCCTGTAGTATCAATGTACACAATGAGAACATTTTTGACCAGAAAATGGCTCTTTTCGGAATGGCCTGTAGCGCCCTCTAAGGGAAAATGCTGGCTATTATTGGTTTAGGGGTTACTGTTGGCCTGTAGTATCAATGTACAAAACTAGAAAATTTTTGACCCAAAAATTAGACATTTGGGCATGGCCTGTAGCGCCCTCTAAGGGCAAATGTGGGCCATTCTTTCTGCAGCACTTCAGAGTGGTCTGTAGAGACACCTATGGGCGAATGTGGGCCATTCTTGGTTTGGGGGTACAAGTTGGCATGGAGTATCAATGTGCCAATTTAGAAAATTTTTGACCTATGACTTTTTGAGATATTGGGGCTCAAGGAGAATAATAATAATAATAATAATAATGAAACTGTCAATAACAATAGATTCCCTCCTATCGGAGGAATCCTATCGGAGGAATCTAATAATAATAAAACTGTCAATAACAATAGATTCCCTCCTACCGGAGGAATCTAATAATAATAATAATAATAATAATAAAAATAATAATAATACTGTCAATAACAATAGATTCCCTCCTATCGGAGGAATCTAATAATAATAAATCGGTCAATAACAATAGATTCCCTCCTACCGGAGGAATCTAATAATAATAATAATAATAATAAAAATAATAATAATACTGTCAATAACAATAGATTCCCTTCTATCGGAGGAATCTAATAATAATAAATCTGTCAATAACAATAGATTCCCTCCTACCGGAGGAATCTAATAATAATAATAATAATAGTAATAATAATAATAATAAAAATAATAATAATACTGTCAATAACAATAGATTCCCTCCTATCGGAGGAATCTAATAATAAAACTGTCAATAACAATAGATTCCCTCTTATCGGCGAATCTAATAATAATAATAAAACTGTCAATAACAATAGATTCCCTCCTACCGGAGGAATCTAATAATAAATATAGCTGCAAGCAGCCATTACCGGGGCCAAACGCAAAGAAGATGACAAGACATGCCAACATGGCTGGAATGGTCAGACCAACTGCACATACATAGACGCCCAGTTGGAAGAAGAAGAAGAAGAAGAAGAAGAAGAAGAAGAAGACGAAGAAGAACCAGAACAGATACAATAGGTGCCTCCGCACCTTCGGTGCTTGGCCCCTAAAAGTAAGAACCGGAACAGATACAATAGGTGCCACCACACCTTCGGTGCTTGGCCCCTAATAATAATAATAACCGGAACAGATACAATAGGTGCTTCCGCACCTTCGGTGCTTGGCCCCTAATAATAAGAACCGGAACAGATACAATAGGTGCCTCCGCACATTCGGTGCTTGGCCCCTAAATATAGCTGCAAGCAGCCATAACTGGGGCCAAACGCAAAGAAGATGACAAGACATGCCAACATGGCTGGAATGGTCAGACCAACTGCACCAAGTAGCAATTGAAGACATGTAAAGATGAATTTAGGCAAATGGATGAAAAATCATATACATTAACAAAAAATATGATTTAATTGATTATCACTTTCGACAAATAGGTGGTGCAGTTATGAAATGTATGTGGTGTGGTCAGAGTGAGGTGACAATGAGACATATGAAGTTTGGTGTCAAAATGTCAAGGCATTGCAGTAATAATATATTTTGGCAGCATGCGTAGGCTTTGATCCGTCAGTTTACAAAAACTGTTTTGTCTATCGTCATGAAATCCATAAATTGTAGTTGGCATGGTCTGGAGATGATACAATTGGATTTTGCTGAAAACCATAACGCTAACGGTCTAGGAGGACTTTGAAAAAGTAGGCATTGAATGAAAATCAAGATGGCGGACAGGAAGTTTGGCTGATTATGGGAAAATTGTTATCTATGTTTTTGGCAAAACACAAAGAATCAATTGAGAACAGTGTGATTACAATAGGTAAATTTATACAAATGTTATTGCATTTTTGGAAATTTAGTTATAACTTTTGACCAAAAGGTGGCGCTGTCTCAAAATATTTTGACTACCTTCAGGACATGCTGCTGATGGCATACTGAGTTTTGTAATGTTACACCAATGCATTCGTTAAGTATAGCATTTTAATCACAAAATTGTATGTCAATGGTAATTTTGTGTTTTGTTCTATTATAGGGCCAACAAGTGGCACAATACCACCATTTTTTTATGTGTCCTCTGAGTGAGCCCATACATGTGTGTGTCAATTTTGGTGAAAATATCTCAATTTGCTTCAGAGTTATAGACATTTATGTGAAAAAACTGGTAAAAAATGACTGACACATGACTTTGGTTGGATTTTACTACCCCTTACTATCAATATTTTGAGATTTGGGCATTGGCATATTGCCAGCGACCTATGTTTCCAAACCTCTGATGGTGGTTTCATCTCGATCGGTCTAGCGGTTTCGAATATATCCGCAAATGTTTTTTAAGTGCTAAATTACAACGCTGCACAAACGATATGCTGAAACCTGGCAAGTCTGATATCGTTGGACTCGGAACGGACTAAGGAGTCTAATAATATGACTCCCGTTAAAATAAGTCAACCCCAACCAGAGTTATAAGCGTTCAAAAATTAAATTTTACCACTAGGTGGTGCTGTTTCGAAACTTCTCTGGCTCCTTCAGTGCATCGTACCGATGACCCATTCTGAGTTTTGTAACAATTAATTCATGCGTTTAAAAAATACAGCATTTTAGCACATAATTCAAATTGGCCGACAGCCAAAATGGCCGATCTGAGAAAATTGGATATCAGTTGACTCGGCATGATGCCCTGAATGTAACGAGACCACTTTTATGATTTTTGAACAAACCGTTCAGAAGATATAAACAAAAATTGCCATTTTTTTGTATCTCTGGACCAGTAGGTGGTGCTGCGCCGAAACGCAGCATGTAGCCTCAGGTCATGCTTGTGATGACATGTACCAAGTTTGGTCTGAATACAATTTGTACAATTTGTTTGTGCGTTTATCGAAATCGGTTTGACGAATCAACTTGAATTCCATTACTTTTTGTCCACACTGCTTGAAGATGATCTGGTGCAATTTTGGTGAATATCGGACAAACCGTCTAGGAAGAGTTTGCAAAAGTAGGTTTTTTGGACAATTCAAATTGGTGGACATATGTTTATGACGGAAAATGACGTCATAGGGTGCAATCGAATTGTCATGAGCTCAGGAATCGGAGGAAAAAATAATTTTGTTGATAGGCCTTACGGTTCAAAAGTTATTAGCATAACATTTTTGAAAATTTGGACAGGTGGTGGCGCTAGAGGGAATGAGTTAGAGACACCAAAATTGGTGTATTTGATGTTGGGACTGTCATCTATCAGAATGTCAAACCGTTCCAACTTTCCCGCATACGCTTCTATGGGCTGCCATAGAAGAAGAAGAAGAATAAATATAGCTGCAAGCAGCCATTACCAGGGCCAAGCGCAAAGAAGATGACAAGACATGCCAACATGGCTGGAATAGTTAGACCAACTGCACCAAGTAGCAATTAAAGACATGTAAAGATGAATTTAGGCAAATGGATGAAAAATCATATACATTAACAAAAAATATGATTTAATTGATTATCGCTTTCGACAAATAGGTGGTGCAGTTATGAAATGTATGTGGTGTGGTCAGAGTGAGGTGACAATAAGACATTTAAAGTTTGGTGTCAAAATGTCAAGGCATTGCAGAGAAAAAGCCTGAATAGTAATTTTGGCAGCATGCGTAGGCTTTGATCCGTCAGTTTACTAAAACTGTTTTGTCTATCGTCATGAAATCCATAAATTGTAGTTGGCATGGTCTGGAGATGATACGATTCGATTTTGCTGAAAACCATAACCCTAACGGTCTAGGAGGACTTTGAAAAAGTAGGCATTGAATGAAAATCAAGATGGCGGACAGGAAGTTTGGCTGATTATGGGAAAATTGTTATCTATGTTTTTGGCAAAACCCAAAGAATCAATTGAGAACAGTGTGATTACAATAGGTAAATTGATACAAATGTTATTGCATTTTTGGAAATTTAGTTATAACTTTTGACCAAAAGGTGGCGCTGTCTCAAAATATTTTGACTACCTTCAGGACATGCTGCTGATGGCATACTGAGTTTTGTAATGTTACACCAATGCATTCGTTAAGTATAGCATTTTAATCACAAAATTGTATGTCAATGGTAATTTTGTGTTTTGTTCTATTATAGGGCCAACTAGTGGCACTATACCATCATTTTTTTATGTGTCCTCTGAGTGAGCCCATACATGTGTGTGTCAATTTTGGTGAAAATATCTCAATAAGCTTTGGAGTTATAGACATTTATGTGAAAAACTGGTAAAAAATGACTGACACATGACTTTGGTTGGATTTTACTACCCCTTACTATCAATATTTTGAGATTTGGGCATTGGCATATTGCCAGCGAACTATGTTTCCAAACCTCTGATGGTGGTTTCGTCTCGATCGGTCTAGCGGTTTCGAATATATCCGCAAATGTTTTTTAAGCGCTAAATTACAACGCTGCACAAACCATATGCTGAAACCTGGCAAGTCTGATATCGTTGGACTCGGAACGGACTAAGGAGTCTAATAATATGACTCCCGTTAAAATAAGTCAACCCCAGCCAGAGTTATAAGCGTTCGAAAATTACATTTTACCACTAGGTGGTGCTGTTTCGAAACTTCTCTGGCTCCTTCAGTGCATCGTACCGATGACCCATTCTGAGTTTTGTAACAATTAATTCATGCGTTTAAAAAATACAGCATTTTAGCACATAATTCAAATTGGCCGACAGCCAAAATGGCCGATCTAAGAAAATTGGATATCAGTTGACTCGGCATGATGCCCTGAATGTAACGAGACCACTTTTATGATTTTTGAACAAACCGTTCAGAAGATATAAACAAAAATTGCCATTTTTTGTATCTCTGGACCAGTAGGTGGTGCTGCGCCGAAACGCAGCATGTAGCCTCAGGTCATGCTTGTGATGACATGTACCAAGTTTGGTCTGAATACAATTTGTACAATTTGTTTGTGCGTTTATCGAAATCGGTTTGACGAATCAACTTGAATTCCATTACTTTTTGTCCACACTGCTTGAAGATGATCTGGTGCAATTTTGGTGAATATCGGACAAACCGTCTAGGAAGAGTTTGCAAAAGTAGGTTTTTTTTGGACAATTCAAATTGGTGGACATATGTTTATGACGGAAAATGAAGTCATAGGGTGCAATCGAATTGTCACGAGCTCAGGAATCGGAGGAAAAAATAATTTTGTTGATAGGCCTTACGGTTCAAAAATTATTAGCATAACATTTTTGAAAATTTGGACAGGTGGTGGCGCTAGAGGGAATGAGTTAGAGACACCAAAATTGGTGTATTTGATGTTGGGACTGTCATCTATCAGAATGTCAAACCGTTCCAACTTTCCCGCATACGCTTCTATGGGCTGCCATAGAAGAAGTAGAAGAAGAAGAATAAATATAGCTGCAAGCAGCCATTACCAGGGCCAAGCGCAAAGAAGATGACAAGACATGCCAACATGGCTGGAATAGTTAGACCAACTGCACCAAGTAGCAATTAAAGACATGTAAAGATGAATTTAGGCAAATGGATGAAAAATCATATACATTAACAAAAAATATGATTTAATTGATTATCGCTTTCGACAAATAGGTGGTGCAGTTATGAAATGTATGTGGTGTGGTCAGAGTGAGATGACAATAAGACATTTAAAGTTTGGTGTCAAAATGTCAAGGCATTGCACAGAAAAAGCCTGAATAGTAATTTTGGCAGCATGCGTAGGCTTTGATCCGTCAGTTTACTAAAACTGTTTTGTCTATCGTCATGAAATCCATAAATTGTAGTTGGCATGGTCTGGAGATGATACGATTCGATTTTGCTGAAAACCATAACCCTAATGGTCTAGGAGGACTTTGAAAAAGTAGGCATTGAATGAAAATCAAGTTGGCGGACAGGAAGTTTGGCTGATTATGGGAAAATTGTTATCTATGTTTTTGGCAAAACACAAAGAATCAATTGAGAACAGTGTGATTACAATAGGTAAATTTATACAAATGTTATTGCATTTTGGAAATTTAGTTATAACTTTTGACCAAAAGGTGGCGCTGTCTCAAAATATTTTGACTACCTTCAGGACATGCTGCTGATGGCATACTGAGTTTTGTAATGTTACACCAATGCATTCGTTAAGTATAGCATTTTAATCACAAAATTGTATGTCAATGGTAATTTTGTGTTTTGTTCTATTATAGGGCCAACTAGTGGCACTATACCATCATTTTTTTATGTGTCCTCTGAGTGAGCCCATACATGTGTGTGTCAATTTTGGTGAAAATATCTCAATAAGCTTTGGAGTTATAGACATTTATGTGATAAAACTGGTAAAAAAATGACTGACACATGACTTTGGTTGGATTTTACTACCCCTTACTATCAATATTTTGAGATTTGGGCATTGGCATATTGCCAGCGACCTATGTTTCCAAACCTCTGATGGTGGTTTCGTCTCGATCGGTCTAGCGGTTTCGAATATATCCGCAAATGTTTTTTAAGCGCTAAATTACAACGCTGCACAAACCATATGTTGAAACCTGGCAAGTTTGATATCGTTGGACTCGGAACGGACTAAGGAGTCTAATAATATGACTCCCGTTAAAATAAGTCAACCCCAGCCAGAGTTATAAGCGTTCGAAAATTAAATTTTACCACTAGGTGGTGCTGTTTCGAAACTTCTCTGGCTCCTTCAGTGCATCGTACCGATGACCCATTCTGAGTTTTGTAACAATTAATTCATGCGTTTAAAAAATACAGCATTTTAGCACATAATTCAAATTGGCCGACAGCCAAAATGGCCGATCTGAGAAAATTGGATATCAGTTGACTCGGCATGATGCCCTGAATGTAACGAGACCACTTTTATGATTTTTGAACAAACCGTTCAGAAGATATAAACAAAAATTGCCATTTTTTGTATCTCTGGACCAGTAGGTGGTGCTGCGCCGAAAACGCAGCATGTAGCCTCAGGTCATGCTTGTGATGACATGTACCAAGTTTGGTCTGAATACAATTTGTACAATTTGTTTGTGCGTTTATCGAAATCGGTTTGACGAATCAACTTGAATTCCATTACTTTTTGTCCACACTGCTTGAAGATGATCTGGTGCAATTTTGGTGAATATCGGACAAACCGTCTAGGAAGAGTTTGCAAAAGTAGGTTTTTTTTGGACAATTCAAATTGGTGGACATATGTTTATGACGGAAAATGAAGTCATAGGGTGCAATCGAATTGTCATGAGCTCAGGAATCGGAGGAAAAAATAATTTTGTTGATAGGCCTTACGGTTCAAAAGTTATTAGCATAACATTTTTGAAAATTTGGACAGGTGGTGGCGCTAGAGGGAATGAGTTAGAGACACCAAAATTGGTGTATTTGATGTTGGGACTGTCATCTATCAGAATGTCAAACCGTTCCAACTTTCCCGCATACGCTTCTATGGGCTGCCATAGAAGAAGTAGAAGAAGAAGAATAAATATAGCTGCAAGCGGCCAAGCGCAAAGAAGATGACAAGACATGCCAACATGGCTGGAATAGTTAGACCAACTGCACCAAGTAGCAATTAAAGACATTTAAAGATGAATTTAGGCAAATGGATGAAAAATCATATACATTAACAAAAAATATGATTTAATTGATTATCGCTTTCGACAAATAGGTGGTGCAGTTATGAAATGTATGTGGTGTGGTCAGAGTGAGGTGACAATAAGACATTTAAAGTTTGGTGTTAAAATGTCAAGGCATTGCACAGAAAAAGCCTGAATAGTAATTTTGGCAGCATGCGTAGGCTTTGATCCGTCAGTTTACTAAAACTGTTTTGTCTATCGTCATGAAATCCATAAATTGTAGTTGGCATGGTCTGGAGATGATACGATTCGATTTTGCTGAAAACCATAACCCTAATGGTCTAGGAGGACTTTGAAAAAGTAGGCATTGAATGAAAATCAAGTTGGCGGACAGGAAGTTTGGCTGATTATGGGAAAATTGTTATCTATGTTTTTGGCAAAACACAAAGAATCAATTGAGAACAGTGTGATTACAATAGGTAAATTGATACAAATGTTATTGCATTTTGGAAATTTAGTTATAACTTTTGACCAAAAGGTGGCGCTGTCTCAAAATATTTTGACTACCTTCAGGACATGCTGCTGATGGCATACTGAGTTTTGTAATGTTACACCAATGCATTCGTTAAGTATAGCATTTTAATCACAAAATTGTATGTCAATGGTAATTTTGTGTTTTGTTCTATTATAGGGCCAACTAGTGGCACTATACCATCATTTTTTTATGTGTCCTCTGAGTGAGCCCATACATGTGTGTGTCAATTTTGGTGAAAATATCTCAATAAGCTTTGGAGTTATAGACATTTATGTGAAAAAACTGGTAAAAAATGACTGACACATGACTTTGGTTGGATTTTACTACCCCTTACTATCAATATTTTGAGATTTTGGCATTGGCATATTGCCAGCGACCTATGTTTCCAAATCTCTGATGGTGGTTTCGTCTCGATCGGTCTAGCGTTTTCGAATATATCCGCAAATGTTTTTTAAGCGCTAAATTACAACGCTGCACAAACCATATGTTGAAACCTGGCAAGTCTGATATCGTTGGACTCGGAACGGACTAAGGAGTCTAATAATATGACTCCCGTTTAAATAAGTCAACCCCAGCCAGAGTTATAAGCGTTCGAAAATTAAATTTTACCACTAGGTGGTGCTGTTTCGAAACTTCTCTGGCTCCTTCAGTGCATCGTACCGATGACCCATTCTGAGTTTTGTAACAATTAATTCATGCGTTTAAAAAATACAGCATTTTAGCACATAATTCGAATTGGCCGACAGCCAAAATGGCCGATCTGAGAAAATTGGATATCAGTTGACTCGGCATGATGCCCTGAATGTAACGAGACCACTTTTATGATTTTTGAACAAACCGTTCAGAAGATATAAACAAAAATTGCCATTTTTTGTATCTCTGGACCAGTAGGTGGTGCTGCGCCGAAACGCAGCATGTAGCCTCAGGTCATGCTTGTGATGACATGTACCAAGTTTGGTCTGAATACAATTTGTACAATTTGTTTGTGCGTTTATCGAAATCGGTTTGACGAATCAACTTGAATTCCATTACTTTTTGTCCACACTGCTTGAAGATGATCTGGTGCAATTTTGGTGAATATCGGACAAACCGTCTAGGAAGAGTTTGCAAAAGTAGGTTTTTTTTGGACAATTCAAATTGGTGGACATATGTTTATGACGGAAAATGAAGTCATAGGGTGCAATCGAATTGTCACGAGCTCAGGAATCGGAGGAAAAAATAATTTTGTTGATAGGCCTTACGGTTCAAAAATTATTAGCATAACATTTTTGAAAATTTGGACAGGTGGTGGCGCTAGAGGGAATGAGTTAGAGACACCAAAATTGGTGTATTTGATGTTGGGACTGTCATCTATCAGAATGTCAAACCGTTCCAACTTTCCCGCATACGCTTCTATGGGCTGCCATAGAAGAAGAAGAAGAAGAAGAATAAATATAGCTGCAAGCAGCCATTACCAGGGCCAAGCGCAAAGAAGATGACAAGACATGCCAACATGGCTGGAATAGTTAGACCAACTGCACCAAGTAGCAATTAAAGACATTTAAAGATGAATTTAGGCAAATGGATGAAAAATCATATACATTAACAAAAAATATGATTTAATTGATTATCGCTTTCGACAAATAGGTGGTGCAGTTATGAAATGTATGTGGTGTGGTCAGAGTGAGGTGACAATAAGACATTTAAAGTTTGGTGTCAAAATGTCAAGGCATTGCAGAGAAAAAGCCTGAATAGTAATTTTGGCAGCATGCGTAGGCTTTGATCCGTCAGTTTACTAAAACTGTTTTGTCTATCGTCATGAAATCCATAAATTGTAGTTGGCATGGTCTGGAGATGATACGATTCGATTTTGCTGAAAACCATAACTCTAACGGTCTAGGAGGACTTTGAAAAAGTAGGCATTGAATGAAAATCAAGATGGCGGACAGGAAGTTTGGCTGATTATGGGAAAATTGTTATCTATGTTTTTGGCAAAACCCAAAGAATCAATTGAGAACAGTGTGATTACAATAGGTAAATTGATACAAATGTTATTGCATTTTTGGAAATTTAGTTATAACTTTTGACCAAAAGGTGGCGCTGTCTCAAAATATTTTGACTACCTTCAGGACATGCTGCTGATGGCATACTGAGTTTTGTAATGTTACACCAATGCATTCGTTAAGTATAGCATTTTAATCACAAAATTGTATGTCAATGGTAATTTTGTGTTTTGTTCTATTATAGGGCCAACTAGTGGCACTATACCATCATTTTTTTATGTGTCCTCTGAGTGAGCCCATACATGTGTGTGTCAATTTTGGTGAAAATATCTCAATAAGCTTTGGAGTTATAGACATTTATGTGAAAAAACTGGTAAAAAATGACTGACACATGACTTTGGTTGGATTTTACTACCCCTTACTATCAATATTTTGAGATTTGGGCATTGGCATATTGCCAGCGACCTATGTTTCCAAACCTCTGATGGTGGTTTCGTCTCGATCGGTCTAGCGGTTTCGAATATATCCGCAAATGTTTTTTAAGCGCTAAATTACAACGCTGCACAAACCATATGCTGAAACCTGGCAAGTCTGATATCGTTGGACTCGGAACGGACTAAGGAGTCTAATAATATGACTCCCGTTAAAATAAGTCAACCCCAGCCAGAGTTATAAGCGTTCGAAAATTACATTTTACCACTAGGTGGTGCTGTTTCGAAACTTCTCTGGCTCCTTCAGTGCATCGTACCGATGACCCATTCTGAGTTTTGTAACAATTAATTCATGCGTTTAAAAAATACAGCATTTTAGCACATAATTCAAATTGGCCGACAGCCAAAATGGCCGATCTAAGAAAATTGGATATCAGTTGACTCGGCATGATGCCCTGAATGTAACGAGACCACTTTTATGATTTTTGAACAAACCGTTCAGAAGATATAAACAAAAATTGCCATTTTTTGTATCTCTGGACCAGTAGGTGGTGCTGCGACAAAACGCAGCATGTAGCCTCAGGTCATGCTTGTGATGACATGTACCAAGTTTGGTCTGAATACAATTTGTACAATTTGTTTGTGCGTTTATCGAAATCGGTTTGACGAATCAACTTGAATTCCATTACTTTTTGTCCACACTGCTTGAAGATGATCTGGTGCAATTTTGGTGAATATCGGACAAACCGTCTAGGAAGAGTTTGCAAAAGTAGGTTTTTTTTGGACAATTCAAATTGGTGGACATATGTTTATGACGGAAAATGAAGTCATAGGGTGCAATCGAATTGTCATGAGCTCAGGAATCGGAGGAAAAAATAATTTTGTTGATAGGCCTTACGGTTCAAAAGTTATTAGCATAACATTTTTGAAAATTTGGACAGGTGGTGGCGCTAGAGGGAATGAGTTAGAGACACCAAAATTGGTGTATTTGATGTTGGGACTGTCATCTATCAGAATGTCAAACCGTTCCAACTTTCCCGCATACGCTTCTATGGGCTGCCATAGAAGAAGTAGAAGAAGAAGAATAAATATAGCTGCAAGCGGCCAAGCGCAAAGAAGATGACAAGACATGCCAACATGGCTGGAATAGTTAGACCAACTGCACCAAGTAGCAATTAAAGACATTTAAAGATGAATTTAGGCAAATGGATGAAAAATCATATACATTAACAAAAAATATGATTTAATTGATTATCGCTTTCGACAAATAGGTGGTGCAGTTATGAAATGTATGTGGTGTGGTCAGAGTGAGGTGACAATAAGACATTTAAAGTTTGGTGTTAAAATGTCAAGGCATTGCACAGAAAAAGCCTGAATAGTAATTTTGGCAGCATGCGTAGGCTTTGATCCGTCAGTTTACTAAAACTGTTTTGTCTATCGTCATGAAATCCATAAATTGTAGTTGGCATGGTCTGGAGATGATACGATTCGATTTTGCTGAAAACCATAACCCTAATGGTCTAGGAGGACTTTGAAAAAGTAGGCATTGAATGAAAATCAAGTTGGCGGACAGGAAGTTTGGCTGATTATGGGAAAATTGTTATCTATGTTTTTGGCAAAACACAAAGAATCAATTGAGAACAGTGTGATTACAATAGGTAAATTGATACAAATGTTATTGCATTTTGGAAATTTAGTTATAACTTTTGACCAAAAGGTGGCGCTGTCTCAAAATATTTTGACTACCTTCAGGACATGCTGCTGATGGCATACTGAGTTTTGTAATGTTACACCAATGCATTCGTTAAGTATAGCATTTTAATCACAAAATTGTATGTCAATGGTAATTTTGTGTTTTGTTCTATTATAGGGCCAACTAGTGGCACTATACCATCATTTTTTTATGTGTCCTCTGAGTGAGCCCATACATGTGTGTGTCAATTTTGGTGAAAATATCTCAATAAGCTTTGGAGTTATAGACATTTATGTGAAAAAACTGGTAAAAAATGACTGACACATGACTTTGGTTGGATTTTACTACCCCTTACTATCAATATTTTGAGATTTTGGCATTGGCATATTGCCAGCGACCTATGTTTCCAAATCTCTGATGGTGGTTTCGTCTCGATCGGTCTAGCGTTTTCGAATATATCCGCAAATGTTTTTTAAGCGCTAAATTACAACGCTGCACAAACCATATGTTGAAACCTGGCAAGTCTGATATCGTTGGACTCGGAACGGACTAAGGAGTCTAATAATATGACTCCCGTTTAAATAAGTCAACCCCAGCCAGAGTTATAAGCGTTCGAAAATTAAATTTTACCACTAGGTGGTGCTGTTTCGAAACTTCTCTGGCTCCTTCAGTGCATCGTACCGATGACCCATTCTGAGTTTTGTAACAATTAATTCATGCGTTTAAAAAATACAGCATTTTAGCACATAATTCGAATTGGCCGACAGCCAAAATGGCCGATCTGAGAAAATTGGATATCAGTTGACTCGGCATGATGCCCTGAATGTAACGAGACCACTTTTATGATTTTTGAACAAACCGTTCAGAAGATATAAACAAAAATTGCCATTTTTTGTATCTCTGGACCAGTAGGTGGTGCTGCGCCGAAACGCAGCATGTAGCCTCAGGTCATGCTTGTGATGACATGTACCAAGTTTGGTCTGAATACAATTTGTTTGTGCGTTTATCGAAATCGGTTTGACGAATCAACTTGAATTCCATTACTTTTTGTCCACACTGCTTGAAGATGATCTGGTGCAATTTTGGTGAATATCGGACAAACCGTCTAGGAAGAGTTTGCAAAAGTAGGTTTTTTTTGGACAATTCAAATTGGTGGACATATGTTTATGACGGAAAATGAAGTCATAGGGTGCAATCGAATTGTCATGAGCTCAGGAATCGGAGGAAAAAATAATTTTGTTGATAGGCCTTACGGTTCAAAAGTTATTAGCATAACATTTTTGAAAATTTGGACAGGTGGTGGCGCTAGAGGGAATGAGTTAGAGACACCAAAATTGGTGTATTTGATGTTGGGACTGTCATCTATCAGAATGTCAAACCGTTCCAACTTTCCCGCATACGCTTCTATGGGCTGCCATAGAAGAAGTAGAAGAAGAAGAATAAATATAGCTGCAAGCGGCCAAGCGCAAAGAAGATGACAAGACATGCCAACATGGCTGGAATAGTTAGACCAACTGCACCAAGTAGCAATTAAAGACATTTAAAGATGAATTTAGGCAAATGGATGAAAAATCATATACATTAACAAAAAATATGATTTAATTGATTATCGCTTTCGACAAATAGGTGGTGCAGTTATGAAATGTATGTGGTGTGGTCAGAGTGAGGTGACAATAAGACATTTAAAGTTTGGTGTTAAAATGTCAAGGCATTGCACAGAAAAAGCCTGAATAGTAATTTTGGCAGCATGCGTAGGCTTTGATCCGTCAGTTTACTAAAACTGTTTTGTCTATCGTCATGAAATCCATAAATTGTAGTTGGCATGGTCTGGAGATGATACGATTCGATTTTGCTGAAAACCATAACCCTAATGGTCTAGGAGGACTTTGAAAAAGTAGGCATTGAATGAAAATCAAGTTGGCGGACAGGAAGTTTGGCTGATTATGGGAAAATTGTTATCTATGTTTTTGGCAAAACACAAAGAATCAATTGAGAACAGTGTGATTACAATAGGTAAATTGATACAAATGTTATTGCATTTTGGAAATTTAGTTATAACTTTTGACCAAAAGGTGGCGCTGTCTCAAAATATTTTGACTACCTTCAGGACATGCTGCTGATGGCATACTGAGTTTTGTAATGTTACACCAATGCATTCGTTAAGTATAGCATTTTAATCACAAAATTGTATGTCAATGGTAATTTTGTGTTTTGTTCTATTATAGGGCCAACTAGTGGCACTATACCATCATTTTTTTATGTGTCCTCTGAGTGAGCCCATACATGTGTGTGTCAATTTTGGTGAAAATATCTCAATAAGCTTTGGAGTTATAGACATTTATGTGAAAAAACTGGTAAAAAATGACTGACACATGACTTTGGTTGGATTTTACTACCCCTTACTATCAATATTTTGAGATTTTGGCATTGGCATATTGCCAGCGACCTATGTTTCCAAATCTCTGATGGTGGTTTCGTCTCGATCGGTCTAGCGTTTTCGAATATATCCGCAAATGTTTTTTAAGCGCTAAATTACAACGCTGCACAAACCATATGTTGAAACCTGGCAAGTCTGATATCGTTGGACTCGGAACGGACTAAGGAGTCTAATAATATGACTCCCGTTTAAATAAGTCAACCCCAGCCAGAGTTATAAGCGTTCGAAAATTAAATTTTACCACTAGGTGGTGCTGTTTCGAAACTTCTCTGGCTCCTTCAGTGCATCGTACCGATGACCCATTCTGAGTTTTGTAACAATTAATTCATGCGTTTAAAAAATACAGCATTTTAGCACATAATTCGAATTGGCCGACAGCCAAAATGGCCGATCTGAGAAAATTGGATATCAGTTGACTCGGCATGATGCCCTGAATGTAACGAGACCACTTTTATGATTTTTGAACAAACCGTTCAGAAGATATAAACAAAAATTGCCATTTTTTGTATCTCTGGACCAGTAGGTGGTGCTGCGCCGAAACGCAGCATGTAGCCTCAGGTCATGCTTGTGATGACATGTACCAAGTTTGGTCTGAATACAATTTGTACAATTTGTTTGTGCGTTTATCGAAATCGGTTTGACGAATCAACTTGAATTCCATTACTTTTTGTCCACACTGCTTGAAGATGATCTGGTGCAATTTTGGTGAATATCGGACAAACCGTCTAGGAAGAGTTTGCAAAAGTAGGTTTTTTTTGGACAATTCAAATTGGTGGACATATGTTTATGACGGAAAATGAAGTCATAGGGTGCAATCGAATTGTCACGAGCTCAGGAATCGGAGGAAAAAATAATTTTGTTGATAGGCCTTACGGTTCAAAAATTATTAGCATAACATTTTTGAAAATTTGGACAGGTGGTGGCGCTAGAGGGAATGAGTTAGAGACACCAAAATTGGTGTATTTGATGTTGGGACTGTCATCTATCAGAATGTCAAACCGTTCCAACTTTCCCGCATACGCTTCTATGGGCTGCCATAGAAGAAGAAGAAGAAGAAGAATAAATATAGCTGCAAGCAGCCATTACCAGGGCCAAGCGCAAAGAAGATGACAAGACATGCCAACATGGCTGGAATAGTTAGACCAACTGCACCAAGTAGCAATTAAAGACATTTAAAGATGAATTTAGGCAAATGGATGAAAAATCATATACATTAACAAAAAATATGATTTAATTGATTATCGCTTTCGACAAATAGGTGGTGCAGTTATGAAATGTATGTGGTGTGGTCAGAGTGAGGTGACAATAAGACATTTAAAGTTTGGTGTCAAAATGTCAAGGCATTGCAGAGAAAAAGCCTGAATAGTAATTTTGGCAGCATGCGTAGGCTTTGATCCGTCAGTTTACTAAAACTGTTTTGTCTATCGTCATGAAATCCATAAATTGTAGTTGGCATGGTCTGGAGATGATACGATTCGATTTTGCTGAAAACCATAACTCTAACGGTCTAGGAGGACTTTGAAAAAGTAGGCATTGAATGAAAATCAAGATGGCGGACAGGAAGTTTGGCTGATTATGGGAAAATTGTTATCTATGTTTTTGGCAAAACCCAAAGAATCAATTGAGAACAGTGTGATTACAATAGGTAAATTGATACAAATGTTATTGCATTTTTGGAAATTTAGTTATAACTTTTGACCAAAAGGTGGCGCTGTCTCAAAATATTTTGACTACCTTCAGGACATGCTGCTGATGGCATACTGAGTTTTGTAATGTTACACCAATGCATTCGTTAAGTATAGCATTTTAATCACAAAATTGTATGTCAATGGTAATTTTGTGTTTTGTTCTATTATAGGGCCAACTAGTGGCACTATACCATCATTTTTTTATGTGTCCTCTGAGTGAGCCCATACATGTGTGTGTCAATTTTGGTGAAAATATCTCAATAAGCTTTGGAGTTATAGACATTTATGTGAAAAAACTGGTAAAAAATGACTGACACATGACTTTGGTTGGATTTTACTACCCCTTACTATCAATATTTTGAGATTTGGGCATTGGCATATTGCCAGCGACCTATGTTTCCAAACCTCTGATGGTGGTTTCGTCTCGATCGGTCTAGCGGTTTCGAATATATCCGCAAATGTTTTTTAAGCGCTAAATTACAACGCTGCACAAACCATATGCTGAAACCTGGCAAGTCTGATATCGTTGGACTCGGAACGGACTAAGGAGTCTAATAATATGACTCCCGTTAAAATAAGTCAACCCCAGCCAGAGTTATAAGCGTTCGAAAATTACATTTTACCACTAGGTGGTGCTGTTTCGAAACTTCTCTGGCTCCTTCAGTGCATCGTACCGATGACCCATTCTGAGTTTTGTAACAATTAATTCATGCGTTTAAAAAATACAGCATTTTAGCACATAATTCAAATTGGCCGACAGCCAAAATGGCCGATCTAAGAAAATTGGATATCAGTTGACTCGGCATGATGCCCTGAATGTAACGAGACCACTTTTATGATTTTTGAACAAACCGTTCAGAAGATATAAACAAAAATTGCCATTTTTTGTATCTCTGGACCAGTAGGTGGTGCTGCGACAAAACGCAGCATGTAGCCTCAGGTCATGCTTGTGATGACATGTACCAAGTTTGGTCTGAATACAATTTGTACAATTTGTTTGTGCGTTTATCGAAATCGGTTTGACGAATCAACTTGAATTCCATTACTTTTTGTCCACACTGCTTGAAGATGATCTGGTGCAATTTTGGTGAATATCGGACAAACCGTCTAGGAAGAGTTTGCAAAAGTAGGTTTTTTTTGGACAATTCAAATTGGTGGACATATGTTTATGACGGAAAATGAAGTCATAGGGTGCAATCGAATTGTCATGAGCTCAGGAATCGGAGGAAAAAATAATTTTGTTGATAGGCCTTACGGTTCAAAAGTTATTAGCATAACATTTTTGAAAATTTGGACAGGTGGTGGCGCTAGAGGGAATGAGTTAGAGACACCAAAATTGGTGTATTTGATGTTGGGACTGTCATCTATCAGAATGTCAAACCGTTCCAACTTTCCCGCATACGCTTCTATGGGCTGCCATAGAAGAAGTAGAAGAAGAAGAATAAATATAGCTGCAAGCGGCCAAGCGCAAAGAAGATGACAAGACATGCCAACATGGCTGGAATAGTTAGACCAACTGCACCAAGTAGCAATTAAAGACATTTAAAGATGAATTTAGGCAAATGGATGAAAAATCATATACATTAACAAAAAATATGATTTAATTGATTATCGCTTTCGACAAATAGGTGGTGCAGTTATGAAATGTATGTGGTGTGGTCAGAGTGAGGTGACAATAAGACATTTAAAGTTTGGTGTTAAAATGTCAAGGCATTGCACAGAAAAAGCCTGAATAGTAATTTTGGCAGCATGCGTAGGCTTTGATCCGTCAGTTTACTAAAACTGTTTTGTCTATCGTCATGAAATCCATAAATTGTAGTTGGCATGGTCTGGAGATGATACGATTCGATTTTGCTGAAAACCATAACCCTAATGGTCTAGGAGGACTTTGAAAAAGTAGGCATTGAATGAAAATCAAGTTGGCGGACAGGAAGTTTGGCTGATTATGGGAAAATTGTTATCTATGTTTTTGGCAAAACACAAAGAATCAATTGAGAACAGTGTGATTACAATAGGTAAATTGATACAAATGTTATTGCATTTTGGAAATTTAGTTATAACTTTTGACCAAAAGGTGGCGCTGTCTCAAAATATTTTGACTACCTTCAGGACATGCTGCTGATGGCATACTGAGTTTTGTAATGTTACACCAATGCATTCGTTAAGTATAGCATTTTAATCACAAAATTGTATGTCAATGGTAATTTTGTGTTTTGTTCTATTATAGGGCCAACTAGTGGCACTATACCATCATTTTTTTATGTGTCCTCTGAGTGAGCCCATACATGTGTGTGTCAATTTTGGTGAAAATATCTCAATAAGCTTTGGAGTTATAGACATTTATGTGAAAAAACTGGTAAAAAATGACTGACACATGACTTTGGTTGGATTTTACTACCCCTTACTATCAATATTTTGAGATTTTGGCATTGGCATATTGCCAGCGACCTATGTTTCCAAATCTCTGATGGTGGTTTCGTCTCGATCGGTCTAGCGTTTTCGAATATATCCGCAAATGTTTTTTAAGCGCTAAATTACAACGCTGCACAAACCATATGTTGAAACCTGGCAAGTCTGATATCGTTGGACTCGGAACGGACTAAGGAGTCTAATAATATGACTCCCGTTTAAATAAGTCAACCCCAGCCAGAGTTATAAGCGTTCGAAAATTAAATTTTACCACTAGGTGGTGCTGTTTCGAAACTTCTCTGGCTCCTTCAGTGCATCGTACCGATGACCCATTCTGAGTTTTGTAACAATTAATTCATGCGTTTAAAAAATACAGCATTTTAGCACATAATTCGAATTGGCCGACAGCCAAAATGGCCGATCTGAGAAAATTGGATATCAGTTGACTCGGCATGATGCCCTGAATGTAACGAGACCACTTTTATGATTTTTGAACAAACCGTTCAGAAGATATAAACAAAAATTGCCATTTTTTGTATCTCTGGACCAGTAGGTGGTGCTGCGCCGAAACGCAGCATGTAGCCTCAGGTCATGCTTGTGATGACATGTACCAAGTTTGGTCTGAATACAATTTGTTTGTGCGTTTATCGAAATCGGTTTGACGAATCAACTTGAATTCCATTACTTTTTGTCCACACTGCTTGAAGATGATCTGGTGCAATTTTGGTGAATATCGGACAAACCGTCTAGGAAGAGTTTGCAAAAGTAGGTTTTTTTTGGACAATTCAAATTGGTGGACATATGTTTATGACGGAAAATGAAGTCATAGGGTGCAATCGAATTGTCACGAGCTCAGGAATCGGAGGAAAAAATAATTTTGTTGATAGGCCTTACGGTTCAAAAATTATTAGCATAACATTTTTGAAAATTTGGACAGGTGGTGGCGCTAGAGGGAATGAGTTAGAGACACCAAAATTGGTGTATTTGATGTTGGGACTGTCATCTATCAGAATGTCAAACCGTTCCAACTTTCCCGCATACGCTTCTATGGGCTGCCATAGAAGAAGAAGAAGAAGAAGAATAAATATAGCTGCAAGCAGCCATTACCAGGGCCAAGCGCAAAGAAGATGACAAGACATGCCAACATGGCTGGAATAGTTAGACCAACTGCACCAAGTAGCAATTAAAGACATTTAAAGATGAATTTAGGCAAATGGATGAAAAATCATATACATTAACAAAAAATATGATTTAATTGATTATCGCTTTCGACAAATAGGTGGTGCAGTTATGAAATGTATGTGGTGTGGTCAGAGTGAGGTGACAATAAGACATTTAAAGTTTGGTGTCAAAATGTCAAGGCATTGCAGAGAAAAAGCCTGAATAGTAATTTTGGCAGCATGCGTAGGCTTTGATCCGTCAGTTTACTAAAACTGTTTTGTCTATCGTCATGAAATCCATAAATTGTAGTTGGCATGGTCTGGAGATGATACGATTCGATTTTGCTGAAAACCATAACTCTAACGGTCTAGGAGGACTTTGAAAAAGTAGGCATTGAATGAAAATCAAGATGGCGGACAGGAAGTTTGGCTGATTATGGGAAAATTGTTATCTATGTTTTTGGCAAAACACAAAGAATCAATTGAGAACAGTGTGATTACAATAGGTAAATTGATACAAATGTTATTGCATTTTTGGAAATTTAGTTATAACTTTTGACCAAAAGGTGGCGCTGTCTCAAAATATTTTGACTACCTTCAGGACATGCTGCTGATGGCATACTGAGTTTTGTAATGTTACACCAATGCATTCGTTAAGTATAGCATTTTAATCACAAAATTGTATGTCAATGGTAATTTTGTGTTTTGTTCTATTATAGGGCCAACTAGTGGCACTATACCATCATTTTTTTATGTGTCCTCTGAGTGAGCCCATACATGTGTGTGTCAATTTTGGTGAAAATATCTCAATAAGCTTTGGAGTTATAGACATTTATGTGAAAAAACTGGTAAAAAATGACTGACACATGACTTTGGTTGGATTTTACTACCCCTTACTATCAATATTTTGAGATTTGGGCATTGGCATATTGCCAGCGACCTATGTTTCCAAACCTCTGATGGTGGTTTCGTCTCGATCGGTCTAGCGGTTTCGAATATATCCGCAAATGTTTTTTAAGCGCTAAATTACAACGCTGCACAAACCATATGCTGAAACCTGGCAAGTCTGATATCGTTGGACTCGGAACGGACTAAGGAGTCTAATAATATGACTCCCGTTAAAATAAGTCAACCCCAGCCAGAGTTATAAGCGTTCGAAAATTACATTTTACCACTAGGTGGTGCTGTTTCGAAACTTCTCTGGCTCCTTCAGTGCATCGTACCGATGACCCATTCTGAGTTTTGTAACAATTAATTCATGCGTTTAAAAAATACAGCATTTTAGCACATAATTCAAATTGGCCGACAGCCAAAATGGCCGATCTAAGAAAATTGGATATCAGTTGACTCGGCATGATGCCCTGAATGTAACGAGACCACTTTTATGATTTTTGAACAAACCGTTCAGAAGATATAAACAAAAATTGCCATTTTTTGTATCTCTGGACCAGTAGGTGGTGCTGCGACAAAACGCAGCATGTAGCCTCAGGTCATGCTTGTGATGACATGTACCAAGTTTGGTCTGAATACAATTTGTACAATTTGTTTGTGCGTTTATCGAAATCGGTTTGACGAATCAACTTGAATTCCATTACTTTTTGTCCACACTGCTTGAAGATGATCTGGTGCAATTTTGGTGAATATCGGACAAACCGTCTAGGAAGAGTTTGCAAAAGTAGGTTTTTTTTGGACAATTCAAATTGGTGGACATATGTTTATGACGGAAAATGAAGTCATAGGGTGCAATCGAATTGTCATGAGCTCAGGAATCGGAGGAAAAAATAATTTTGTTGATAGGCCTTACGGTTCAAAAGTTATTAGCATAACATTTTTGAAAATTTGGACAGGTGGTGGCGCTAGAGGGAATGAGTTAGAGACACCAAAATTGGTGTATTTGATGTTGGGACTGTCATCTATCAGAATGTCAAACCGTTCCAACTTTCCCGCATACGCTTCTATGGGCTGCCATAGAAGAAGAAGAAGAATAAATATAGCTGCAAGCAGCCATTACCAGGGCCAAGCGCAAAGAAGATGACAAGACATGCCAACATGGCTGGAATAGTTAGACCAACTGCACCAAGTAGCAATTAAAGACATGTAAAGATGAATTTAGGCAAATGGATGAAAAATCATATACATTAACAAAAAATATGATTTAATTGATTATCGCTTTCGACAAATAGGTGGTGCAGTTATGAAATGTATGTGGTGTGGTCAGAGTGAGGTGACAATAAGACATTTAAAGTTTGGTGTCAAAATGTCAAGGCATTGCAGAGAAAAAGCCTGAATAGTAATTTTGGCAGCATGCGTAGGCTTTGATCCGTCAGTTTACTAAAACTGTTTTGTCTATCGTCATGAAATCCATAAATTGTAGTTGGCATGGTCTGGAGATGATACGATTCGATTTTGCTGAAAACCATAACCCTAATGGTCTAGGAGGACTTTGAAAAAGTAGGCATTGAATGAAAATCAAGTTGGCGGACAGGAAGTTTGGCTGATTATGGGAAAATTGTTATCTATGTTTTTGGCAAAACACAAAGAATCAATTGAGAACAGTATGATTACAATAGGTAAATTTATACAAATGTTATTGCATTTTGGAAATTTAGTTATAACTTTTGACCAAAAGGTGGCGCTGTCTCAAAATATTTTGACTACCTTCAGGACATGCTGCTGATGGCATACTGAGTTTTGTAATGTTACACCAATGCATTCGTTAAGTATAGCATTTTAATCACAAAATTGTATGTCAATGGTAATTTTGTGTTTTGTTCTATTATAGGGCCAACTAGTGGCACTATACCATCATTTTTTTATGTGTCCTCTGAGTGAGCCCATACATGTGTGTGTCAATTTTGGTGAAAATATCTCAATAAGCTTTGGAGTTATAGACATTTATGTGAAAAAACTGGTAAAAAATGACTGACACATGACTTTGGTTGGATTTTACTACCCCTTACTATCAATATTTTGAGATTTGGGCATTGGCATATTGCCAGCGACCTATGTTTCCAAACCTCTGATGGTGGTTTCGTCTCGATCGGTCTAGCGGTTTCGAATATATCCGCAAATGTTTTTTAAGCGCTAAATTACAACGCTGCACAAACCATATGCTGAAACCTGGCAAGTCTGATATCGTTGGACTCGGAACGGACTAAGGAGTCTAATAATATGACTCCCGTTAAAATAAGTCAACCCCAGCCAGAGTTATAAGCGTTCGAAAATTACATTTTACCACTAGGTGGTGCTGTTTCGAAACTTCTCTGGCTCCTTCAGTGCATCGTACCGATGACCCATTCTGAGTTTTGTAACAATTAATTCATGCGTTTAAAAAATACAGCATTTTAGCACATAATTCAAATTGGCCGACAGCCAAAATGGCCGATCTAAGAAAATTGGATATCAGTTGACTCGGCATGATGCCCTGAATGTAACGAGACCACTTTTATGATTTTTGAACAAACCGTTCAGAAGATATAAACAAAAATTGCCATTTTTTGTATCTCTGGACCAGTAGGTGGTGCTGCGACAAAACGCAGCATGTAGCCTCAGGTCATGCTTGTGATGACATGTACCAAGTTTGGTCTGAATACAATTTGTACAATTTGTTTGTGCGTTTATCGAAATCGGTTTGACGAATCAACTTGAATTCCATTACTTTTTGTCCACACTGCTTGAAGATGATCTGGTGCAATTTTGGTGAATATCGGACAAACCGTCTAGGAAGAGTTTGCAAAAGTAGGTTTTTTTTGGACAATTCAAATTGGTGGACATATGTTTATGACGGAAAATGAAGTCATAGGGTGCAATCGAATTGTCATGAGCTCAGGAATCGGAGGAAAAAATAATTTTGTTGATAGGCCTTACGGTTCAAAAGTTATTAGCATAACATTTTTGAAAATTTGGACAGGTGGTGGCGCTAGAGGGAATGAGTTAGAGACACCAAAATTGGTGTATTTGATGTTGGGACTGTCATCTATCAGAATGTCAAACCGTTCCAACTTTCCCGCATACGCTTCTATGGGCTGCCATAGAAGAAGAAGAAGAATAAATATAGCTGCAAGCAGCCATTACCAGGGCCAAGCGCAAAGAAGATGACAAGACATGCCAACATGGCTGGAATAGTTAGACCAACTGCACCAAGTAGCAATTAAAGACATGTAAAGATGAATTTAGGCAAATGGATGAAAAATCATATACATTAACAAAAAATATGATTTAATTGATTATCGCTTTCGACAAATAGGTGGTGCAGTTATGAAATGTATGTGGTGTGGTCAGAGTGAGGTGACAATAAGACATTTAAAGTTTGGTGTCAAAATGTCAAGGCATTGCAGAGAAAAAGCCTGAATAGTAATTTTGGCAGCATGCGTAGGCTTTGATCCGTCAGTTTACTAAAACTGTTTTGTCTATCGTCATGAAATCCATAAATTGTAGTTGGCATGGTCTGGAGATGATACGATTCGATTTTGCTGAAAACCATAACCCTAATGGTCTAGGAGGACTTTGAAAAAGTAGGCATTGAATGAAAATCAAGTTGGCGGACAGGAAGTTTGGCTGATTATGGGAAAATTGTTATCTATGTTTTTGGCAAAACACAAAGAATCAATTGAGAACAGTATGATTACAATAGGTAAATTTATACAAATGTTATTGCATTTTGGAAATTTAGTTATAACTTTTGACCAAAAGGTGGCGCTGTCTCAAAATATTTTGACTACCTTCAGGACATGCTGCTGATGGCATACTGAGTTTTGTAATGTTACACCAATGCATTCGTTAAGTATAGCATTTTAATCACAAAATTGTATGTCAATGGTAATTTTGTGTTTTGTTCTATTATAGGGCCAACTAGTGGCACTATACCATCATTTTTTTATGTGTCCTCTGAGTGAGCCCATACATGTGTGTGTCAATTTTGGTGAAAATATCTCAATAAGCTTTGGAGTTATAGACATTTATGTGAAAAAACTGGTAAAAAATGACTGACACATGACTTTGGTTGGATTTTACTACCCCTTACTATCAATATTTTGAGATTTGGGCATTGGCATATTGCCAGCGACCTATGTTTCCAAACCTCTGATGGTGGTTTCGTCTCGATCGGTCTAGCGGTTTCGAATATATCCGCAAATGTTTTTTAAGCGCTAAATTACAACGCTGCACAAACCATATGCTGAAACCTGGCAAGTCTGATATCGTTGGACTCGGAACGGACTAAGGAGTCTAATAATATGACTCCCGTTAAAATAAGTCAACCCCAGCCAGAGTTATAAGCGTTCGAAAATTACATTTTACCACTAGGTGGTGCTGTTTCGAAACTTCTCTGGCTCCTTCAGTGCATCGTACCGATGACCCATTCTGAGTTTTGTAACAATTAATTCATGCGTTTAAAAAATACAGCATTTTAGCACATAATTCAAATTGGCCGACAGCCAAAATGGCCGATCTAAGAAAATTGGATATCAGTTGACTCGGCATGATGCCCTGAATGTAACGAGACCACTTTTATGATTTTTGAACAAACCGTTCAGAAGATATAAACAAAAATTGCCATTTTTTGTATCTCTGGACCAGTAGGTGGTGCTGCGACAAAACGCAGCATGTAGCCTCAGGTCATGCTTGTGATGACATGTACCAAGTTTGGTCTGAATACAATTTGTACAATTTGTTTGTGCGTTTATCGAAATCGGTTTGACGAATCAACTTGAATTCCATTACTTTTTGTCCACACTGCTTGAAGATGATCTGGTGCAATTTTGGTGAATATCGGACAAACCGTCTAGGAAGAGTTTGCAAAAGTAGGTTTTTTTTGGACAATTCAAATTGGTGGACATATGTTTATGACGGAAAATGAAGTCATAGGGTGCAATCGAATTGTCATGAGCTCAGGAATCGGAGGAAAAAATAATTTTGTTGATAGGCCTTACGGTTCAAAAGTTATTAGCATAACATTTTTGAAAATTTGGACAGGTGGTGGCGCTAGAGGGAATGAGTTAGAGACACCAAAATTGGTGTATTTGATGTTGGGACTGTCATCTATCAGAATGTCAAACCGTTCCAACTTTCCCGCATACGCTTCTATGGGCTGCCATAGAAGAAGAAGAAGAATAAATATAGCTGCAAGCAGCCATTACCAGGGCCAAGCGCAAAGAAGATGACAAGACATGCCAACATGGCTGGAATAGTTAGACCAACTGCACCAAGTAGCAATTAAAGACATGTAAAGATGAATTTAGGCAAATGGATGAAAAATCATATACATTAACAAAAAATATGATTTAATTGATTATCGCTTTCGACAAATAGGTGGTGCAGTTATGAAATGTATGTGGTGTGGTCAGAGTGAGGTGACAATAAGACATTTAAAGTTTGGTGTCAAAATGTCAAGGCATTGCACAGAAAAAGCCTGAATAGTAATTTTGGCAGCATGCGTAGGCTTTGATCCGTCAGTTTACTAAAACTGTTTTGTCTATCGTCATGAAATCCATAAATTGTAGTTGGCATGGTCTGGAGATGATACGATTCGATTTTGCTGAAAACCATAACCCTAATGGTCTAGGAGGACTTTGAAAAAGTAGGCATTGAATGAAAATCAAGTTGGCGGACAGGAAGTTTGGCTGATTATGGGAAAATTGTTATCTATGTTTTTGGCAAAACACAAAGAATCAATTGAGAACAGTGTGATTACAATAGGTAAATTTATACAAATGTTATTGCATTTTGGAAATTTAGTTATAACTTTTGACCAAAAGGTGGCGCTGTCTCAAAATATTTTGACTACCTTCAGGACATGCTGCTGATGGCATACTGAGTTTTGTAATGTTACACCAATGCATTCGTTAAGTATAGCATTTTAATCACAAAATTGTATGTCAATGGTAATTTTGTGTTTTGTTCTATTATAGGGCCAACTAGTGGCACTATACCATCATTTTTTTATGTGTCCTCTGAGTGAGCCCATACATGTGTGTGTCAATTTTGGTGAAAATATCTCAATAAGCTTTGGAGTTATAGACATTTATGTGAAAAAACTGGTAAAAAATGACTGACACATGACTTTGGTTGGATTTTACTACCCCTTACTATCAATATTTTGAGATTTTGGCATTGGCATATTGCCAGCGACCTATGTTTCCAAATCTCTGATGGTGGTTTCGTCTCGATCGGTCTAGCGTTTTCGAATATATCCGCAAATGTTTTTTAAGCGCTAAATTACAACGCTGCACAAACCATATGTTGAAACCTGGCAAGTCTGATATCGTTGGACTCGGAACGGACTAAGGAGTCTAATAATATGACTCCCGTTTAAATAAGTCAACCCCAGCCAGAGTTATAAGCGTTCGAAAATTAAATTTTACCACTAGGTGGTGCTGTTTCGAAACTTCTCTGGCTCCTTCAGGGCATCGTACCGATGACCCATTCTGAGTTTTGTAACAATTAATTCATGCGTTTAAAAAATACAGCATTTTAGCACATAATTCGAATTGGCCGACAGCCAAAATGGCCGATCTGAGAAAATTGGATATCAGTTGACTCGGCATGATGCCCTGAATGTAACGAGACCACTTTTATGATTTTTGAACAAACCGTTCAGAAGATATAAACAAAAATTGCCATTTTTTGTATCTCTGGACCAGTAGGTGGTGCTGCGCCGAAACGCAGCATGTAGCCTCAGGTCATGCTTGTGATGACATGTACCAAGTTTGGTCTGAATACAATTTGTACAATTTGTTTGTGCGTTTATCGAAATCGGTTTGACGAATCAACTTGAATTCCATTACTTTTTGTCCACACTGCTTGAAGATGATCTGGTGCAATTTTGGTGAATATCGGACAAACCGTCTAGGAAGAGTTTGCAAAAGTAGGTTTTTTTTGGACAATTCAAATTGGTGGACATATGTTTATGACGGAAAATGAAGTCATAGGGTGCAATCGAATTGTCACGAGCTCAGGAATCGGAGGAAAAAATAATTTTGTTGATAGGCCTTACGGTTCAAAAATTATTAGCATAACATTTTTGAAAATTTGGACAGGTGGTGGCGCTAGAGGGAATGAGTTAGAGACACCAAAATTGGTGTATTTGATGTTGGGACTGTCATCTATCAGAATGTCAAACCGTTCCAACTTTCCCGCATACGCTTCTATGGGCTGCCATAGAAGAAGTAGAAGAAGAAGAATAAATATAGCTGCAAGCAGCCATTACCAGGGCCAAGCGCAAAGAAGATGACAAGACATGCCAACATGGCTGGAATAGTTAGACCAACTGCACCAAGTAGCAATTAAAGACATGTAAAGATGAATTTAGGCAAATGGATGAAAAATCATATACATTAACAAAAAATATGATTTAATTGATTATCGCTTTCGACAAATAGGTGGTGCAGTTATGAAATGTATGTGGTGTGGTCAGAGTGAGATGACAATAAGACATTTAAAGTTTGGTGTCAAAATGTCAAGGCATTGCACAGAAAAAGCCTGAATAGTAATTTTGGCAGCATGCGTAGGCTTTGATCCGTCAGTTTACTAAAACTGTTTTGTCTATCGTCATGAAATCCATAAATTGTAGTTGGCATGGTCTGGAGATGATACGATTCGATTTTGCTGAAAACCATAACCCTAATGGTCTAGGAGGACTTTGAAAAAGTAGGCATTGAATGAAAATCAAGTTGGCGGACAGGAAGTTTGGCTGATTATGGGAAAATTGTTATCTATGTTTTTGGCAAAACACAAAGAATCAATTGAGAACAGTGTGATTACAATAGGTAAATTTATACAAATGTTATTGCATTTTGGAAATTTAGTTATAACTTTTGACCAAAAGGTGGCGCTGTCTCAAAATATTTTGACTACCTTCAGGACATGCTGCTGATGGCATACTGAGTTTTGTAATGTTACACCAATGCATTCGTTAAGTATAGCATTTTAATCACAAAATTGTATGTCTTTGGTAATTTTGTGTTTTGTTCTATTATAGGGCCAACTAGTGGCACTATACCATCATTTTTTTATGTGTCCTCTGAGTGAGCCCATACATGTGTGTGTCAATTTTGGTGAAAATATCTCAATAAGCTTTGGAGTTATAGACATTTATGTGATAAAACTGGTAAAAAAATGACTGACACATGACTTTGGTTGGATTTTACTACCACTTACTATCAATATTTTGAGATTTGGGCATTGGCATATTGCCAGCGACCTATGTTTCCAAACCTCTGATGGTGGTTTCGTCTCGATCGGTCTAGCGGTTTCGAATATATCCGCAAATGTTTTTTAAGCGCTAAATTACAACGCTGCACAAACCATATGTTGAAACCTGGCAAGTCTGATATCGTTGGACTCGGAACGGACTAAGGAGTCTAATAATATGACTCCCGTTAAAATAAGTCAACCCCAGCCAGAGTTATAAGCGTTCGAAAATTACATTTTACCACTAGGTGGTGCTGTTTCGAAACTTCTCTGGCTCCTTCAGTGCATCGTACCGATGACCCATTCTGAGTTTTGTAACAATTAATTCATGCGTTTAAAAAATACAGCATTTTAGCACATAATTCAAATTGGCCGACAGCCAAAATGGCCGATCTGAGAAAATTGGATATCAGTTGACTCGGCATGATGCCCTGAATGTAACGAGACCACTTTTATGATTTTTGAACAAACCGTTCAGAAGATATAAACAAAAATTGCCATTTTTTGTATCTCTGGACCAGTAGGTGGTGCTGCGCCGAAAACGCAGCATGTAGCCTCAGGTCATGCTTGTGATGACATGTACCAAGTTTGGTCTGAATACAATTTGTACAATTTGTTTGTGCGTTTATCGAAATCGGTTTGACGAATCAACTTGAATTCCATTACTTTTTGTCCACACTGCTTGAAGATGATCTGGTGCAATTTTGGTGAATATCGGACAAACCGTCTAGGAAGAGTTTGCAAAAGTAGGTTTTTTTTGGACAATTCAAATTGGTGGACATATGTTTATGACGGAAAATGAAGTCATAGGGTGCAATCGAATTGTCATGAGCTCAGGAATCGGAGGAAAAAATAATTTTGTTGATAGGCCTTACGGTTCAAAAGTTATTAGCATAACATTTTTGAAAATTTGGACAGGTGGTGGCGCTAGAGGGAATGAGTTAGAGACACCAAAATTGGTGTATTTGATGTTGGGACTGTCATCTATCAGAATGTCAAACCGTTCCAACTTTCCCGCATACGCTTCTATGGGCTGCCATAGAAGAAGTAGAAGAAGAAGAATAAATATAGCTGCAAGCGGCCAAGCGCAAAGAAGATGACAAGACATGCCAACATGGCTGGAATAGTTAGACCAACTGCACCAAGTAGCAATTAAAGACATTTAAAGATGAATTTAGGCAAATGGATGAAAAATCATATACATTAACAAAAAATATGATTTAATTGATTATCGCTTTCGACAAATAGGTGGTGCAGTTATGAAATGTATGTGGTGTGGTCAGAGTGAGGTGACAATAAGACATTTAAAGTTTGGTGTCAAAATGTCAAGGCATTGCAGAGAAAAAGCCTGAATAGTCATTTTGGCAGCATGCGTAGGCTTTGATCCGTCAGTTTACTAAAACTGTTTTGTCTATCGTCATGAAATCCATAAATTGTAGTTGGCATGGTCTGGAGATGATACGATTCGATTTTGCTGAAAACCATAACCCTAACGGTCTAGGAGGACTTTGAAAAAGTAGGCATTGAATGAAAATCAAGATGGCGGACAGGAAGTTTGGCTGATCATGGGAAAATTGTTATCTATGTTTTTGGCAAAACACAAAGAATCAATTGAGAACAGTGTGATTACAATAGGTAAATTGATACAAATGTTATTGCATTTTTGGAAATTTAGTTATAACTTTTGACCAAAAGGTGGCGCTGTCTCAAAATATTTTGACTACCTTCAGGACATGCTGCTGATGGCATACTGAGTTTTGTAATGTTACACCAATGCATTCGTTAAGTATAGCATTTTAATCACAAAATTGTATGTCAATGGTAATTTTGTGTTTTGTTCTATTATAGGGCCAACTAGTGGCACTATACCATCATTTTTTTATGTGTCCTCTGAGTGAGCCCATACATGTGTGTGTCAATTTTGGTGAAAATATCTCAATAAGCTTTGGAGTTATAGACATTTATGTGAAAAAACTGGTAAAAAATGACTGACACATGACTTTGGTTGGATTTTACTACCCCTTACTATCAATATTTTGAGATTTGGGCATTGGCATATTGCCAGCGACCTATGTTTCCAAACCTCTGATGGTGGTTTCGTCTCGATCGGTCTAGCGGTTTCGAATATATCCGCAAATGTTTTTTAAGCGCTAAATTACAACGCTGCACAAACCATATGTTGAAACCTGGCAAGTCTGATATCGTTGGACTCGGAACGGACTAAGGAGTCTAATAATATGACTCCCGTTAAAATAAGTCAACCCCAGCCAGAGTTATAAGCGTTCGAAAATTACATTTTACCACTAGGTGGTGCTGTTTCGAAACTTCTCTGGCTCCTTCAGTGCATCGTACCGATGACCCATTCTGAGTTTTGTAACAATTAATTCATGCGTTTAAAAAATACAGCATTTTAGCACATAATTCAAATTGGCCGACAGCCAAAATGGCCGATCTGAGAAAATTGGATATCAGTTGACTCGGCATGATGCCCTGAATGTAACGAGACCACTTTTATGATTTTTGAACAAACCGTTCAGAAGATATAAACAAAAATTGCCATTTTTTGTATCTCTGGACCAGTAGGTGGTGCTGCGCCGAAACGCAGCATGTAGCCTCAGGTCATGCTTGTGATGACATGTACCAAGTTTGGTCTGAATACAATTTGTACAATTTGTTTGTGCGTTTATCGAAATCGGTTTGACGAATCAACTTGAATTCCATTACTTTTTGTCCACACTGCTTGAAGATGATCTGGTGCAATTTTGGTGAATATCGGACAAACCGTCTAGGAAGAGTTTGCAAAAGTAGGTTTTTTTTGGACAATTCAAATTGGTGGACATATGTTTATGACGGAAAATGAAGTCATAGGGTGCAATCGAATTGTCATGAGCTCAGGAATCGGAGGAAAAAATAATTTTGTTGATAGGCCTTACGGTTCAAAAGTTATTAGCATAACATTTTTGAAAATTTGGACAGGTGGTGGCGCTAGAGGGAATGAGTTAGAGACACCAAAATTGGTGTATTTGATGTTGGGACTGTCATCTATCAGAATGTCAAACCGTTCCAACTTTCCCGCATACGCTTCTATGGGCTGCCATAGAAGAAGAAGAAGAAGAAGAATAAATATAGCTGCAAGCAGCCATTACCAGGGCCAAGCGCAAAGAAGATGACAAGACATGCCAACATGTCTGGAATAGTTAGACCAACTGCACCAAGTAGCAATTAAAGACATGTAAAGATGAATTTAGGCAAATGGATGAAAAATCATATACATTAACAAAAAATATGATTTAATTGATTATGGCTTTCGACAAATAGGTGGTGCAGTTATGAAATGTATGTGGTGTGGTCAGAGTGAGGTGACAATAAGACATTTAAAGTTTGGTGTCAAAATGTCAAGGCATTGCAGAGAAAAAGCCTGAATAGTCATTTTGGCAGCATGCGTAGGCTTTGATCTGTCAGTTTACTAAAACTGTTTTGTCTATCGTCATGAAATCCATAAATTGTAGTTGGCATGGTCTGGAGATGATACGATTCGATTTTGCTGAAAACCATAACCCTAACGGTCTAGGAGGACTTTGAAAAAGTAGGCATTGAATGAAAATCAAGATGGCGGACAGGAAGTTTGGCTGATTATGGGAAAATTGTTATCTATGTTTTTGGCAAAACCCAAAGAATCAATTGAGAACAGTGTGATTACAATAGGTAAATTGATACAAATGTTATTGCATTTTTGGAAATTTAGTTATAACTTTTGACCAAAAGGTGGCGCTGTCTCAAAATATTTTGACTACCTTCAGGACATGCTGCTGATGGCATACTGAGTTTTGTAATGTTACACCAATGCATTCGTTAAGTATAGCATTTTAATCACAAAATTGTATGTCAATGGTAATTTTGTGTTTTGTTCTATTATAGGGCCAACTAGTGGCACTATACCATCATTTTTTTATGTGTCCTCTGAGTGAGCCCATACATGTGTGTGTCAATTTTGGTGAAAATATCTCAATAAGCTTTGGAGTTATAGACATTTATGTGAAAAAACTGGTAAAAAATGACTGACACATGACTTTGGTTGGATTTTACTACCCCTTACTATCAATATTTTGAGATTTGGGCATTGGAATATTGCCAGCGACCTATGTTTCCAAACCTCTGATGGTGGTTTCGTCTCGATCGGTCTAGCGGTTTCGAATATATCCGCAAATGTTTTTTAAGCGCTAAATTACAACGCTGCACAAACCATATGTTGAAACCTGGCAAGTCTGATATCGTTGGACTCGGAACGGACTAAGGAGTCTAATAATATGACTCCCGTTAAAATAAGTCAACCCCAGCCACAGTTATAAGCGTTCGAAAATTAAATTTTACCACTAGGTGGTGCTGTTTCGAAACTTCTCTGGCTCCTTCAGTGCATCGTACCGATGACCCATTCTGAGTTTTGTAACAATTAATTCATGCGTTTAAAAAATACAGCTTTTTAGCACATAATTCAAATTGGCCGACAGCCAAAATGGCCGATCTGAGAAAATTGGATATCAGTTGACTCGGCATGATGCCCTGAATGTAACGAGACCACTTTTATGATTTTTGAACAAACCGTTCAGAAGATATAAACAAAAATTGCCATTTTTTGTATCTCTGGACCAGTAGGTGGTGCTGCGCCGAAACGCAGCATGCAGCCTCAGGTCATGCTTGTGATGACATGTACCAAGTTTGGTCTGAATACAATTTGTACAATTTGTTTGTGCGTTTATCGAAATCGGTTTGACGAATCAACTTGAATTCCATTACTTTTTGTCCACACTGCTTGAAGATGATCTGGTGCAATTTTGGTGAATATCGGACAAACCGTCTAGGAAGAGTTTGCAAAAGTAGGTTTTTTTTGGACAATTCAAATTGGTGGACATATGTTTATGACGGAAAATGAAGTCATAGGGTGCAATCGAATTGTCATGAGCTCAGGAATCGGAGGAAAAAATAATTTTGTTGATAGGCCTTACGGTTCAAAAGTTATTAGCATAACATTTTTGAAAATTTGGACAGGTGGTGGCGCTAGAGGGAATGAGTTAGAGACACCAAAATTGGTGTATTTGATGTTGGGACTGTCATCTATCAGAATGTCAAACCGTTCCAACTTTCCCGCATACGCTTCTATGGGCTGCCATAGAAGAAGTAGAAGAAGAAGAATAAATATAGCTGCAAGCGGCCAAGCGCAAAGAAGATGACAAGACATGCCAACATGGCTGGAATAGTTAGACCAACTGCACCAAGTAGCAATTAAAGACATTTAAAGATGAATTTAGGCAAATGGATGAAAAATCATATACATTAACAAAAAATATGATTTAATTGATTATCGCTTTCGACAAATAGGTGGTGCAGTTATGAAATGTATGTGGTGTGGTCAGAGTGAGGTGACAATAAGACATTTAAAGTTTGGTGTCAAAATGTCAAGGCATTGCAGAGAAAAAGCCTGAATAGTCATTTTGGCAGCATGCGTAGGCTTTGATCCGTCAGTTTACTAAAACTGTTTTGTCTATCGTCATGAAATCCATAAATTGTAGTTGGCATGGTCTGGAGATGATACGATTCGATTTTGCTGAAAACCATAACCCTAACGGTCTAGGAGGACTTTGAAAAAGTAGGCATTGAATGAAAATCAAGATGGCGGACAGGAAGTTTGGCTGATCATGGGAAAATTGTTATCTATGTTTTTGGCAAAACACAAAGAATCAATTGAGAACAGTGTGATTACAATAGGTAAATTGATACAAATGTTATTGCATTTTTGGAAATTTAGTTATAACTTTTGACCAAAAGGTGGCGCTGTCTCAAAATATTTTGACTACCTTCAGGACATGCTGCTGATGGCATACTGAGTTTTGTAATGTTACACCAATGCATTCGTTAAGTATAGCATTTTAATCACAAAATTGTATGTCAATGGTAATTTTGTGTTTTGTTCTATTATAGGGCCAACTAGTGGCACTATACCATCATTTTTTTATGTGTCCTCTGAGTGAGCCCATACATGTGTGTGTCAATTTTGGTGAAAATATCTCAATAAGCTTTGGAGTTATAGACATTTATGTGAAAAAACTGGTAAAAAATGACTGACACATGACTTTGGTTGGATTTTACTACCCCTTACTATCAATATTTTGAGATTTGGGCATTGGCATATTGCCAGCGACCTATGTTTCCAAACCTCTGATGGTGGTTTCGTCTCGATCGGTCTAGCGGTTTCGAATATATCCGCAAATGTTTTTTAAGCGCTAAATTACAACGCTGCACAAACCATATGTTGAAACCTGGCAAGTCTGATATCGTTGGACTCGGAACGGACTAAGGAGTCTAATAATATGACTCCCGTTAAAATAAGTCAACCCCAGCCAGAGTTATAAGCGTTCGAAAATTACATTTTACCACTAGGTGGTGCTGTTTCGAAACTTCTCTGGCTCCTTCAGTGCATCGTACCGATGACCCATTCTGAGTTTTGTAACAATTAATTCATGCGTTTAAAAAATACAGCATTTTAGCACATAATTCAAATTGGCCGACAGCCAAAATGGCCGATCTGAGAAAATTGGATATCAGTTGACTCGGCATGATGCCCTGAATGTAACGAGACCACTTTTATGATTTTTGAACAAACCGTTCAGAAGATATAAACAAAAATTGCCATTTTTTGTATCTCTGGACCAGTAGGTGGTGCTGCGCCGAAACGCAGCATGTAGCCTCAGGTCATGCTTGTGATGACATGTACCAAGTTTGGTCTGAATACAATTTGTACAATTTGTTTGTGCGTTTATCGAAATCGGTTTGACGAATCAACTTGAATTCCATTACTTTTTGTCCACACTGCTTGAAGATGATCTGGTGCAATTTTGGTGAATATCGGACAAACCGTCTAGGAAGAGTTTGCAAAAGTAGGTTTTTTTTGGACAATTCAAATTGGTGGACATATGTTTATGACGGAAAATGAAGTCATAGGGTGCAATCGAATTGTCATGAGCTCAGGAATCGGAGGAAAAAATAATTTTGTTGATAGGCCTTACGGTTCAAAAGTTATTAGCATAACATTTTTGAAAATTTGGACAGGTGGTGGCGCTAGAGGGAATGAGTTAGAGACACCAAAATTGGTGTATTTGATGTTGGGACTGTCATCTATCAGAATGTCAAACCGTTCCAACTTTCCCGCATACGCTTCTATGGGCTGCCATAGAAGAAGAAGAAGAAGAAGAATAAATATAGCTGCAAGCAGCCATTACCAGGGCCAAGCGCAAAGAAGATGACAAGACATGCCAACATGTCTGGAATAGTTAGACCAACTGCACCAAGTAGCAATTAAAGACATGTAAAGATGAATTTAGGCAAATGGATGAAAAATCATATACATTAACAAAAAATATGATTTAATTGATTATGGCTTTCGACAAATAGGTGGTGCAGTTATGAAATGTATGTGGTGTGGTCAGAGTGAGGTGACAATAAGACATTTAAAGTTTGGTGTCAAAATGTCAAGGCATTGCAGAGAAAAAGCCTGAATAGTCATTTTGGCAGCATGCGTAGGCTTTGATCTGTCAGTTTACTAAAACTGTTTTGTCTATCGTCATGAAATCCATAAATTGTAGTTGGCATGGTCTGGAGATGATACGATTCGATTTTGCTGAAAACCATAACCCTAACGGTCTAGGAGGACTTTGAAAAAGTAGGCATTGAATGAAAATCAAGATGGCGGACAGGAAGTTTGGCTGATTATGGGAAAATTGTTATCTATGTTTTTGGCAAAACCCAAAGAATCAATTGAGAACAGTGTGATTACAATAGGTAAATTGATACAAATGTTATTGCATTTTTGGAAATTTAGTTATAACTTTTGACCAAAAGGTGGCGCTGTCTCAAAATATTTTGACTACCTTCAGGACATGCTGCTGATGGCATACTGAGTTTTGTAATGTTACACCAATGCATTCGTTAAGTATAGCATTTTAATCACAAAATTGTATGTCAATGGTAATTTTGTGTTTTGTTCTATTATAGGGCCAACTAGTGGCACTATACCATCATTTTTTTATGTGTCCTCTGAGTGAGCCCATACATGTGTGTGTCAATTTTGGTGAAAATATCTCAATAAGCTTTGGAGTTATAGACATTTATGTGAAAAAACTGGTAAAAAATGACTGACACATGACTTTGGTTGGATTTTACTACCCCTTACTATCAATATTTTGAGATTTGGGCATTGGAATATTGCCAGCGACCTATGTTTCCAAACCTCTGATGGTGGTTTCGTCTCGATCGGTCTAGCGGTTTCGAATATATCCGCAAATGTTTTTTAAGCGCTAAATTACAACGCTGCACAAACCATATGTTGAAACCTGGCAAGTCTGATATCGTTGGACTCGGAACGGACTAAGGAGTCTAATAATATGACTCCCGTTAAAATAAGTCAACCCCAGCCACAGTTATAAGCGTTCGAAAATTAAATTTTACCACTAGGTGGTGCTGTTTCGAAACTTCTCTGGCTCCTTCAGTGCATCGTACCGATGACCCATTCTGAGTTTTGTAACAATTAATTCATGCGTTTAAAAAATACAGCTTTTTAGCACATAATTCAAATTGGCCGACAGCCAAAATGGCCGATCTGAGAAAATTGGATATCAGTTGACTCGGCATGATGCCCTGAATGTAACGAGACCACTTTTATGATTTTTGAACAAACCGTTCAGAAGATATAAACAAAAATTGCCATTTTTTGTATCTCTGGACCAGTAGGTGGTGCTGCGCCGAAACGCAGCATGCAGCCTCAGGTCATGCTTGTGATGACATGTACCAAGTTTGGTCTGAATACAATTTGTACAATTTGTTTGTGCGTTTATCGAAATCGGTTTGACGAATCAACTTGAATTCCATTACTTTTTGTCCACACTGCTTGAAGATGATCTGGTGCAATTTTGGTGAATATCGGACAAACCGTCTAGGAAGAGTTTGCAAAAGTAGGTTTTTTTTGGACAATTCAAATTGGTGGACATATGTTTATGACGGAAAATGAAGTCATAGGGTGCAATCGAATTGTCATGAGCTCAGGAATCGGAGGAAAAAATAATTTTGTTGATAGGCCTTACGGTTCAAAAGTTATTAGCATAACATTTTTGAAAATTTGGACAGGTGGTGGCGCTAGAGGGAATGAGTTAGAGACACCAAAATTGGTGTATTTGATGTTGGGACTGTCATCTATCAGAATGTCAAACCGTTCCAACTTTCCCGCATACGCTTCTATGGGCTGCCATAGAAGAAGAAGAAGAAGAAGAAGAAATATAGCTGCAAGCAGCCATTACCAGGGCCAAGCGCAAAGATGACAAGACATGCCAACATGGCTGGAATAGTTAGACCAACTGCACCAAGTAGCAATTAAAGACATGTAAAGATGAATTTAGGCAAATGGATGAAAAATCATATACATTAAAAAAAAATATGATTTAATTGATTATCGCTTTCGACAAATAGGTGGTGCAGTTATGAAATGTATGTGGTGTGGTCAGAGTGAGGTGACAATAAGACATTTAAAGTTTGGTGTCAAAATGTCAAGGAATTGCAGAGAAAAAGCCTGAATAGTAATTTTGGCAGCATGCGTAGGCTTTGATCTGTCAGATTACTAAAACTGTTTTGTCTATCGTCATGAAATCCATAAATTGTAGTTGGCATGGTCTGGAGATGATACGATTCGATTTTGCTGAAAACCATAACCCTAACGGTCTAGGAGGACTTTGAAAAAGTAGGCATTGAATGAAAATCAAGATGGCGGACAGGAAGTTTGGCTGATTATGGGAAAATTGTTATCTATGTTTTTGGCAAAACACAAAGAATCAATTGAGAACATTGTGATTACAATAGGTAAATTTATACAAATGTTATTGCATTTTTGGAAATTTAGTTATAACTTTTTACCAAAAGGTGGCGCTGTCTCAAAATATTTTGACTACCTTCAGGACATGCTGCTGATGGCATACTGAGTTTTGTAATGTTACACCAATGCATTCGTTAAGTATAGCATTTTAATCACAAAATTGTATGTCAATGGTAATTTTGTGTTTTGTTCTATTATAGGGCAAACTAGTGGCACTATACCATCATTTTTTATGTGTCCTCTGAGTGAGCCCATACATGTGTGTGTCAATTTTGGTGAAAATATCTCAATAAGCTTTGGAGTTATAGACATTTATGTGAAAAAACTGGTAAAAAATGACTGACACATGACTTTGGTTGGATTTTACTACCCCTTACTATCAATATTTTGAGATTTGGGCATTGGCATATTGCCAGCGACCTATGTTTCCAAACCTCTGATGGTGGTTTCGTCTCGATCGGTCTAGCGGTTTCGAATATATCCGCAAATGTTTTTTAAGCGCTAAATTACAACGCTGCACAAACCATATGTTGAATCCTGGCAAGTCTGATATCGTTGGACTCGGAACGGACTAAGGAGTCTAATAATATGACTCCTGTTAAAATAAGTCAACCCCAGCCAGAGTTATAAGCGTTCGAAAATTAAATTTTACCACTAGGTGGTGCTGTTTCGAAACTTCTCTGGCTCCTTCAGTGCATCGTACCGATGACCCATTCTGAGTTTTGTAACAATTAATTCATGCGTTTAAAAAATACAGCATTTTAGCACATAATTCAAATTGGCCGACAGCCAAAATGGCCGATCTGAGAAAATTGGATATCAGTTGACTCGGCATGATGCCCTGAATGTAACGAGACAACTTTTATGATTTTTGAACAAACCGTTCAGAAGATATAAACAAAAATTGCCATTTTTTTGTATCTCTGGACCAGTAGGTGGTGCTGCGCCGAAACGCAGCATGTAGCCTCAGGTCATGCTTGTGATGACATGTACCAAGTTTGGTCTGAATACAATTTGTACAATTTGTTTGTGCGTTTATCGAAATCGGTTTGACGAATCAACTTGAATTCCATTACTTTTTGTCCACACTGCTTGAAGATGATCTGGTGCAATTTTGGTGAATATCGGACAAACCGTCTAGGAAGAGTTTGCAAAAGTAGGTTTTTTTTGGACAATTCAAATTGGTGGACATATGTTTATGACGGAAAATGAAGTCATAGGGTGCAATCGAATTGTCATGAGCTCAGGAATCGGAGGAAAAAATAATTTTGTTGATAGGCCTTACGGTTCAAAAGTTATTAGCATAACATTTTTGAAAATTTGGACAGGTGGTGGCACTAGAGGGAATGAGTTAGAGACACCAAAATTGGTGTATTTGATGTTGGGACTGTCATCTATCAGAATGTCAAACCGTTCCAACTTTCCCGCATACGCTTCTATGGGCTGCCATAGAAGAAGTAGAAGAAGAAGAATAAATATAGCTGCAAGCGGCCAAGCGCAAAGAAGATGACAAGACATGCCAACATGGCTGGAATAGTTAGACCAACTGCACCAAGTAGCAATTAAAGACATTTAAAGATGAATTTAGGCAAATGGATGAAAAATCATATACATTAACAAAAAATATGATTTAATTGATTATCGCTTTCGACAAATAGGTGGTGCAGTTATGAAATGTATGTGGTGTGGTCAGAGTGAGGTGACAATAAGACATTTAAAGTTTGGTGTCAAAATGTCAAGGCATTGCAGAGAAAAAGCCTGAATAGTCATTTTGGCAGCATGCGTAGGCTTTGATCCGTCAGTTTACTAAAACTGTTTTGTCTATCGTCATGAAATCCATAAATTGTAGTTGGCATGGTCTGGAGATGATACGATTCGATTTTGCTGAAAACCATAACCCTAACGGTCTAGGAGGACTTTGAAAAAGTAGGCATTGAATGAAAATCAAGATGGCGGACAGGAAGTTTGGCTGATCATGGGAAAATTGTTATCTATGTTTTTGGCAAAACACAAAGAATCAATTGAGAACAGTGTGATTACAATAGGTAAATTGATACAAATGTTATTGCATTTTTGGAAATTTAGTTATAACTTTTGACCAAAAGGTGGCGCTGTCTCAAAATATTTTGACTACCTTCAGGACATGCTGCTGATGGCATACTGAGTTTTGTAATGTTACACCAATGCATTCGTTAAGTATAGCATTTTAATCACAAAATTGTATGTCAATGGTAATTTTGTGTTTTGTTCTATTATAGGGCCAACTAGTGGCACTATACCATCATTTTTTTATGTGTCCTCTGAGTGAGCCCATACATGTGTGTGTCAATTTTGGTGAAAATATCTCAATAAGCTTTGGAGTTATAGACATTTATGTGAAAAAACTGGTAAAAAATGACTGACACATGACTTTGGTTGGATTTTACTACCCCTTACTATCAATATTTTGAGATTTGGGCATTGGAATATTGCCAGCGACCTATGTTTCCAAACCTCTGATGGTGGTTTCGTCTCGATCGGTCTAGCGGTTTCGAATATATCCGCAAATGTTTTTTAAGCGCTAAATTACAACGCTGCACAAACCATATGTTGAAACCTGGCAAGTCTGATATCGTTGGACTCGGAACGGACTAAGGAGTCTAATAATATGACTCCCGTTAAAATAAGTCAACCCCAGCCAGAGTTATAAGCGTTCGAAAATTACATTTTACCACTAGGTGGTGCTGTTTCGAAACTTCTCTGGCTCCTTCAGTGCATCGTACCGATGACCCATTCTGAGTTTTGTAACAATTAATTCATGCGTTTAAAAAATACAGCTTTTTAGCACATAATTCAAATTGGCCGACAGCCAAAATGGCCGATCTGAGAAAATTGGATATCAGTTGACTCGGCATGATGCCCTGAATGTAACGAGACCACTTTTATGATTTTTGAACAAACCGTTCAGAAGATATAAACAAAAATTGCCATTTTTTGTATCTCTGGACCAGTAGGTGGTGCTGCGCCGAAACGCAGCATGTAGCCTCAGGTCATGCTTGTGATGACATGTACCAAGTTTGGTCTGAATACAATTTGTACAATTTGTTTGTGCGTTTATCGAAATCGGTTTGACGAATCAACTTGAATTCCATTACTTTTTGTCCACACTGCTTGAAGATGATCTGGTGCAATTTTGGTGAATATCGGACAAACCGTCTAGGAAGAGTTTGCAAAAGTAGGTTTTTTTTGGACAATTCAAATTGGTGGACATATGTTTATGACGGAAAATGAAGTCATAGGGTGCAATCGAATTGTCATGAGCTCAGGAATCGGAGGAAAAAATAATTTTGTTGATAGGCCTTACGGTTCAAAAGTTATTAGCATAACATTTTTGAAAATTTGGACAGGTGGTGGCACTAGAGGGAATGAGTTAGAGACACCAAAATTGGTGTATTTGATGTTGGGACTGTCATCTATCAGAATGTCAAACCGTTCCAACTTTCCCGCATACGCTTCTATGGGCTGCCATAGAAGAAGAAGAAGAAGAAGAATAAATATAGCTGCAAGCAGCCATTACCAGGGCCAAGCGCAAAGAAGATGACAAGACATGCCAACATGGCTGGAATAGTTAGACCAACTGCACCAAGTAGCAATTAAAGACATGTAAAGATGAATTTAGGCAAATGGATGAAAAATCATATACATTAACAAAAAATATGATTTAATTGATTATCGCTTTCGACAAATAGGTGGTGCAGTTATGAAATGTATGTGGTGTGGTCAGAGTGAGGTGACAATAAGACATTTAAAGTTTGGTGTCAAAATGTCAAGGCATTGCAGAGAAAAAGCCTGAATAGTCATTTTGGCAGCATGCGTAGGCTTTGATCTGTCAGTTTACTAAAACTGTTTTGTCTATCGTCATGAAATCCATAAATTGTAGTTGGCATGGTCTGGAGATGATACGATTCGATTTTGCTGAAAACCATAACCCTAACGGTCTAGGAGGACTTTGAAAAAGTAGGCATTGAATGAAAATCAAGATGGCGGACAGGAAGTTTGGCTGATTATGGGAAAATTGTTATCTATGTTTTTGGCAAAACACAAAGAATCAATTGAGAACAGTGTGATTACAATAGGTAAATTTATACAAATGTTATTGCATTTTTGGAAATTTAGTTATAACTTTTGACCAAAAGGTGGCGCTGTCTCAAAATATTTTGACTACCTTCAGGACATGCTGCTGATGGCATACTGAGTTTTGTAATGTTACACCAATGCATTCGTTAAGTATAGCATTTTAATCACAAAATTGTATGTCAATGGTAATTTTGTGTTTTGTTCTATTATAGGGCCAACTAGTGGCACTATACCATCATTTTTTTATGTGTCCTCTGAGTGAGCCCATACATGTGTGTGTCAATTTTGGTGAAAATATCTCAATAAGCTTTGGAGTTATAGACATTTATGTGAAAAAACTGGTAAAAAATGACTGACACATGACTTTGGTTGGATTTTACTACCCCTTACTATCAATATTTTGAGATTTGGGCATTGGCATATTGCCAGCGACCTATGTTTCCAAACCTCTGATGGTGGTTTCGTCTCGATCGGTCTAGCGGTTTCGAATATATCCGCAAATGTTTTTTAAGCGCTAAATTACAACGCTGCACAAACCATATGTTGAAACCTGGCAAGTCTGATATCGTTGGACTCGGAACGGACTAAGGAGTCTAATAATATGACTCCCGTTAAAATAAGTCAACCCCAGCCAGAGTTATAAGCGTTCGAAAATTACATTTTACCACTAGGTGGTGCTGTTTCGAAACTTCTCTGGCTCCTTCAGTGCATCGTACCGATGACCCATTCTGAGTTTTGTAACAATTAATTCATGCGTTTAAAAAATACAGCATTTTAGCACATAATTCAAATTGGCCGACAGCCAAAATGGCCGATCTGAGAAAATTGGATATCAGTTGACTCGGCATGATGCCCTGAATGTAACGAGACCACTTTTATGATTTTTGAACAAACCGTTCAGAAGATATAAACAAAAATTGCCATTTTTTGTATCTCTGGACCAGTAGGTGGTGCTGCGCCGAAACGCAGCATGTAGCCTCAGGTCATGCTTGTGATGACATGTACCAAGTTTGGTCTGAATACAATTTGTACAATTTGTTTGTGCGTTTATCGAAATCGGTTTGACGAATCAACTTGAATTCCATTACTTTTTGTCCACACTGCTTGAAGATGATCTGGTGCAATTTTGGTGAATATCGGACAAACCGTCTAGGAAGAGTTTGCAAAAGTAGGTTTTTTGGACAATTCAAATTGGTGGACATATGTTTATGACGGAAAATGACGTCATAGGGTGCAATCGAATTGTCAAGAGCTCAGGAATCGGAGGAAAAAATAATTTTGTTGATAGGCCTTACGGTTCAAAAGTTATTAGCATAACATTTTTGAAAATTTGGACAGGTGGTGGCGCTAGAGGGAATGAGTTAGAGACACCAAAATTGGTGTATTTGATGTTGGGACTGTCATCTATCAGAATGTCAAACCGTTCCAACTTTCCCGCATACGCTTCTATGGGCTGCCATAGAAGAAGAAGAAGAAGAAGAATAAATATAGCAGCAAGCAGCCATTACCAGGGCAAAGCGCAAAGAAGATGACAAGACATGCCAACATGGCTGGAATAGTTAGACCAACTGCACCAAGTAGCAATTAAAGACATGTAAAGATGAATTTAGGCAAATGGATGAAAAATCATATACATTAACAAAAAATATGATTTAATTGATTATCGCTTTCGACAAATAGGTGGTGCAGTTATGAAATGTATGTGGTGTGGTCAGAGTGAGGTGACAATAAGACATTTAAAGTTTGGTGTCAAAATGTCAAGGCATTGCAGAGAAAAAGCCTGAATAGTAATTTTGGCAGCATGCGTAGGCTTTGATCCGTCAGTTTACTAAAACTGTTTTGTCTATCGTCATGAAATCCATAAATTGTAGTTGGCATGGTCTGGAGATGATACGATTCGATTTTGCTGAAAACCATAACCCTAACGGTCTAGGAGGACTTTGAAAAAGTAGGCATTGAATGAAAATCAAGATGGCGGACAGGAAGTTTGGCTGATTATGGGAAAATTGTTATCTATGTTTTTGGCAAAACACAAAGAATCAATTGAGAACAGTGTGATTACAATAGGTAAATTTATACAAATGTTATTGCATTTTTGGAAATTTAGTTATAACTTTTGACCAAAAGGTGGCGCTGTCTCAAAATATTTTGACTACCTTCAGGACATGCTGCTGATGGCATACTGAGTTTTGTAATGTTACACCAATGCATTCGTTAAGTATAGCATTTTAATCACAAAATTGTATGTCAATGGTAATTTTGTGTTTTGTTCTATTATAGGGCCAACTAGTGGCACTATACCATCATTTTTTTATGTGTCCTCTGAGTGAGCTCATACATGTGTGTGTCAATTTTGGTGAAAATATCTCAATAAGCTTTGGAGTTATAGACATTTATGTGAAAAAACTGGTAAAAAATGACTGACACATGACTTTGGTTGGATTTTACTACCCCTTACTATCAATATTTTGAGATTTGGGCATTGGCATATTGCCAGCGACCTATGTTTCCAAACCTCTGATGGTGGTTTTGTCTCGATCGGTCTAGCAGTTTCGAATATATCCGCAAATGTTTTTTAAGCGCTAAATTACAACGCTGCACAAACCATATGTTGAACCCTGGCAAGTCTGATATCGTTGGACTCGGAACGGACTAAGGAGTCTAATAATATGACTCACGTTAAAATAAGTCAACCCCAGCCAGAGTTATAAGCGTTCGAAAATTAAATTTTACCACTAGGTGGTGCTGTTTCGAAACTTCTCTGGCTCCTTCAGTGCATCGTACCGATGACCCATTCTGAGTTTTGTAACAATTAATTCATGCGTTTAAAAAATACAGCATTTTAGCACATAATTCAAATTGGCCGACTTTCAAAATGGCCGATCTGAGAAAATTGGATATCAGTTGACTCGGCATGATGCCCTGAATGTAACGAGACCACTTTTATGATTTTTGAACAAACCGTTCAGAAGATATAAACAAAAATTGCCATTTTTTGTATCTCTGGACCAGTAGGTGGTGCTGCGCCGAAACGCAGCATGTAGCCTCAGGTCATGCTTGTGATGACATGTACCAAAATTGGTCTGAATACAATTTGTACAATTTGTTTGTGCGTTTATCGAAATCGGTTTGACGAATCAACTTGAATTCCATTACTTTTTGTCCACACTGCTTGAAGATGATCTGGTGCAATTTTGGTGAATATCGGACAAACCGTCTAGGAAGAGTTTGCAAAAGTAGGTTTTTTGGACAATTCAAATTGGTGGACATATGTTTATGACGGAAAATGACGTCATAGGGTGCAATCGAATTGTCATGAGCTCAGGAATCGGAGGAAAAAATAATTTTGTTGATAGGCCTTACGGTTCAAAAGTTATTAGCATAACATTTTTGAAAATTTGGACAGGTGGTGGCGCTAGAGGGAATGAGTTAGAGACACCAAAATTGGTGTATTTGATGTTGGGACTGTCATCTATCAGAATGTCAAACCGTTCCAACTTTCCCGCATACGCTTCTATGGGCTGCCATAGAAGAAGAAGAAGAAGAAGAAGAAGAAGAATAAATATAGCTGCAAGCAGCCATTACCAGGGCCAAGCGCAAAGAAGATGACAAGACATGCCAACATGGCTGGAATAGTTAGACCAACTGCACCAAGTAGCAATTAAAGACATGTAAAGATGAATTTAGGCAAATGGATGAAAAATCATATACATTAACAAAAAATATGATTTAATTGATTATCGCTTTCGACAAATAGGTGGTGCAGTTATGAAATGTATGTGGTGTGGTCAGAGTGAGGTGACAATAAGACATTTAAAGTTTGGTGTCAAAATGTCAAGGCATTGCAGAGAAAAAGCCTGAATAGTCATTTTGGCAGCATGCGTAGGCTTTGATCTGTCAGTTTACTAAAACTGTTTTGTCTATCGTCATGAAATCCATAAATTGTAGTTGGCATGGTCTGGAGATGATACGATTCGATTTTGCTGAAAACCATAACCCTAACGGTCTAGGAGGACTTTGAAAAAGTAGGCATTGAATGAAAATCAAGATGGCGGACAGGAAGTTTGGCTGATTATGGGAAAATTGTTATCTATGTGTTTGGCAAAACACAAAGAATCAATTGAGAACAGTGTGATTACAATAGGTAAATTTATACAAATGTTATTGCATTTTTGGAAATTTAGTTATAACTTTTGACCAAAAGGTGGCGCTGTCTCAAAATATTTTGACTACCTTCAGGACATGCTGCTGATGGCATACTGAGTTTTGTAATGTTACACCAATGCATTCGTTAAGTATAGCATTTTAATCACAAAATTGTATGTCAATGGTAATTTTGTGTTTTGTTCTATTATAGGGCCAACTAGTGGCACTATACCATCATTTTTTATGTGTCCTCTGAGTGAGCCCATACACGTGTGTGTCAATTTTGGTGAAAATATCTCAATAAGCTTTGGAGTTATAGACATTTATGTGAAAAAACTGGTAAAAAATGACTGACACATGAGTTTGGTTGGATTTTACTACCCCTTACTATCAATATTTTGAGATTTGGGCATTGGCATATTGCCAGCGACCTATGTTTCCAAACCTCTGATGGTGGTTTCGTCTCGATCGGTCTAGCGGTTTCGAATATATCCGCAAATGTTTTTTAAGCGCTAAATTACAACGCTGCACAAACCATATGTTGAACCCTGGCAAGTCTGATATCGTTGGACTCGGAACGGACTAAGGAGTCTAATAATATGACTCCCGTTAAAATAAGTCAACCCCAGCCAGAGTTATAAGCGTTCGAAAATTAAATTTTACCACTAGGTGGTGTTGTTTCGAAACTTCTCTGGCTCCTTCAGTGCATCGTACCGATGACCCATTCTGAGTTTTGTAACAATTAATTCATGCTTTTAAAAAATACAGCATTTTAGCACATAATTCAAATTGGCCGACAGCCAAAATGGCCGATCTGAGAAAATTGGATATCAGTTGACTCGGCATGATGCCCTGAATGTAACGAGACCACTTTTATGATTTTTGAACAAACCGTTCAGAAGATATAAACAAAAATTGCCATTTTTTGTATCTCTGGACCAGTAGGTGGTGCTGCGCCGAAACGCAGCATGTAGCCTCAGGTCATGCTTGTGATGACATGTACCAAAATTGGTCTGAATACAATTTGTACAATTTGTTTGTGCGTTTATCAAAATCGGTTTGACGAATCAACTTGAATTCCATTACTTTTTGTCCACACTGCTTGAAGATGATCTGGTGCAATTTTGGTGAATATCGGACAAACCGTCTAGGAAGAGTTTGCAAAAGTAGGTTTTTTGGACAATTCAAATTGGTGGACATATGTTTATGACGGAAAATGACGTCATAGGGTGCAATCGAATTGTCATGAGCTCAGGAATCGGAGGAAAAAATAATTTTGTTGATAGGCCTTACGGTTCAAAAGTTATTAGCATAACATTTTTGAAAATTTGGACAGGTGGTGGCGCTAGAGGGAATGAGTTAGAGACACCAAAATTGGTGTATTTGATGTTGGGACTGTCATCTATCAGAATGTCAAACCGTTCCAACTTTCCCGCATACGCTTCTATGGGCTGCCATAGAAGAAGAAGAAGAAGAAGAATAAATATAGCTGCAAGCAGCCATTACCAGGGCCAAGCGCAAAGAAGATGACAAGACATGCCAACATGGCTGGAATAGTTAGACCAACTGCACCAAGTAGCAATTAAAGACATGCAAAGATGAATTTAGGCAAATGGATGAAAAATCATATACATTAACAAAAAATATGATTTAATTGATTATCGCTTTCGACAAATAGGTGGTGCAGTTATGAAATGTATGTGGTGTGGTCAGAGTGAGGTGACAATAAGACATTTAAAGTTTGGTGTCAAAATGTCAAGGCATTGCAGAGAAAAAGCCTGAATAGTCATTTTGGCAGCATGCGTAGGCTTTGATCTGTCAGTTTACTAAAACTGTTTTGTCTATCGTCATGAAATCCATAAATTGTAGTTGGCATGGTCTGGAGATGATACGATTCGATTTTGCTGAAAACCATAACCCTAACGGTCTAGGAGGACTTTGAAAAAGTAGGCATTGAATGAAAATCAAGATGGCGGACAGGAAGTTTGGCTGATTATGGGAAAATTGTTATCTATGTTTTTGGCAAAACACAAAGAATCAATTGAGAACAGTGTGATTACAATAGGTAAATTTATACAAATGTTATTGCATTTTTGGAAATTTAGTTATAACTTTTGACCAAAAGGTGGCGCTGTCTCAAAATATTTTGACTACCTTCAGGACATGCTGCTGATGGCATACTGAGTTTTGTAATGTTACACCAATGCATTCGTTAAGTATAGCATTTTAATCACAAAATTGTATGTCAATGGTAATTTTGTGTTTTGTTCTATTATAGGGCCAACTAGTGGCACTATACCATCATTTTTTATGTGTCCTCTGAGTGAGCCCATACATGTGTGTGTCAATTTTGGTGAAAATATCTCAATAAGCTTTGGAGTTATAGACATTTATGTGAAAAAACTGGTAAAAAATGACTGACACATGACTTTGGTTGGATTTTACTACCCCTTACTATCAATATTTTGAGATTTGGGCATTGGCATATTGCCAGCGACCTATGTTTCCAAACCTCTGATGGTGGTTTCGTCTCGATCGGTCTAGCGGTTTCGAATATATCCGCAAATGTTTTTTAAGCCCTAAATTACAACGCTGCACAAACCATATGTTGAAACCTGGCAAGTCTGATATCGTTGGACTCGGAACGGACTAAGGAGTCTAATAATATGACTCCCGTTAAAATAAGTCAACCCCAGCCAGAGTTATAAGCGTTCGAAAATTAAATTTTACCACTAGGTGGTGCTGTTTCGAAACTTCTCTGGCTCCTTCAGTGCATCGTACCGATGACCCATTCTGAGTTTTGTAACAATTAATTCATGCGTTTAAAAAATACAGCATTTTAGCACATAATTCAAATTGGCCGACAGCCAAAATGGCCGATCTGAGAAAATTGGATATCAGTTGACTCGGCATGATGCCCTGAATGTAACGAGACCACTTTTATGATTTTTGAACAAACCGTTCAGAAGATATAAACAAAAATTGCCATTTTTTGTATCTCTGGACCAGTAGGTGGTGCTGCGCCGAAACGCAGCATGTAGCCTCAGGTCATGCTTGTGATGACATGTACCAAAATTGGTCTGAATACAATTTGTACAATTTGTTTGTGCGTTTATCGAAATCGGTTTGACGAATCAACTTGAATTCCATTACTTTTTGTCCACACTGCTTGAAGATGATCTGGTGCAATTTTGGTGAATATCGGACAAACCGTCTAGGAAGAGTTTGCAAAAGTAGGTTTTTTGGACAATTCAAATTGGTGGACATATGTTTATGACGGAAAATGATGTCATAGGGTGCAATCGAATTGTCATGAGCTCAGGAATCGGAGGAAAAAATAATTTTGTTGATAGGCCTTACGGTTCAAAAGTTATTAGCATAACATTTTTGAAAATTTGGACAGGTGGTGGCGCTAGAGGGAATGAGTTAGAGACACCAAAATTGGTGTATTTGATGTTGGGACTGTCATCTATCAGAATGTCAAACCGTTCCAACTTTCCCGCATACGCTTCTATGGGCTGCCATAGAAGAAGAAGAAGAAGAAGAATAAATATAGCTGCAAGCAGCCATTACCAGGGCCAAGCGCAAAGAAGATGACAAGACATGCCAACATGGCTGGAATAGTTAGACCAACTGCACCAAGTAGCAATTAAAGACATGCAAAGATGAATTTAGGCAAATGGATGAAAAATCATATACATTAACAAAAAATATGATTTAATTGATTATCGCTTTCGACAAATAGGTGGTGCAGTTATGAAATGTATGTGGTGTGGTCAGAGTGAGGTGACAATAAGACATTTAAAGTTTGGTGTCAAAATGTCAAGGCATTGCAGAGAAAAAGCCTGAATAGTCATTTTGGCAGCATGCGTAGGCTTTGATCTGTCAGTTTACTAAAACTGTTTTGTCTATCGTCATGAAATCCATAAATTGTAGTTGGCATGGTCTGGAGATGATACGATTCGATTTTGCTGAAAACCATAACCCTAACGGTCTAGGAGGACTTTGAAAAAGTAGGCATTGAATGAAAATCAAGATGGCGGACAGGAAGTTTGGCTGATTATGGGAAAATTGTTATCTATGTTTTTGGCAAAACACAAAGAATCAATTGAGAACAGTGTGATTACAATAGGTAAATTTATACAAATGTTATTGCATTTTTGGAAATTTAGTTATAACTTTTGACCAAAAGGTGGCGCTGTCTCAAAATATTTTGACTACCTTCAGGACATGCTGCTGATGGCATACTGAGTTTTGTAATGTTACACCAATGCATTCGTTAAGTATAGCATTTTAATCACAAAATTGTATGTCAATGGTAATTTTGTGTTTTGTTCTATTATAGGGCCAACTAGTGGCACTATACCATCATTTTTTATGTGTCCTCTGAGTGAGCCCATACATGTGTGTGTCAATTTTGGTGAAAATATCTCAATAAGCTTTGGAGTTATAGACATTTATGTGAAAAAACTGGTAAAAAATGACTGACACATGACTTTGGTTGGATTTTACTACCCCTTACTATCAATATTTTGAGATTTGGGCATTGGCATATTGCCAGCGACCTATGTTTCCAAACCTCTGATGGTGGTTTCGTCTCGATCGGTCTAGCGGTTTCGAATATATCCGCAAATGTTTTTTAAGCCCTAAATTACAACGCTGCACAAACCATATGTTGAAACCTGGCAAGTCTGATATCGTTGGACTCGGAACGGACTAAGGAGTCTAATAATATGACTCCCGTTAAAATAAGTCAACCCCAGCCAGAGTTATAAGCGTTCGAAAATTAAATTTTACCACTAGGTGGTGCTGTTTCGAAACTTCTCTGGCTCCTTCAGTGCATCGTACCGATGACCCATTCTGAGTTTTGTAACAATTAATTCATGCGTTTAAAAAATACAGCATTTTAGCACATAATTCAAATTGGCCGACAGCCAAAATGGCCGATCTGAGAAAATTGGATATCAGTTGACTCGGCATGATGCCCTGAATGTAACGAGACCACTTTTATGATTTTTGAACAAACCGTTCAGAAGATATAAACAAAAATTGCCATTTTTTGTATCTCTGGACCAGTAGGTGGTGCTGCGCCGAAACGCAGCATGTAGCCTCAGGTCATGCTTGTGATGACATGTACCAAAATTGGTCTGAATACAATTTGTACAATTTGTTTGTGCGTTTATCGAAATCGGTTTGACGAATCAACTTGAATTCCATTACTTTTTGTCCACACTGCTTGAAGATGATCTGGTGCAATTTTGGTGAATATCGGACAAACCGTCTAGGAAGAGTTTGCAAAAGTAGGTTTTTTGGACAATTCAAATTGGTGGACATATGTTTATGACGGAAAATGATGTCATAGGGTGCAATCGAATTGTCATGAGCTCAGGAATCGGAGGAAAAAATAATTTTGTTGATAGGCCTTACGGTGCAAAAGTTATTAGCATAACATTTTTGAAAATTTGGACAGGTGGTGGCGCTAGAGGGAATGAGTTAGAGACACCAAAATTGGTGTATTTGATGTTGGGACTGTCATCTATCAGAATGTCAAACCGTTCCAACTTTCCCGCATACGCTTCTATGGGCTGCCATAGAAGAAGAAGAAGAAGAAGAATAAATATAGCTGCAAGCAGCCATTACCAGGGCCAAGCGCAAAGAAGATGACAAGACATGCCAACATGGCTGGAATAGTTAGACCAACTGCACCAAGTAGCAATTAAAGACATGCAAAGATGAATTTAGGCAAATGGATGAAAAATCATATACATTAACAAAAAATATGATTTAGTTGATTATCGCTTTCGACAAATAGGTGGTGCAGTTATGAAATGTATGTGGTGTGGTCAGAGTGAGGTGACAATAAGACATTTAAAGTTTGGTGTCAAAATGTCAAGGCATTGCAGAGAAAAAGCCTGAATAGTCATTTTGGCAGCATGCGTAGGCTTTGATCTGTCAGTTTACTAAAACTGTTTTGTCTATCGTCATGAAATCCATAAATTGTAGTTGGCATGGTCTGGAGATGATACGATTCGATTTTGCTGAAAACCATAACCCTAACGGTCTAGGAGGACTTTGAAAAAGTAGGCATTGAATGAAAATCAAGATGGCGGACAGGAAGTTTGGCTGATTATGGGAAAATTGTTATCTATGTTTTTGGCAAAACACAAAGAATCAATTGAGAACAGTGTGATTACAATAGGTAAATTTATACAAATGTTATTGCATTATTGGAAATTTAGTTATAACTTTTGACCAAAAGGTGGCGCTGTCTCAAAATATTTTGACTACCTTCAGGACATGCTGCTGATGGCATACTGAGTTTTGTAATGTTACACCAATGCATTCGTTAAGTATAGCATTTTAATCACAAAATTGTATGTCAATGGTAATTTTGTGTTTTGTTCTATTATAGGGCCAACTAGTGGCACTATACCATCATTTTTTTATGTGTCCTCTGAGTGAGCCCATACATGTGTGTGTCAATTTTGGTGAAAATATCTCAATAAGCTTTGGAGTTATAGACATTTATGTGAAAAAACTGGTAAAAAATGACTGACACATGACTTTGGTTGGATTTTACTACCCCTTACTATCAATATTTTGAGATTTGGGCATTGGCATATTGCCAGCGACCTATGTTTCCAAACCTCTGATGGTGGTTTCGTCTCGATCGGTCTAGCGGTTTCGAATATATCCGCAAATGTTTTTTAAGCGCTAAATTACAACGCTGCACAAACCATATGTTGAAACCTGGCAAGTCTGATATCGTTGGACTCGGAACGGACTAAGGAGTCTAATAATATGACTCCCGTTAAAATAAGTCAACCCCAGCCAGAGTTATAAGCGTTCGAAAATTAAATTTTACCACTAGGTGGTGCTGTTTCAAAACTTCTCTGGCTCCTTCAGTGCATCGTACCGATGACCCATTCTGAGTTTTGTAACAATTAATTCATGTGTTTAAAAAATACAGCATTTTAGCACATAATTCATATTGGCCGACAGCCAAAATGGCCGATCTGAGAAAATTGGATATCAGTTGACTCGGCATGATGCCCTGAATGTAACGAGACCACTTTTATGATTTTTGAACAAACCGTTCAGAAGATATAAACAAAAATTGCCATTTTTTGTATCTCTGGACCAGTAGGTGGTGCTGCGCCGAAACGCAGCATGTAGCCTCAGGTCATGCTTGTGATGACATGTACCAAAATTGGTCTGAATACAATTTGTACAATTTGTTTGTGCGTTTATCGAAATCGGTTTGACGAATCAACTTGAATTCCATTACTTTTTGTCCACACTGCTTGAAGATGATCTGGTGCAATTTTGGTGAATATCGGACAAACCGTCTAGGAAGAGTTTGCAAAAGTAGGTTTTTTGGACAATTCAAATTGGTGGACATATGTTTATGACGGAAAATGACGTCATAGGGTGCAATCGAATTGTCATGAGCTCAGGAATCGGAGGAAAAAATAATTTTGTTGATAGGCCTTACGGTTCAAAAGTTATTAGCATAACATTTTTGAAAATTTGGACAGGTGGTGGCGCTAGAGGGAATGAGTTAGAGACACCAAAATTGGTGTATTTGATGTTGGGACTGTCATCTATCAGAATGTCACACCGTTCCAACTTTCCCGCATACGCTTCTATGGGCTGCCATAGAAGAAGAAGAAGAAGAAGAATAAATATAGCTGCAAGCAGCCATTACCAGGGCCAAGCGCAAAGAAGATGACAAGACATGCCAACATGGCTGGAATAGTTAGACCAACTGCACCAAGTAGCAATTAAAGACATGTAAAGATGAATTTAGGCAAATGGATGAAAAATCATATACATTAACAAAAAATATGATTTAATTGATTATCGCTTTCGACAAATAGGTGGTGCAGTTATGAAATGTATGTGGTGTGGTCAGAGTGAGGTGACAATAAGACATTTAAAGTTTGGTGTCAAAATGTCAAGGCATTGCAGAGTCCTGAATAGTCATTTTGGCAGCATGCGTAGGCTTTGATCTGTCAGTTTACTAAAACTGTTTTGTCTATCGTCATGAAATCCATAAATTGTAGTTGGCATGGTCTGGAGATGATACGATTCGATTTTGCTGAAAACCATAACCCTAACGGTCTAGGAGGACTTTGAAAAAGTAGGCATTGAATGAAAATCAAGATGGCGGACAGGAAGTTTGGCTGATTATGGGAAAATTGTTATCTATGTTTTTGGCAAAACACAAAGAACTTGAATTCCATTACTTTTTGTCCACACTGCTTGAAGATGATCTGGTGCAATTTTGGTGAATATCGGACAAACCGTCTAGGAAGAGTTTGCAAAAGTAGGTTTTTTGGACAATTCAAATTGGTGGACATATGTTTATGAAGGAAAATGACGTCATAGGGTGCTATCGAATTGTCATGAGCTCAGGAATCGGAGGAAAAAATAATTTTGTTGATAGGCCTTACGGTTCAAAAGTTATTAGCATAACATTTTTGAAAATTTGGACAGGTGGTGGCGCTAGAGGGAATGAGTTAGAGACACCAAAATTGGTGTATTTGATGTTGGGACTGTCATCTATCAGAATGTCAAACCGTTCCAACTTTCCCGCATACGCTTCTATGGGCTGCCATAGAAGAAGAAGAAGAAGAAGAATAAATATAGCTGCAAGCAGCCATTACCAGGGCCAAGCGCAAAGAAGATGACAAGACATGCCAACATGGCTGGAATAGTTAGACCAACTGCACCAAGTAGCAATTAAAGACATGTAAAGATGAATTTAGGCAAATGGATGAAAAATCATATACATTAACAAAAAATATGATTTAATTGATTATCGCTTTCGACAAATAGGTGGTGCAGTTATGAAATGTATGTGGTGTGGTCAGAGTGAGGTGACAATAAGACATTTAAAGTTTGGTGTCAAAATGTCAAGGCATTGCAGAGAAAAAGCCTGAATAGTCATTTTGGCAGCATGCGTAGGCTTTGATCTGTCAGTTTACTAAAACTGTTTTGTCTATCGTCATGAAATCCATAAATTGTAGTTGGCATGGTCTGGAGATGATACGATTCGATTTTGCTGAAAACCATAACCCTAACGGTCTAGGAGGACTTTGAAAAAGTAGGCATTGAATGAAAATCAAGATGGCGGACAGGAAGTTTGGCTGATTATGGGAAAATTGTTATCTATGTTTTTGGCAAAACCCAAAGAATCAATTGAGAACAGTGTGATTACAATAGGTAAATTTATACAAATGTTATTGCATTTTTGGAAATTTAGTTATAACTTTTGACCAAAAGGTGGCGCTGTCTCAAAATATTTTGACTACCTTCAGGACATGCTGCTGATGGCATACTGAGTTTTGTAATGTTACACCAATGCATTCGTTAAGTATAGCATTTTAATCACAAAATTGTATGTCAATGGTAATTTTGTGTTTTGTTCTATTATAGGGCCAACTAGTGGCACTATACCATCATTTTTTTATGTGTCCTCTGAGTGAGCCCATACATGTGTGTGTCAATTTTGGTGAAAATATCTCAATAAGCTTTGGAGTTATAGACATTTATGTGAAAAAACTGGTAAAAAATGACTGACACATGACTTTGGTTGGATTTTACTACCCCTTACTATCAATATTTTGAGATTTGGGCATTGGCATATTGCCAGCGACCTATGTTTCCAAACCTCTGATGGTGGTTTCGTCTCGATCGGTCTAGCGGTTTCGAATATATCCGCAAATGTTTTTTTAAGCGCTAAATTACAACGCTGCACAAACCATATGTTGAAACCTGGCAAGTCTGATATCGTTGGACTCGGAACGGACTAAGGAGTCTAATAATATGACTCCCGTTAAAATAAGTCAACCCCAGCCAGAGTTATAAGCGTTCGAAAATTACATTTTACCACTAGGTGGTGCTGTTTCGAAACTTCTCTGGCTCCTTCAGTGCATCGTACCGATGACCCATTCTGAGTTTTGTAACAATTAATTCATGCGTTTAAAAAATACAGCATTTTAGCACATAATTCAAATTGGCCGACAGCCAAAATGGCCGATCTGAGAAAATTGGATATCAGTTGACTCGGCATGATGCCCTGAATGTAGCGAGACCACTTTTATGATTTTTGAACAAACCGTTCAGAAGATAAAAACAAAAAATGCCATTTTTTGTATCTCTGGACCAGTAGGTGGTGCTGCGCCGAAACGCAGCATGTAGCATCAGGTCATGCTTGTGATGACATGTACCATGTTTGGTCTGAATACAATTTGTACAATTTGTTTGTGCGTTTATCGGAATCGGTTTGACGAATCAACTTGAATTCCATTACTTTTTGTCCACACTGCTTGAAGATGATCTGGTGCAATTTTGGTGAATATCGGACAAACCGTCTAGGAAGAGTTTGCAAAAGTAGGTTTTTTGGACAATTCAAATTGGTGGACATATGTTTATGACGGAAAATGACGTCATAGGGTGCAATCGAATTGTCATGAGCTCAGGAATCGGAGGAAAAAATAATTTTGTTGATAGGCCTTACGGTTCAAAAGTTATTAGCATAACATTTTTGAAAATTTGGACAGGTGGTGGCGCTAGAGGGAATGAGTTAGAGACACCAAAATTGGTGTATTTGATGTTGGGACTGTCATCTATCAGAATGTCAAACCGTTCCAACTTTCCCGCATACGCTTCTATGGGCTGCCATAGAAGAAGAAGAAGAAGAAGAATAAATATAGCTGCAAGCAGCCATTACCAGGGCCAAGCGCAAAGAAGATGACAAGACATGCCAACATGGCTGGAATAGTTAGACCAACTGCACCAAGTAGCAATTAAAGACATGTAAAGATGAATTTAGGCAAATGGATGAAAAATCATATACATTAACAAAAAATATGATTTAATTGATTATCGCTTTCGACAAATAGGTGGTGCAGTTATGAAATGTATGTGGTGTGGTCAGAGTGAGGTGACAATAAGACATTTAAAGTTTGGTGTCAAAATGTCAAGGCATTGCAGAGAAAAAGCCTGAATAGTCATTTTGGCAGCATGCGTAGGCTTTGATCTGTCAGTTTACTAAAACTGTTTTGTCTATCGTCATGAAATCCATAAATTGTAGTTGGCATGGTCTGGAGATGATACGATTCGATTTTGCTGAAAACCATAACCCTAACGGTCTAGGAGGACTTTGAAAAAGTAGGCATTGAATGAAAATCAAGATGGCGGACAGGAAGTTTGGCTGATTATGGGAAAATTGTTATCTATGTTTTTGGCAAAACCCAAAGAATCAATTGAGAACAGTGTGATTACAATAGGTAAATTTATACAAATGTTATTGCATTTTTGGAAATTTAGTTATAACTTTTGACCAAAAGGTGGCGCTGTCTCAAAATATTTTGACTACCTTCAGGACATGCTGCTGATGGCATACTGAGTTTTGTAATGTTACACCAATGCATTCGTTAAGTATAGCATTTTAATCACAAAATTGTATGTCAATGGTAATTTTGTGTTTTGTTCTATTATAGGGCCAACTAGTGGCACTATACCATCATTTTTTTATGTGTCCTCTGAGTGAGCCCATACATGTGTGTGTCAATTTTGGTGAAAATATCTCAATAAGCTTTGGAGTTATAGACATTTATGTGAAAAAACTGGTAAAAAATGACTGACACATGACTTTGGTTGGATTTTACTACCCCTTACTATCAATATTTTGAGATTTGGGCATTGGCATATTGCCAGCGACCTATGTTTCCAAACCTCTGATGGTGGTTTCGTCTCGATCGGTCTAGCGGTTTCGAATATATCCGCAAATGTTTTTTTAAGCGCTAAATTACAACGCTGCACAAACCATATGTTGAAACCTGGCAAGTCTGATATCGTTGGACTCGGAACGGACTAAGGAGTCTAATAATATGACTCCCGTTAAAATAAGTCAACCCCAGCCAGAGTTATAAGCGTTCGAAAATTAAATTTTACCACTAGGTGGTGCTGTTTCGAAACTTCTCTGGCTCCTTCAGTGCATCGTACCGATGACCCATTCTGAGTTTTGTAACAATTAATTCATGCGTTTAAAAAATACAGCATTTTAGCACATAATTCAAATTGGCCGACAGCCAAAATGGCCGATCTGAGAAAATTGGATATCAGTTGACTCGGCATGATGCCCTGAATGTAGCGAGACCACTTTTATGATTTTTGAACAAACCGTTCAGAAGATAAAAACAAAAAATGCCATTTTTTGTATCTCTGGACCAGTAGGTGGTGCTGCGCCGAAACGCAGCATGTAGCATCAGGTCATGCTTGTGATGACATGTACCATGTTTGGTCTGAATACAATTTGTACAATTTGTTTGTGCGTTTATCGGAATCGGTTTGACGAATCAACTTGAATTCCATTACTTTTTGTCCACACTGCTTGAAGATGATCTGGTGCAATTTTGGTGAATATCGGACAAACCGTCTAGGAAGAGTTTGCAAAAGTAGGTTTTTTGGACAATTCAAATTGGTGGACATATGTTTATGACGGAAAATGACGTCATAGGGTGCAATCGAATTGTCATGAGCTCAGGAATCGGAGGAAAAAATAATTTTGTTGATAGGCCTTACGGTTCAAAAGTTATTAGCATAACATTTTTGAAAATTTGGACAGGTGGTGGCGCTAGAGGGAATGAGTTAGAGACACCAAAATTGGTGTATTTGATGTTGGGACTGTCATCTATCAGAATGTCAAACCGTTCCAACTTTCCCGCATACGCTTCTATGGGCTGCCATAGAAGAAGAAGAAGAAGAAGAATAAATATAGCTGCAAGCAGCCATTACCAGGGCCAAGCGCAAAGAAGATGACAAGACATGCCAACATGGCTGGAATAGTTAGACTAACTGCACCAAGTTGCAATTAAAGACATGTAAAGATGAATTTAGGCAAATGGATGAAAAATCATATACATTAACAAAAAATATGATTTAATTGATTATCGCTTTCGACAAATAGGTGGTGCAGTTATGAAATGTATGTGGTGTGGTCAGAGTGAGGTGACAATAAGACATTTAAAGTTTGGTGTCAAAATGTCAAGGCATTGCAGATAAAAAGCCTGAATAGTAATTTTGGCAGCATGCGTAGGCTTTGATCCGTCAGTTTACTAAAACTGTTTTGTCTATCGTCATGAAATCCATAAATTGTAGTTGGCATGGTCTGGAGATGATACAATTCGATTTTGCTGAAAACCATAACCCTAACGGTCTAGGAGGACTTTGAAAAAGTAGGCATTGAATGAAAATCAAGATGGCGGACAGGAAGTTTGGCTGATTATGGGAAAATTGTTATCTATGTTTTTGGCAAAACACAAAGAATCAATTGAGAACAGTGTGATTACAATAGGTAAATTTATACAAATGTTATTGCATTTTTGGAAATTTAGTTATAACTTTTGACCAAAAGGTGGCGCTGTCTCAAAATATTTTGACTACCTTCAGGACATGCTGCTGATGGCATACTGAGTTTTGTAATGTTACACCAATGCATTCGTTAAGTAGAGCATTTTAATCACAAAATTGTATGTCAATGGTAATTTTGTGTTTTGTTCTATTATAGGGCCAACTAGTGGCACTATACCATCATTTTTTTATGTGTCCTCTGAGTGAGCCCATACATGTGTGTGTCAATTTTGGTGAAAATATCTCAATAAGCTTTGGAGTTATAGACATTTATGTGAAAAAACTGGTAAAAAATGACTGACACATGACTTTGGTTGGATTTTACTACCCCTTACTATCAATATTTTGAGATTTGGGCATTGGCATATTGCCAGCGACCTATGTTTCCAAACCTCTGATGGTGGTTTCGTCTCGATCGGTCTAGCGGTTTCGAATATATCCGCAAATGTTTTTTAAGCGCTAAATTACAACGCTGCACAAACCATATGTTGAAACCTGGCAAGTCTGATATCGTTGGACTCGGAACGGACTAAGGAGTCTAATAATATGACTCCCGTTAAAATAAGTCAACCCCAGCCAGAGTTATAAGCGTTCGAAAATTAAATTTTACCACTAGGTGGTGCTGTTTCGAAACTTCTCTGGCTCCTTCAGTGCATCGTACCGATGACCCATTCTGAGTTTTGTAACAATTAATTCATGCGTTTAAAAAATACAGCATTTTAGCACATAATTCAAATTGGCCGACAGCCAAAATGGCCGATCTGAGAAAATTGGATATCAGTTGACTCGGCATGATGCCCTGAATGTAACGAGACCACTTTTATGATTTTTGAACAAACCGTTCAGAAGATATAAACAAAAATTGCCATTTTTTGTATCTCTGGACCAGTAGGTGGTGCTGCGCCGAAACGCAGCATGTAGCCTCAGGTCATGCTTGTGATGACATGTACCAAAATTGGGCTGAATACAATTTGTACAATTTGTTTGTGCGTTTATCGAAATCGGTTTGACGAATCAACTTGAATTCCATTACTTTTTGTCCACACTGCTTGAAGATGATCTGGTGCAATTTTGGTGAATATCGGACAAACCGTCTAGGAAGACTTTGCAAAAGTAGGTTTTTTGGACAATTCAAATTGGTGGACATATGTTTATGACGGAAAATGACGTCATAGGGTGCAATCGAATTGTCATGAGCTCAGGAATCGGAGGAAAAAATAATTTTGTTGATAGGCCTTACGGTTCAAAAGTTATTAGCATAACATTTTTGAAAATTTGGACAGGTGGTGGCGCTAGAGGGAATGAGTTAGAGACACCAAAATTGGTGTATTTGATGTTGGGACTGTCATCTATCAGAATGTCACACCGTTCCAACTTTCCCGCATACGCTTCTATGGGCTGCCATAGAAGAAGAAGAAGAAGAAGAATAAATATAGCTGCAAGCAGCCATTACCAGGGCCAAGCGCAAAGAAGATGACAAGACATGCCAACATGGCTGGAATAGTTAGACCAACTGCACCAAGTAGCAATTAAAGACATGTAAAGATGAATTTAGGCAAATGGATGAAAAATCATATACATTAACAAAAAATATGATTTAATTGATTATCGCTTTCGACAAATAGGTGGTGCAGTTATGAAATGTATGTGGTGTGGTCAGAGTGAGGTGACAATAAGACATTTAAAGTTTGGTGTCAAAATGTCAAGGCATTGCAGAGTCCTGAATAGTCATTTTGGCAGCATGCGTAGGCTTTGATCTGTCAGTTTACTAAAACTGTTTTGTCTATCGTCATGAAATCCATAAATTGTAGTTGGCATGGTCTGGAGATGATACGATTTGATTTTGATGAAAACCATAACCCTAACGGTCTAGGAGGACTTTGAAAAAGTAGGCATTGAATGAAAATCAAGATGGCGGACAGGAAGTTTGGCTGATTATGGGAAAATTGTTATCTATGTTTTTGGCAAAACACAAAGAATCAATTGAGAACAGTGTGATTACAATAGGTAAATTTATACAAATGTTATTGCATTTTTGGAAATTTAGTTATAACTTTTGACCAAAAGGTGGCGCTGTCTCAAAATATTTTGACTACCTTCAGGACATGCTGCTGATGGCATACTGAGTTTTGTAATGTTACACCAATGCATTCGTTAAGTATAGCATTTTAATCACAAAATTGTATGTCAATGGTAATTTTGTGTTTTGTTCTATTATAGGGCCAACTAGTGGCACTATACCATCATTTTTTTATGTGTCCTCTGAGTGAGCCCATACATGTGTGTGTCAATTTTGGTGAAAATATCTCAATAAGCTTTGGAGTTATAGACATTTATGTGAAAAAACTGGTAAAAAAATGACTGACACATGACTTTGGTTGGATTTTACTACCCCTTACTATCAATATTTTGAGATTTGGGCATTGGCATATTGCCAGCGACCTATGTTTCCAAACCTCTGATGGTGGTTTCGTCTCGATCGGTCTAGCGGTTTCGAATATATCCGCAAATGTTTTTTAAGCACTAAATTACAACGCTGCACAAACCATATGTTGAAACCTGGCAAGTCTGATATCGTTGGACTCGGAACGGACTAAGGAGTCTAATAATATGACTCCCGTTAAAATAAGTCAACCCCAGCCAGAGTTATAAGCGTTCGAAAATTAAATTTTACCACTAGGTGGTGCTGTTTCGAAACTTCTCTGGCTCCTTCAGTGCATCGTACCGATGACCCATTCTGAGTTTTGTAACAATTAATTCATGCGTTTAAAAAATACAGCATTTTAGCACATAATTCAAATTGGCCGACAGCCAAAATGGCCGATCTGAGAAAATTGGATATCAGTTGACTCGGCATGATGCCCTGAATGTAACGAGACCACTTTTATGATTTTTGAACAAACCGTTCAGAAGATATAAACAAAAATTGCCATTTTTTGTATCTCTGGACCAGTAGGTGGTGCTGCGCCGAAACGCAGCATGTAGCCTCAGGTCATGCTTGTGATGACATGTACCAAAATTGGTCTGAATACAATTTGTACAATTTGTTTGTGCGTTTATCGAAATCGGTTTGACGAATCAACTTGAATTCCATTACTTTTTGTCCACACTGCTTGAAGATGATCTGGTGCAATTTTGGTGAATATCGGACAAACCGTCTAGGAAGAGTTTGCAAAAGTAGGTTTTTTGGACAATTCAAATTGGTGGACATATGTTTATGACGGAAAATGACGTCATAGGGTGCTATCGAATTGTCATGAGCTCAGGAATCGGAGGAAAAAATAATTTTGTTGATAGGCCTTACGGTTCAAAAGTTATTAGCATAACATTTTTGAAAATTTGGACAGGTGGTGGCGCTAGAGGGAATGAGTTAGAGACACCAAAATTGGTGTATTTGATGTTGGGACTGTCATCTATCAGAATGTCAAACCGTTCCAACTTTCCCGCATACGCTTCTATGGGCTGCCATAGAAGAAGAAGAAGAAGAAGAATAAATATAGCTGCAAGCAGCCATTACCAGGGCCAAGCGCAAAGAAGATGACAAGACATGCCAACATGGCTGGAATAGTTAGACCAACTGCACCAAGTAGCAATTAAAGACATGTAAAGATGAATTTAGGCAAATGGATGAAAAATCATATACATTAACAAAAAATATGATTTAATTGATTATCGCTTTCGACAAATAGGTGGTGCAGTTATGAAATGTATGTGGTGTGGTCAGAGTGAGGTGACAATAAGACATTTAAAGTTTGGTGTCAAAATGTCAAGGCATTGCAGAGAAAAAGCCTGAATAGTCATTTTGGCAGCATGCGTAGGCTTTGATCTGTCAGTTTACTAAAACTGTTTTGTCTATCGTCATGAAATCCATAAATTGTAGTTGGCATGGTCTGGAGATGATACGATTCGATTTTGCTGAAAACCATAACCCTAACGGTCTAGGAGGACTTTGAAAAAGTAGGCATTGAATGAAAATCAAGATGGCGGACAGGAAGTTTGGCTGATTATGGGAAAATTGTTATCTATGTTTTTGGCAAAACACAAAGAATCAATTGAGAACAGTGTGATTACAATAGGTAAATTTATACAAATGTTATTGCATTTTTGGAAATTTAGTTATAACTTTTGACCAAAAGGTGGCGCTGTCTCAAAATATTTTGACTACCTTCAGGACATGCTGCTGATGGCATACTGAGTTTTGTAATGTTACACCAATGCATTCGTTAAGTATAGCATTTTAATCACAAAATTGTATGTCAATGGTAATTTTGTGTTTTGTTCTATTATAGGGCCAACTAGTGGCACTATACCATCATTTTTTTATGTGTCCTCTGAGTGAGCCCATACATGTGTGTGTCAATTTTGGTGAAAATATCTCAATAAGCTTTGGAGTTATAGACATTTATGTGAAAAAACTGGTAAAAAATGACTGACACATGACTTTGGTTGGATTTAATACCCCTTACTATCAATATTTTGAGATTTGGGCATTGGCATATTGCCAGCGACCTATGTTTCCAAACCTCTGATGGTGGTTTCGTCTCGATCGGTCTAGCGGTTTCGAATATATCCGCAAATGTTTTTTAAGCGCTAAATTACAACGCTGCACAAACCATATGTTGAAACCTGGCAAGTCTGATATCGTTGGACTCGGAACGGACTAAGGAGTCTAATAATATGACTCCCGTTAAAATAAGTCAACCCCAGCCAGAGTTATAAGCGTTCGAAAATTAAATTTTACCACTAGGTGGTGCTGTTTCGAAACTTCTCTGGCTCCTTCAGTGCATCGTACCGATGACCCATTCTGAGTTTTGTAACAATTAATTCATGCGTTTAAAAAATACAGCATTTTAGCACATAATTCAAATTGGCCGACAGCCAAAATGGCCGATCTGAGAAAATTGGATATCAGTTGACTCGGCATGATGCCCTGAATGTAACGAGACCACTTTTATGATTTTTGAACAAACCGTTCAGAAGATATAAACAAAAATTGCCATTTTTTGTATCTCTGGACCAGTAGGTGGTGCTGCGCCGAAACGCAGCATGTAGCCTCAGGTCATGCTTGTGATGACATGTACCAAAATTGGTCTGAATACAATTTGTACAATTTGTTTGTGCGTTTATCGAAATCGGTTTGACGAATCAACTTGAATTCCATTACTTTTTGTCCACACTGCTTGAAGATGATCTGGTGCAATTTTGGTGAATATCGGACAAACCGTCTAGGAAGAGTTTGCAAAAGTAGGTTTTTTGAACAATTCAAATTGGTGGACATATGTTTATGACGGAAAATGACGTCATAGGGTGCAATCGAATTGTCATGAGCTCAGGAATCGGAGGAAAAAATAATTTTGTTGATAGGCCTTACGGTTCAAAAGTTATTAGCATAACATTTTTGAAAATTTGGACAGGTGGTGGCGCTAGAGGGAATGAGTTAGAGACACCAAAATTGGTGTATTTGATGTTGGGACTGTCATCTATCAGAATGTCAAACCTTTCCAACTTTCCCGCATACGCTTCTACCCAGCTAACAATTTTATGTTCTAAGAACGTTTTCCTAACGTTAGTATTTGGTTGTGGGAACATGAAAATGTCCAGTTTTCTTAACATTAGTAGAACGTTTTTTAAGGTTAATAACGTTATAAGGATGTTCCATTAACGTTTTATATAATTTTTTCCCCCCAAACCTTTAAATAATGTTAGCCAAAGTTGTTGGAACGTTCCCTGTTAGGTGGGTATGGGCTGCCATAGAAGAAGAAGAAGAAGAAGAATAAATATAGCTGCAAGCAGCCATTACCAGGGCCAAGCGCAAAGAAGATGACAAGACATGCCAACATGGCTGGAATAGTTAGACCAACTGCACCAAGTAGCAATTAAAGACATGTAAAGATGAATTTAGGCAAATGGATGAAAAATCATATACATTAACAAAAAATATGATTTAATTGATTATCGCTTTCGACAAATAGGTGGTGCAGTTATGAAATGTATGTGGTGTGGTCAGAGTGAGGTGACAATAAGACATTTAAAGTTTGGTGTCAAAATGTCAAGGCATTGCAGAGAAAAAGCCTGAATAGTAATTTTGGCAGCATGCGTAGGCTTTGATCCGTCAGTTTACTAAAACTGTTTTGTCTATCGTCATGAAATCCATAAATTTTAGTTGACATGGTCTGGAGATGATACGATTCGATTTTGCTGAAAACCATAACCCTAACGGTCTAGGAGGACTTTGAAAAAGTAGGCATTGAATGAAAATCAAGATGGCGGACAGGAAGTTTGGCTGATTATGGGAAAATTGTTATCTATGTTTTTGGCAAAACACAAAGAATCAATTGAGAACAGTGTGATTACAATAGGTAAATTTATACAAATGTTATTGGATTTTTGGAAATTTAGTTATAACTTTTGACCAAAAGGTGGCGCTGTCTCAAAATATTTTGACTACCTTCAGGACATGCTGCTGATGGCATACTGAGTTTTGTAATGTTAAACCAATGCATTCGTTAAGTATAGCATTTTAATCACAAAATTGTATGTCAATGGTAATTTTGTGTTTTGTTCTATTATAGGGCCAACTAGTGGCACTATACCATCATTTTTTTATGTGTCCTCTGAGTGAGCCCATACATGTGTGTGTCAATTTTGGTGAAAATATCTCAATAAGCTTTGGAGTTATAGACATTTATGTGAAAAAACTGGTAAAAAATGACTGACACATGACTTTGGTTGGATTTTACTACCCTTTACTATCAATATTTTGAGATTAGGGCATTGGCATATTGCCAGCGACCTATGTTTCCAAACCTCTGATGGTGGTTTCGTCTCGATCGGTCTAGCGGTTTCGAATATATCCGCAAATGTTTTTTAAGCGCTAAATTACAACGCTGCACAAACCATATGTTGAAACCTGGCAAGTCTGATATCGTTGGACTCGGAACGGACTAAGGAGTCTAATAATATGACTCCCGTTAAAATAAGTCAACCCCAGCCAGAGTTATAAGCGTTCGAAAATTAAATTTTACCACTAGGTGGTGCTGTTTCGAAACTTCTCTGGCTCCTTCAGTGCATCGTACCGATGACCCATTCTGAGTTTTGTAACAATTAATTCATGCGTTTAAAAAATACAGCATTTTAGCACATAATTCAAATTGGCCGACAGCCAAAATGGCCGATCTGAGAAAATTGGATATCAGTTGACTCGGCATGATGCCCTGAATGTAACGAGACCACTTTTATGATTTTTGAACAAACCGTTCAGAAGATATAAACAAAAATTGCCACTTTTTGTATCTCTGGACCAGTAGGTGGTGCTGCGCCGAAACGCAGCATGTAGCCTCAGGTCATGCTTGTGATGACATGTACCAAGTTTGGTCTGAATACAATTTTTACAATTTGTTTGTGCGTTTATCGAAATCGGTTTGACGAATCAACTTGAATTCCATTACTTTTTGTCCACACTGCTTGAAGATGATCTGGTGCAGTTTTGGTGAATATCGGACAAACCGTCTAGGAAGAGTTTGCAAAAGTAGGTTTTTTTTGGACAATTCAAATTGGTGGACATATGTTTATGACGGAAAATGAAGTCAAAGGGTGCAATCGAATTGTCATGAGCTCAGGAATCGGAGGAAAAAATAATTTTGTTGATAGGCCTTACGGTTCAAAAGTTATTAGCATAACATTTTTGAAAATTTGGACAGGTGGTGGCGCTAGAGGGAATGAGTTAGAGACACCAAAATTGGTGTATTTGATGTTGGGACTGTCATCTATCAGAATGTCAAACCGTTCCAACTTTCCCGCATACGCTTCTATGGGCTGCCATAGAAGAAGTAGAAGAAGAAGAATAAATATAGCTGCAAGCAGCCATTACCAGGGCCAAGCGCAAAGAAGATGACAAGACATGCCAACATGGCTGGAATAGTTAGACCAACTGCACCAAGTAGCAATTAAAGACATGTAAAGATGAATTTAGGCAAATGGATGAAAAATCATATACATTAACAAAAAATATGATTTAATTGATTATCGCTTTCGACAAATAGGTGGTGCAGTTATGAAATGTATGTGGTGTGGTCAGAGTGAGGTGACAATAAGACATTTAAAGTTTGGTGTCAAAATGTCAAGGCATTGCAGAGAAAAAGCCTGAATAGTCATTTTGGCAGCATGCGTAGGCTTTGATCCGTCAGTTTACTAAAACTGTTTTGTCTATCGTCATGAAATCCATAAATTGTAGTTGGCATGGTCTGGAGATGATACGATTCGATTTTGCTGAAAACCATAACCCTAACGGTCTAGGAGGACTTTGAAAAAGTAGGCATTGAATGAAAATCAAGATGGCGGACAGGAAGTTTGGCTGATTATGGGAAAATTGTTATCTATGTTTTTGGCAAAACACAAAGAATCAATTGAGAACAGTGTGATTACAATAGGTAAATTTATACAAATGTTATTGGATTTTTGGAAATTTAGTTATAACTTTTGACCAAAAGGTGGCGCTGTCTCAAAATATTTTGACTACCTTCAGGACATGCTGCTGATGGCATACTGAGTTTTGTAATGTTAAACCAATGCATTCGTTAAGTATAGCATTTTAATCACAAAATTGTATGTCAATGGTAATTTTGTGTTTTGTTCTATTATAGGGCCAACTAGTGGCACTATACCATCATTTTTTTATGTGTCCTCTGAGTGAGCCCATACATGTGTGTGTCAATTTTGGTGAAAATATCTCAATAAGCTTTGGAGTTATAGACATTTATGTGAAAAAACTGGTAAAAAATGACTGACACATGACTTTGGTTGGATTTTACTACCCTTTACTATCAATATTTTGAGATTAGGGCATTGGCATATTGCCAGCGACCTATGTTTCCAAACCTCTGATGGTGGTTTCGTCTCGATCGGTCTAGCGGTTTCGAATATATCCGCAAATGTTTTTTAAGCGCTAAATTATAACGCTGCACAAACCATATGTTGAAACCTGGCAAGTCTGATATCGTTGGACTCGGAACGGACTAAGGAGTCTAATAATATGACTCCCGTTAAAATAAGTCAACCCCAGCCAGAGTTATAAGCGTTCGAAAATTAAATTTTACCACTAGGTGGTGCTGTTTCGAAACTTCTCTGGCTCCTTCAGTGCATCGTACCGATGACCCATTCTGAGTTTTGTAACAATTAATTCATGCGTTTAAAAAATACAGCATTTTAGCACATAATTCAAATTGGCCGACAGCCAAAATGGCCGATCTGAGAAAATTGGATATCAGTTGACTCGGCATGATGCCCTGAATGTAACGAGACCACTTTTATGATTTTTGAACAAACCGTTCAGAAGATATAAACAAAAATTGCCACTTTTTGTATCTCTGGACCAGTAGGTGGTGCTGCGCCGAAACGCAGCATGTAGCCTCAGGTCATGCTTGTGATGACATGTACCAAGTTTGGTCTGAATACAATTTTTACAATTTGTTTGTGCGTTTATCGAAATCGGTTTGACGAATCAACTTGAATTCCATTACTTTTTGTCCACACTGCTTGAAGATGATCTGGTGCAGTTTTGGTGAATATCGGACAAACCGTCTAGGAAGAGTTTGCAAAAGTAGGTTTTTTTTGGACAATTCAAATTGGTGGACATATGTTTATGACGGAAAATGAAGTCAAAGGGTGCAATCGAATTGTCATGAGCTCAGGAATCGGAGGAAAAAATAATTTTGTTGATAGGCCTTACGGTTCAAAAGTTATTAGCATAACATTTTTGAAAATTTGGACAGGTGGTGGCGCTAGAGGGAATGAGTTAGAGACACCAAAATTGGTGTATTTGATGTTGGGACTGTCATCTATCAGAATGTCAAACCGTTCCAACTTTCCCGCATACGCTTCTATGGGCTGCCATAGAAGAAGTAGAAGAAGAAGAATAAATATAGCTGCAAGCAGCCATTACCAGGGCCAAGCGCAAAGAAGATGACAAGACATGCCAACATGGCTGGAATAGTTAGACCAACTGCACCAAGTAGCAATTAAAGACATGTAAAGATGAATTTAGGCAAATGGATGAAAAATCATATACATTAACAAAAAATATGATTTAATTGATTATCGCTTTCGACAAATAGGTGGTGCAGTTATGAAATGTATGTGGTGTGGTCAGAGTGAGGTGACAATAAGACATTTAAAGTTTGGTGTCAAAATGTCAAGGCATTGCAGAGAAAAAGCCTGAATAGTCATTTTGGCAGCATGCGTAGGCTTTGATCCGTCAGTTTACTAAAACTGTTTTGTCTATCGTCATGAAATCCATAAATTGTAGTTGGCATGGTCTGGAGATGATACGATTCGATTTTGCTGAAAACCATAACCCTAACGGTCTAGGAGGACTTTGAAAAAGTAGGCATTGAATGAAAATCAAGATGGCGGACAGGAAGTTTGGCTGATTATGGGAAAATTGTTATCTATGTTTTTGGCAAAACACAAAGAATCAATTGAGAACAGTGTGATTACAATAGGTAAATTTATACAAATGTTATTGGATTTTTGGAAATTTAGTTATAACTTTTGACCAAAAGGTGGCGCTGTCTCAAAATATTTTGACTACCTTCAGGACATGCTGCTGATGGCATACTGAGTTTTGTAATGTTAAACCAATGCATTCGTTAAGTATAGCATTTTAATCACAAAATTGTATGTCAATGGTAATTTTGTGTTTTGTTCTATTATAGGGCCAACTAGTGGCACTATACCATCATTTTTTTATGTGTCCTCTGAGTGAGCCCATACATGTGTGTGTCAATTTTGGTGAAAATATCTCAATAAGCTTTGGAGTTATAGACATTTATGTGAAAAAACTGGTAAAAAATGACTGACACATGACTTTGGTTGGATTTTACTACCCTTTACTATCAATATTTTGAGATTAGGGCATTGGCATATTGCCAGCGACCTATGTTTCCAAACCTCTGATGGTGGTTTCGTCTCGATCGGTCTAGCGGTTTCGAATATATCCGCAAATGTTTTTTAAGCGCTAAATTACAACGCTGCACAAACCATATGTTGAAACCTGGCAAGTCTGATATCGTTGGACTCGGAACGGACTAAGGAGTCTAATAATATGACTCCCGTTAAAATAAGTCAACCACAGCCAGAGTTATAAGCGTTCGAAAATTAAATTTTACCACTAGGTGGTGCTGTTTCGAAACTTCTCTGGCTCCTTCAGTGCATCGTACCGATGACCCATTCTGAGTTTTGTAACAATTAATTCATGCGTTTAAAAAATACAGCATTTTAGCACATAATTCAAATTGGCCGACAGCCAAAATGGCCGATCTGAGAAAATTGGATATCAGTTGACTCGGCATGATGCCCTGAATGTAACGAGACCACTTTTATGATTTTTGAACAAACCGTTCAGAAGATATAAACAAAAATTGCCATTTTTTGTATCTCTGGACCAGTAGGTGGTGCTGCGCCGAAACGCAGCATGTAGCCTCAGGTCATGCTTGTGATGACATGTACCAAGTTTGGTCTGAATACAATTTGTACAATTTGTTTGTGCGTTTATCGAAATCGGTTTGACGAATCAACTTGAATTCCATTACTTTTTGTCCACACTGCTTGAAGATGATCTGGTGCAATTTTGGTGAATATCGGACAAACCGTCTAGGAAGAGTTTGCAAAAGTAGGTTTTTTTTGGACAATTCAAATTGGTGGACATATGTTTATGACGGAAAATGAAGTCAAAGGGTGCAATCGAATTGTCATGAGCTCAGGAATCGGAGGAAAAAATAATTTTGTTGATAGGCCTTACGGTTCAAAAGTTATTAGCATAACATTTTTGAAAATTTGGACAGGTGGTGGCGCTAGAGGGAATGAGTTAGAGACACCAAAATTGGTGTATTTGATGTTGGGACTGTCATCTATCAGAATGTCAAACCGTTCCAACTTTCCCGCATACGCTTCTATGGGCTGCCATAGAAGAAGTAGAAGAAGAAGAATAAATATAGCTGCAAGCAGCCATTACCAGGGCCAAGCGCAAAGAAGATGACAAGACATGCCAACATGGCTGGAATAGTTAGACCAACTGCACCAAGTAGCAATTAAAGACATGTAAAGATGAATTTAGGCAAATGGATGAAAAATCATATACATTAACAAAAAATATGATTTAATTGATTATCGCTTTCGACAAATAGGTGGTGCAGTTATGAAATGTATGTGGTGTGGTCAGAGTGAGGTGACAATAAGACATTTAAAGTTTGGTGTCAAAATGTCAAGGCATTGCAGAGAAAAAGCCTGAATAGTCATTTTGGCAGCATGCGTAGGCTTTGATCCGTCAGTTTACTAAAACTGTTTTGTCTATCGTCATGAAATCCATAAATTGTAGTTGGCATGGTCTGGAGATGATACGATTCGATTTTGCTGAAAACCATAACCCTAACGGTCTAGGAGGACTTTGAAAAAGTAGGCATTGAATGAAAATCAAGATGGCGGACAGGAAGTTTGGCTGATTATGGGAAAATTGTTATCTATGTTTTTGGCAAAACACAAAGAATCAATTGAGAACAGTGTGATTACAATAGGTAAATTTATACAAATGTTATTGGATTTTTGGAAATTTAGTTATAACTTTTGACCAAAAGGTGGCGCTGTCTCAAAATATTTTGACTACCTTCAGGACATGCTGCTGATGGCATACTGAGTTTTGTAATGTTAAACCAATGCATTCGTTAAGTATAGCATTTTAATCACAAAATTGTATGTCAATGGTAATTTTGTGTTTTGTTCTATTATAGGGCCAACTAGTGGCACTATACCATCATTTTTTTATGTGTCCTCTGAGTGAGCCCATACATGTGTGTGTCAATTTTGGTGAAAATATCTCAATAAGCTTTGGAGTTATAGACATTTATGTGAAAAAACTGGTAAAAAATGACTGACACATGACTTTGGTTGGATTTTACTACCCTTTACTATCAATATTTTGAGATTAGGGCATTGGCATATTGCCAGCGACCTATGTTTCCAAACCTCTGATGGTGGTTTCGTCTCGATCGGTCTAGCGGTTTCGAATATATCCGCAAATGTTTTTTAAGCGCTAAATTATAACGCTGCACAAACCATATGTTGAAACCTGGCAAGTCTGATATCGTTGGACTCGGAACGGACTAAGGAGTCTAATAATATGACTCCCGTTAAAATAAGTCAACCCCAGCCAGAGTTATAAGCGTTCGAAAATTAAATTTTACCACTAGGTGGTGCTGTTTCGAAACTTCTCTGGCTCCTTCAGTGCATCGTACCGATGACCCATTCTGAGTTTTGTAACAATTAATTCATGCGTTTAAAAAATACAGCATTTTAGCACATAATTCAAATTGGCCGACAGCCAAAATGGCCGATCTGAGAAAATTGGATATCAGTTGACTCGGCATGATGCCCTGAATGTAACGAGACCACTTTTATGATTTTTGAACAAACCGTTCAGAAGATATAAACAAAAATTGCCACTTTTTGTATCTCTGGACCAGTAGGTGGTGCTGCGCCGAAACGCAGCATGTAGCCTCAGGTCATGCTTGTGATGACATGTACCAAGTTTGGTCTGAATACAATTTTTACAATTTGTTTGTGCGTTTATCGAAATCGGTTTGACGAATCAACTTGAATTCCATTACTTTTTGTCCACACTGCTTGAAGATGATCTGGTGCAGTTTTGGTGAATATCGGACAAACCGTCTAGGAAGAGTTTGCAAAAGTAGGTTTTTTTTGGACAATTCAAATTGGTGGACATATGTTTATGACGGAAAATGAAGTCAAAGGGTGCAATCGAATTGTCATGAGCTCAGGAATCGGAGGAAAAAATAATTTTGTTGATAGGCCTTACGGTTCAAAAGTTATTAGCATAACATTTTTGAAAATTTGGACAGGTGGTGGCGCTAGAGGGAATGAGTTAGAGACACCAAAATTGGTGTATTTGATGTTGGGACTGTCATCTATCAGAATGTCAAACCGTTCCAACTTTCCCGCATACGCTTCTATGGGCTGCCATAGAAGAAGTAGAAGAAGAAGAATAAATATAGCTGCAAGCAGCCATTACCAGGGCCAAGCGCAAAGAAGATGACAAGACATGCCAACATGGCTGGAATAGTTAGACCAACTGCACCAAGTAGCAATTAAAGACATGTAAAGATGAATTTAGGCAAATGGATGAAAAATCATATACATTAACAAAAAATATGATTTAATTGATTATCGCTTTCGACAAATAGGTGGTGCAGTTATGAAATGTATGTGGTGTGGTCAGAGTGAGGTGACAATAAGACATTTAAAGTTTGGTGTCAAAATGTCAAGGCATTGCAGAGAAAAAGCCTGAATAGTCATTTTGGCAGCATGCGTAGGCTTTGATCCGTCAGTTTACTAAAACTGTTTTGTCTATCGTCATGAAATCCATAAATTGTAGTTGGCATGGTCTGGAGATGATACGATTCGATTTTGCTGAAAACCATAACCCTAACGGTCTAGGAGGACTTTGAAAAAGTAGGCATTGAATGAAAATCAAGATGGCGGACAGGAAGTTTGGCTGATTATGGGAAAATTGTTATCTATGTTTTTGGCAAAACACAAAGAATCAATTGAGAACAGTGTGATTACAATAGGTAAATTTATACAAATGTTATTGGATTTTTGGAAATTTAGTTATAACTTTTGACCAAAAGGTGGCGCTGTCTCAAAATATTTTGACTACCTTCAGGACATGCTGCTGATGGCATACTGAGTTTTGTAATGTTAAACCAATGCATTCGTTAAGTATAGCATTTTAATCACAAAATTGTATGTCAATGGTAATTTTGTGTTTTGTTCTATTATAGGGCCAACTAGTGGCACTATACCATCATTTTTTTATGTGTCCTCTGAGTGAGCCCATACATGTGTGTGTCAATTTTGGTGAAAATATCTCAATAAGCTTTGGAGTTATAGACATTTATGTGAAAAAACTGGTAAAAAATGACTGACACATGACTTTGGTTGGATTTTACTACCCTTTACTATCAATATTTTGAGATTAGGGCATTGGCATATTGCCAGCGACCTATGTTTCCAAACCTCTGATGGTGGTTTCGTCTCGATCGGTCTAGCGGTTTCGAATATATCCGCAAATGTTTTTTAAGCGCTAAATTACAACGCTGCACAAACCATATGTTGAAACCTGGCAAGTCTGATATCGTTGGACTCGGAACGGACTAAGGAGTCTAATAATATGACTCCCGTTAAAATAAGTCAACCACAGCCAGAGTTATAAGCGTTCGAAAATTAAATTTTACCACTAGGTGGTGCTGTTTCGAAACTTCTCTGGCTCCTTCAGTGCATCGTACCGATGACCCATTCTGAGTTTTGTAACAATTAATTCATGCGTTTAAAAAATACAGCATTTTAGCACATAATTCAAATTGGCCGACAGCCAAAATGGCCGATCTGAGAAAATTGGATATCAGTTGACTCGGCATGATGCCCTGAATGTAACGAGACCACTTTTATGATTTTTGAACAAACCGTTCAGAAGATATAAACAAAAATTGCCATTTTTTGTATCTCTGGACCAGTAGGTGGTGCTGCGCCGAAACGCAGCATGTAGCCTCAGGTCATGCTTGTGATGACATGTACCAAGTTTGGTCTGAATACAATTTGTACAATTTGTTTGTGCGTTTATCGAAATCGGTTTGACGAATCAACTTGAATTCCATTACTTTTTGTCCACACTGCTTGAAGATGATCTGGTGCAATTTTGGTGAATATCGGACAAACCGTCTAGGAAGAGTTTGCAAAAGTAGGTTTTTTTTGGACAATTCAAATTGGTGGACATATGTTTATGACGGAAAATGAAGTCATAGGGTGCAATCGAATTGTCATGAGCTCAGGAATCGGAGGAAAAAATAATTTTGTTGATAGGCCTTACGGTTCAAAAGTTATTAGCATAACATTTTTGAAAATTTGGACAGGTGGTGGCGCTAGAGGGAATGAGTTAGAGACACCAAAATTGGTGTATTTGATGTTGGGACTGTCATCTATCAGAATGTCAAACCGTTTCAACTTTCCCGCATACGCTTCTATGGGCTGCCATAGAAGAAGAAGAAGAAGAAGAATAAATATAGCTGCAAGCAGCCATTACCAGGGCCAAGCGCAAAGAAGATGACAAGACATGCCAACATGGCTGGAATAGTTAGACCAACTGCACCAAGTAGCAATTAAAGACATGTAAAGATGAATTTAGGCAAATGGATGAAAAATCATATACATTAACAAAAAATATGATTTAATTGATTATCGCTTTCGACAAATAGGTGGTGCAGTTATGAAATGTATGTGGTGTGGTCAGAGTGAGGTGACAATAAGACATTTAAAGTTTGGTGTCAAAATGTCAAGGCATTGCAGAGAAAAAGCCTGAATAGTAATTTTGGCAGCATGCGTAGGCTTTGATCCGTCAGTTTACTAAAACTGTTTTGTCTATCGTCATGAAATCCATAAATTTTAGTTGGCATGGTCTGGAGATGATAAGATTCGATTTTGCTGAAAACCATAACCCTAACGGTCTAGGAGGACTTTGAAAAAGTAGGCATTGAATGAAAATCAAGATGGCGGACAGGAAGTTTGGCTGATTATGGGAAAATTGTTATCTATGTTTTTGGCAAAACACAAAGAATCAATTGAGAACAGTGTGATTACAATAGGTAAATTTATACAAATGTTATTGCATTTTTGGAAATTTAGTTATAACTTTTGACCAAAAGGTGGCGCTGTCTCAAAATATTTTGACTACCTTCAGGACATGCTGCTGATGGCATACTGAGTTTTGTAATGTTACACCAATGCATTCGTTAAGTATAGCATTTTAATCACAAAATTGTATGTCAATGGTAATTTTGTGTTTTGTTCTATTATAGGGCCAACTAGTGGCACTATACCATCATTTTTTTATGTGTCCTCTGAGTGAGCCCATACATGTGTGTGTCAATTTTGGTGAAAATATCTCAATAAGCTTTGGAGTTATAGACATTTATGTGAAAAAACTGGTAAAAAATGACTGACACATGACTTTGGTTGGATTTTACTACCCCTTACTATCAATATTTTGAGATTTGGGCATTGGCATATTGCCAGCGACCTATGTTTCCAAACCTCTGATGGTGGTTTCGTCTCGATCGGTCTAGCGGTTTCGAATATATCCGCAAATGTTTTTTAAGCGCTAAATTACAACGCTGCACAAACCATATGTTGAAACCTGGCAAGTCTGATATCGTTGGACTCGGAACGGACTAAGGAGTCTAATAATATGACTCCCGTTAAAATAAGTCAACCCCAGCCAGAGTTATAAGCGTTCGAAAATTAAATTTTACCACTAGGTGGTGCTGTTTCGAAACTTCTCTGGCTCCTTCAGTGCATCGTACCGATGACCCATTCTGAGTTTTGTAACAATTAATTCATGCGTTTAAAAAATACAGCATTTTAGCACATAATTCAAATTGGCCGACAGCCAAAATGGCCGATCTGAGAAAATTGGATATCAGTTGACTCGGCATGATGCCCTGAATGTAACGAGACCACTTTTATGATTTTTGAACAAACCGTTCAGAAGATATAAACAAAAATTGCCATTTTTTGTATCTCTGGACCAGTAGGTGGTGCTGCGCCGAAACGCAGCATGTAGCCTCAGGTCATGCTTGTGATGACATGTACCAAGTTTGGTCTGAATACAATTTGTACAATTTGTTTGTGCGTTTATCGAAATCGGTTTGACGAATCAACTTGAATTCCATTACTTTTTGTCCACACTGCTTGAAGATGATCTGGTGCAATTTTGGTGAATATCGGACAAACCGTCTAGGAAGAGTTTGCAAAAGTAGGTTTTTTTTGGACAATTCAAATTGGTGGACATATGTTTATGACGGAAAATGAAGTCATAGGGTGCAATCGAATTGTCATGAGCTCAGGAATCGGAGGAAAAAATAATTTTGATGATAGGCCTTACGGTTCAAAAGTTATTAGCATAACATTTTTGAAAATTTGGACAGGTGGTGGCGCTAGAGGGAATGAGTTAGAGACACCAAAATTGGTGTATTTGATGTTGGGACTGTCATCTATCAGAATGTCAAACCGTTCCAACTTTCCCGCATACGCTTCTATGGGCTGCCATAGAAGAAGTAGAAGAAGAAGAATAAATATAGCTGCAAGCAGCCATTACCAGGGCCAAGCGCAAAGAAGATGACAAGACATGCCAACATGGCTGGAATAGTTAGACCAACTGCACCAAGTAGCAATTAAAGACATGTAAAGATGAATTTAGGCAAATGGATGAAAAATCATATACATTAACAAAAAATATGATTTAATTGATTATCGCTTTCGACAAATAGGTGGTGCAGTTATGAAATGTATGTGGTGTGGTCAGAGTGAGGTGACAATAAGACATTTAAAGTTTGGTGTCAAAATGTCAAGGCATTGCAGAGAAAAAGCCTGAATAGTAATTTTGGCAGCATGCGTAGGCTTTGATCCGTCAGCTTACTAAAACTGTTTTGTCTATTGTCATGAAATCCATAAATTGTAGTTGGCATGGTCTGGAGATGATACGATTCGATTTTGCTGAAAACCATAACCCTAACGGTCTAGGAGGACTTTGAAAAAGTAGGCATTGAATGAAAATCAAGATGGCGGACAGGAAGTTTGGCTGATTATGGGAAAATTGTTATCTATGTTTTTGGCAAAACACAAAGAATCAATTGAGAACAGTGTGATTACAATAGGTAAATTGATACAAATGTTATTGCATTTTTGGAAATTTAGTTATAACTTTTGACCAAAAGGTGGCGCTGTCTCAAAATATTTTGACTACCTTCAGGACATGCTGCTGATGGCATACTGAGTTTTGTAATGTTACACCAATGCATTCGTTAAGTATAGCATTTTAATCACAAAATTGTATGTCAATGGTAATTTTGTGTTTTGTTCTATTATAGGGCCAACTAGTGGCACTATACCATCATTTTTTTATGTGTCCTCTGAGTGAGCCCATACATGTGTGTGTCAATTTTGGTGAAAATATCTCAATAAGCTTTGGAGTTATAGACATTTATGTGAAAAAACTGGTAAAAAATGACTGACACATGATTTTGGTTGGATTTTACTACCCCTTACTATCAATATTTTGAGATTTGGGCATTGGCATATTGCCAGCGACCTATGTTTCCAAACCTCTGATGGTGGTTTCGTCTCGATCGGTCTAGCGGTTTCGAATATATCCGCAAATGTTTTTTAAGCGCTAAATTACAACGCTGCACAAACCATATGTTGAAACCTGGCAAGTCTGATATCGTTGGACTCGGAACGGACTAAGGAGTCTAATAATATGACTCCCGTTAAAATAAGTCAACCCCAGCCAGAGTTATAAGCGTTCGAAAATTAAATTTTACCACTAGGTGGTGCTGTTTCGAAACTTCTCTGGCTCCTTCAGTGCATCGTACCGATGACCCATTCTGAGTTTTGTAACAATTAATTCATGCGTTTAAAAAATACAGCATTTTAGCACATAATTCAAATTGGCCGACAGCCAAAATGGCCGATCTGAGAAAATTGGATATCAGTTGACTCGGCATGATGCCCTGAATGTAGCGAGACCACTTTTATGATTTTTGAACAAACCGTTCAGAAGATATAAACAAAAAATGCCATTTTTTGTATCTCTGGACCAGTAGGTGGTGCTGCGCCGAAACGCAGCATGTAGCCTCAGGTCATGCTTGTGATGACATGTACCATGTTTGGTCTGAATACAATTTGTACAATTTGTTTGTGCGTTTATCGGAATCGGTTTGACGAATCAACTTGAATTCCATTACTTTTTGTCCACACTGCTTGAAGATGATCTGGTGCAATTTTGGTGAATATCGGACAAACCGTCTAGGAAGAGTTTGCAAAAGTAGGTTTTTTGGACAATTCAAATTGGTGGACATATGTTTATGACGGAAAATGACGTCATAGGGTGCAATCGAATTGTCATGAGCTCAGGAATCGGAGGAAAAAATAATTTTGTTGATAGGCCTTACGGTTCAAAAGTTATTAGCATAACATTTTTGAAAATTTGGACAGGTGGTGGCGCTAGAGGGAATGAGTTAGAGACACCAAAATTGGTGTATTTGATGTTGGGACTGTCATCTATCAGAATGTCAAACCGTTCCAACTTTCCCGCATACGCTTCTATGGGCTGCCATAGAAGAAGAAGAAGAAGAAGAATAAATATAGCTGCAAGCAGCCATTACCAGGGCCAAGCGCAAAGAAGATGACAAGACATGCCAACATGGCTGGAATAGTTAGACTAACTGCACCAAGTAGCAATTAAAGACATGTAAAGATGAATTTAGACAAATGGATGAAAAATCATATACATTAACAAAAAATATGATTTAATTGATTATCGCTTTCGACAAATAGGTGGTGCAGTTATGAAATGTATGTGGTGTGGTCAGAGTGAGGTGACAATAAGACATTTAAAGTTTGGTGTCAAAATGTCAAGGCATTGCAGAGAAAAAGCCTGAATAGTAATTTTGGCAGCATGCGTAGGCTTTGATCCGTCAGTTTACTAAAACTGTTTTGTCTATCGTCATGAAATCCATAAATTGTAGTTGGCATGGTCTGGAGATGATACGATTCGATTTTGCTGAAAACAATAACCCTAACGGTCTAGGAGGACTTTGAAAAAGTAGGCATTGAATGAAAATCAAGATGGCGGACAGGAAGTTTGGCTGATTATGGGAAAATTGTTATCTATATTTTTGGCAAAACACAAAGAATCAATTGAGAACAGTGTGATTACAATAGGTAAATTTATACAAATGTTATTGCATTTTGGAAATTTAGTTATAACTTTTGACCAAAAGGTGGCGCTGTCTCAAAATATTTTGACTACCTTCAGGACATGCTGCTGATGGCATACTGAGTTTTGTAATGTTACACCAATGCATTCGTTAAGTATAGCATTTTAATCACAAAATTGTATGTCAATGGTAATTTTGTGTTTTGTTCTATTATAGGGCCAACTAGTGGCACTATACCATCATTTTTTTATGTGTCCTCTGAGTGAGCCCATACATGTGTGTGTCAATTTTGGTGAAAATATCTCAATAAGCTTTGGAGTTATAGACATTTATGTGAAAAAACTGGTAAAAAATGACTGACACATGACTTTGGTTGGATTTTACTACCCCTTACTATCAATATTTTGAGATTTGGGCATTGGCATATTGCCAGCGACCTATGTTTCCAAACCTCTGATGGTGGTTTCGTCTCGATCGGTCTAGCGGTTTCGAATATATCCGCAAATGTTTTTTAAGCGCTAAATTACAACGCTGCACAAACCATATGTTGAAACCTGGCAAGTCTGATATCGTTGGACTCGGAACGGACTAAGGAGTCTAATAATATGACTCCCGTTAAAATAAGTCAACCCCAGCCAGAGTTATAAGCGTTCGAAAATTAAATTTTACCACTAGGTGGTGCTGTTTCGAAACTTCTCTGGCTCCTTCAGTGCATCGTACCGATGACCCATTCTGAGTTTTGTAACAATTAATTCATGCGTTTAAAAAATACAGCATTTTAGCACATAATTCAAATTGGCCGACAGCCAAAATGGCCGATCTGAGAAAATTGGATATCAGTTGACTCGGCATGATGCCCTGAATGTAACGAGACCACTTTTATGATTTTTGAACAAACCGTTCAGAAGATATAAACAAAAATTGCCACTTTTTGTATCTCTGGACCAGTAGGTGGTGCTGCGCTGAAACGCAGCATGTAGCCTCAGGTCATGCTTGTGATGACACGTACCAAGTTTGGTCTGAATACAATTTGTACAATTTGTTTGTGCGTTTATCGAAATCGGTTTGACGAATCAACTTGAATTCCATTACTTTTTGTCCACACTGCTTGAAGATGATCTGGTGCAATTTTGGTGAATATCGGACAAACCGTCTAGGAAGAGTTTGCAAAAGTAGGTTTTTTTTGGACAATTCAAATTGGTGGACATATGTTTATGACGGAAAATGAAGTCATAGGGTGCAATCGAATTGTCATGAGCTCAGGAATCGGAGGAAAAAATAATTTTGTTGATAGGCCTTACGGTTCAAAAGTTATTAGCATAACATTTTTGAAAATTTGGACAGGTGGTGGCGCTAGAGGGAATGAGTTAGAGACACCAAAATTGGTGTATTTGATGTTGGGACTGTCATCTATCAGAATGTCAAACCGTTCCAACTTTCCCGAATACGCTTCTATGGGCTGCCATAGAAGAAGAAGAAGAAGAAGAATAAATATAGCTGCAAGCAGCCATTACCAGGGCCAAGCGCAAAGAAGATGACAAGACATGCCAACATGGCTGGAATAGTTAGACCAACTGCACCAAGTAGCAATTAAAGACATGTAAAGATGAATTTAGGCAAATGGATGAAAAATCATATACATTAACAAAAAATATGATTTAATTGATTATCGCTTTCGACAAATAGGTGGTGCAGTTATGAAATGTATGTGGTGTGGTCAGAGTGAGGTGACAATAAGACATTTAAAGTTTGGTGTCAAAATGTCAAGGCATTGCAGAGAAAAAGCCTGAATAGTAATTTTGGCAGCATGCGTAGGCTTTGATCCGTCAGCTTACTAAAACTGTTTTGTCTATCGTCATGAAATCCATAAATTGTAGTTGGCATGGTCTGGAGATGATACGATTCGATTTTGCTGAAAACCATAACCCTAACGGTCTAGGAGGACTTTGAAAAAGTAGGCATTGAATGAAAATCAAGATGGCGGACAGGAAGTTTGGCTGATTATGGGAAAATTGTTATCTATGTTTTTGGCAAAACACAAAGAATCAATTGAGAACAGTGTGATTACAATAGGTAAATTTATACAAATGTTATTGCATTTTTGGAAATTTAGTTATAACTTTTGACCAAAAGGTGGCGCTGTCTCAAAATATTTTGACTACCTTCAGGACATGCTGCTGATGGCATACTGAGTTTTGTAATGTTACACCAATGCATTCGTTAAGTATAGCATTTTAATCACAAAATTGTATGTCAATGGTAATTTTGTGTTTTGTTCTATTATAGGGCCAACTAGTGGCATTATACCATCATTTTTTTATGTGTCCTCTGAGTGAGCCCATACATGTGTGTGTCAATTTTGGTGAAAATATCTCAATAAGCTTTGGAGTTATAGACATTTATGTGAAAAAACTGGTAAAAAATGACTGACACATGACTTTGGTTGGATTTTACTACCCCTTACTATCAATATTTTGAGATTTGGGCATTGGCATATTGCCAGCGACCTATGTTTCCAAACCTCTGATGGTGGTTTCGTCTCGATCGGTCTAGCGGTTTCGAATCTATCCGCAAATGTTTTTTAAGCGCTAAATTACAACGCTGCACAAACCATATGTTGAAACGTGGCAAGTCTGATATCGTTGGACTCGGAACGGACTAAGGAGTCTAATAATATGACTCCCGTTAAAATAAGTCAACCCCAGCCACAGTTATAAGCGTTCGAAAATTAAATTTTACCACTAGGTGGTGCTGTTTCGAAACTTCTCTGGCTCCTTCAGTGCATCGTACCGATGACCCATTCTGAGTTTTGTAACAATTAATTCATGCGTTTAAAAAATACAGCATTTTAGCACATAATTCAAATTGGCCGACAGCCAAAATGGCCGATCTGAGAAAATTGGATATCAGTTGACTCGGCATGATGCCCTGAATGTAACGAGACCACTTTTATGATTTTTGAACAAACCGTTCAGAAGATATAAACAAAAATTACCATTTTTTGTATCTCTGGACCAGTAGGTTGTGCTGCGCCGAAATGCAGCATGTAGCCTCAGGTCATGCTTGTGATGACATGTACCAAGTTTGGTCTGAATACAATTTGTACAATTTGTTTGTGCGTTTATCGAAATCGGTTTGACGAATCAACTTGAATTCCATTACTTTTTGTCCACACTGCTTGAAGATGATCTGGTGCAATTTTGGTGAATATCGGACAAACCGTCTAGGAAGAGTTTGCAAAAGTAGGTTTTTTGGACAATTCAAATTGGTGGACATATGTTTATGACGGAAAATGACGTCATAGGGTGCAATCGAATTGACATGAGCTCAGGAATCGGAGGAAAAAATAATTTTGTTGATAGGCCTTACGGTTCAAAAGTTATTAGCATAACATTTTTGAAAATTTGGACAGGTGGTGGCGCTAGAGGGAATGAGTTAGAGACACCAAAATTGGTGTATTTGATGTTGGGACTGTCATCTATCAGAATGTCAAACCGTTCCAACTTTCCCGCATACGCTTCTATGGGCTGCCATAGAAGAAGAAGAAGAAGAAGAAGAATAAATATAGCTGCAAGCAGCCATTACCAGGGCCAAGCGCAAAGAAGATGACAAGACATGCCAACATGGCTGGAATAGTAAGACCAACTGCACCAAGTAGCAATTAAAGACATGTAAAGATGAATTTAGGCAAATGGATGAAAAATCATACATTAACAAAAAATATGATTTAATTGATTATCGCTTTCGACAAATAGGTGGTGCAGTTATGAAATGTATGTGGTGTGGTCAGAGTGAGGTGACAATAAGACATTTAAAGTTTGGTGTCAAAATGTCAAGGCATTGCAGAGAAAAAGCCTGAATAGTAATTTTGGCAGCATGCGTAGGCTTTGATAAGTCAGTTTACTAAAACTGTTTTGTCTATCGACATGAAATCCATAAATTGTAGTTGGCATGGTCTGGAGATGATACGATTCGATTTTGCTGAAAACCATAGCCCTAACGGTCTAGGAGGATTTTGAAAAAGTAGGCATTGAATGAAAATCAAGATGGCGGACAGGAAGTTTGGCTGATTATGGGAAAATTGTTATCTATGTTTTTGGCAAAACACAAAGAATCAATTGAGAACAGTGTGATTACAATAGGTAAATTTATACAAATGTTATTGCATTTTTGGAAATTTAGTTATAACTTTTGACCAAAAGGTGGCGCTGTCTCAAAATATTTTGACTACCTTCAGGACATGCTGCTGATGGCATACTGAGTTTTGTAATGTTACACCAATGCATTCGTTAAGTATAGCATTTTAATCACAAAATTGTATGTCAATGGTAATTTTGTGTTTTGTTCTATTATAGGGCCAACTAGTGGCATTATACCATCATTTTTTTATGTGTCCTCTGAGTGAGCCCATACATGTGTGTGTCAATTTTGGTGAAAATATCTCAATAAGCTTTGGAGTTATAGACATTTATGTGAAAAAACTGGTAAAAAATGACTGACACATGACTTTGGTTGGATTTTACTACCCCTTACTATCAATATTTTGAGATTTGGGCATTGGCATATTGCCAGCGACCTATGTTTCCAAACCTCTGATGGTGGTTTCGTCTCGATCGGTCTAGCGGTTTCGAATCTATCCGCAAATGTTTTTTAAGCGCTAAATTACAACGCTGCACAAACCATATGTTGAAACGTGGCAAGTCTGATATCGTTGGACTCGGAACGGACTAAGGAGTCTAATAATATGACTCCCATTAAAATAAGTCAACCCCAGCCACAGTTATAAGCGTTCGAAAATTAAATTTTACCACTAGGTGGTGCTGTTTCGAAACTTCTCTGGCTCCTTCAGTGCATCGTACCGATGACCCATTCTGAGTTTTGTAACAATTAATTCATGCGTTTAAAAAATACAGCATTTTAGCACATAATTCAAATTGGCCGACAGCCAAAATGGCCGATCTGAGAAAATTGGATATCAGTTGACTCGGCATGATGCCCTGAATGTAACGAGACCACTTTTATGATTTTTGAACAAACCGTTCAGAAGATATAAACAAAAATTACCATTTTTTGTATCTCTGGACCAGTAGGTTGTGCTGCGCCGAAATGCAGCATGTAGCCTCAGGTCATGCTTGTGATGACATGTACCAAGTTTGGTCTGAATACAATTTGTACAATTTGTTTGTGCGTTTATCGAAATCGGTTTGACGAATCAACTTGAATTCCATTACTTTTTGTCCACACTGCTTGAAGATGATCTGGTGCAATTTTGGTGAATATCGGACAAACCGTCTAGGAAGAGTTTGCAAAAGTAGGTTTTTTGGACAATTCAAATTGGTGGACATATGTTTATGACGGAAAATGACGTCATAGGGTGCAATCGAATTGACATGAGCTCAGGAATCGGAGGAAAAAAAAATTTTGTTGATAGGCCTTACGGTTCAAAAGTTATTAGCATAACATTTTTGAAAATTTGGACAGGTGGTGGCGCTAGAGGGAATGAGTTAGAGACACCAAAATTGGTGTATTTGATGTTGGGACTGTCATCTATCAGAATGTCAAACCGTTCCAACTTTCCCGCATACGCTTCTATGGGCTGCCATAGAAGAAGAAGAAGAAGAAGAAGAATAAATATAGCTGCAAGCAGCCATTACCAGGGCCAAGCGCAAAGAAGATGACAAGACATGCCAACATGGCTGGAATAGTAAGACCAACTGCACCAAGTAGCAATTAAAGACATGTAAAGATGAATTTAGGCAAATGGATGAAAAATCATACATTAACAAAAAATATGATTTAATTGATTATCGCTTTCGACAAATAGGTGGTGCAGTTATGAAATGTATGTGGTGTGGTCAGAGTGAGGTGACAATAAGACATTTAAAGTTTGGTGTCAAAATGTCAAGGCATTGCAGAGAAAAAGCCTGAATAGTAATTTTGGCAGCATGCGTAGGCTTTGATAAGTCAGTTTACTAAAACTGATTTGTCTATCGTCATGAAATCCATAAATTGTAGTTGGCATGGTCTGGAGATGATACGATTCGATTTTGCTGAAAACCATAACCCTAACGGTCTAGGAGGACTTTGAAAAAGTAGGCATTGAATGAAAATCAAGATGGCGGACAGGAAGTTTGGCTGATTATGGGAAAATTGTTATCTATGTTTTTGGCAAAACACAAAGAATCAATTGAGAACAGTGTGATTACAATAGGTAAATTTATACAAATGTTATTGCATTTTTGGAAATTTAGTTATAACTTTTGACCAAAAGGTGGCGCTGTCTCAAAATATTTTGACTACCTTCAGGACATGCTGCTGATGGCATACTGAGTTTTGTAATGTTACACCAATGCATTCGTTAAGTATAGCATTTTAATCACAAAATTGTATGTCAATGGTAATTTTGTGTTTTGTTCTATTATAGGGCCAACTAGTGGCATTATACCATCATTTTTTTATGTGTCCTCTGAGTGAGCCCATACATGTGTGTGTCAATTTTGGTGAAAATATCTCAATAAGCTTTGGAGTTATAGACATTTATGTGAAAAAACTGGTAAAAAATGACTGACACATGACTTTGGTTGGATTTTACTACCCCTTACTATCAATATTTTGAGATTTGGGCATTGGCATATTGCCAGCGACCTATGTTTCCAAACCTCTGATGGTGGTTTCGTCTCGATCGGTCTAGCGGTTTCGAATCTATCCGCAAATGTTTTTTAAGCGCTAAATTACAACGCTGCACAAACCATATGTTGAAACGTGGCAAGTCTGATATCGTTGGACTCGGAACGGACTAAGGAGTCTAATAATATGACTCCCATTAAAATAAGTCAACCCCAGCCACAGTTATAAGCGTTCGAAAATTAAATTTTACCACTAGGTGGTGCTGTTTCGAAACTTCTCTGGCTCCTTCAGTGCATCGTACCGATGACCCATTCTGAGTTTTGTAACAATTAATTCATGCGTTTAAAAAATACAGCATTTTAGCACATAATTCAAATTGGCCGACAGCCAAAATGGCCGATCTGAGAAAATTGGATATCAGTTGACTCGGCATGATGCCCTGAATGTAGCGAGACCACTTTTATGATTTTTGAACAAACCGTTCAGAAGATATAAACAAAAAATGCCATTTTTTGTATCTCTGGACCAGTAGGTGGTGCTGCGCCGAAACGCAGCATGTAGCCTCAGGTCATGCTTGTGATGACATGTACCATGTTTGGTCTGAATACAATTTGTACAATTTGTTTGTGCGTTTATCGGAATCGGTTTGACGAATCAACTTGAATTCCATTACTTTTTGTCCACACTGCTTGAAGATGATCTGGTGCAATTTTGGTGAATATCGGACAAACCGTCTAGGAAGAGTTTGCAAAAGTAGGTTTTTTGGACAATTCAAATTGGTGGACATATGTTTATGACGGAAAATGACGTCATAGGGTGCAATCGAATTGTCATGAGCTCAGGAATCGGAGGAAAAAATAATTTTGTTGATAGGCCTTACGGTTCAAAAGTTATTAGCATAACATTTTTGAAAATTTGGACAGGTGGTGGCGCTAGAGGGAATGAGTTAGAGACACCAAAATTGGTGTATTTGATGTTGGGACTGTCATCTATCAGAATGTCAAACCGTTCCAACTTTCCCGCATACGCTTCTATGGGCTGCCATAGAAGAAGAAGAAGAAGAAGAATAAATATAGCTGCAAGCAGCCATTACCAGGGCCAAGCGCAAAGAAGATGACAAGACATGCCAACATGGCTGGAATAGTTAGACTAACTGCACCAAGTAGCAATTAAAGACATGTAAAGATGAATTTAGGCAAATGGATGAAAAATCATATACATTAACAAAAAATATGATTTAATTGATTATCGCTTTCGACAAATAGGTGGTGCAGTTATGAAATGTATGTGGTGTGGTCAGAGTGAGGTGACAATAAGACATTTAAAGTTTGGTGTCAAAATGTCAAGGCATTGCAGAGAAAAAGCCTGAATAGTCATTTTGGCAGCATGCGTAGGCTTTGATCCGTCAGTTTACTAAAACTGTTTTGTCTATCGTCATGAAATCCATAAATTGTAGTTGGCATGGTCTGGAGATGATACGATTCGATTTTGCTGAAAACCATAACCCTAACGGTCTAGGAGGACTTTGAAAAAGTAGGCATTGAATGAAAATCAAGATGGCGGACAGGAAGTTTGGCTGATTATGGGAAAATTGTTATCTATGTTTTTGGCAAAACACAAAGAATCAATTGAGAACAGTGTGATTACAATAGGTAAATTTATACAAATGTTATTGCATTTTTGGAAATTTAGTTATAACTTTTGACCAAAAGGTGGCGCTGTCTCAAAATATTTTGACTACCTTCAGGACATGCTGCTGATGGCATACTGAGTTTTGTAATGTTACACCAATGCATTCGTTAAGTATAGCATTTTAATCACAAAATTGTATGTCAATGGTAATTTTGTGTTTTGTTCTATTATAGGGCCAACTAGTGGCACTATACCATCATTTTTTTATGTGTCCTCTGAGTGAGCCCATACATGTGTGTGTCAATTTTGGTGAAAATATCTCAATAAGCTTTGGAGTTATAGACATTTATGTGAAAAAACTGGTAAAAAATGACTGACACATGACTTTGGTTGGATTTTACTACCCCTTACTATCAATATTTTGAGATTTGGGCATTGGCATATTGCCAGCGACCTATGTTTCCAAACCTCTGATGGTGGTTTCGTCTCGATCGGTCTAGCGGTTTCGAATATATCCGCAAATGTTTTTTAAGCGCTAAATTACAACGCTGCACAAACCATATGTTGAAACCTGGCAAGTCTGATATCGTTGGACTCGGAACGGACTAAGGAGTCTAATAATATGACTCCCGTTAAAATAAGTCAACCCCAGCCAGAGTTATAAGCGTTCGAAAATTAAATTTTACCACTAGGTGGTGCTGTTTCGAAACTTCTCTGGCTCCTTCAGTGCATTGTACCGATGACCCATTCTGAGTTTTGTAACAATTAATTCATGCGTTTAAAAAATACAGCATTTTAGCATATAATTCAAATTGGCCGACAGCCAAAATGGCCGATCTGAGAAAATTGGATATCAGTTGACTCGGCATGATGCCCTGAATGTAACGAGACCACTTTTATGATTTTTGAACAAACCGTTCAGAAGATATAAACAAAAATTACCATTTTTTGTATCTCTGGACCAGTAGGTTGTGCTGCGCCGAAATGCAGCATGTAGCCTCAGGTCATGCTTGTGATGACATGTACCAAGTTTGGTCTGAATACAATTTGTACAATTTGTTTGTGCGTTTATCGAAATCGGTTTGACGAATCAACTTGAATTCCATTACTTTTTGTCCACACTGCTTGAAGATGATCTGGTGCAATTTTGGTGAATATCGGACAAACCGTCTAGGAAGAGTTTGCAAAAGTAGGTTTTTTGGACAATTCAAATTGGTGGACATATGTTTATGACGGAAAATGACGTCATAGGGTGCAATCGAATTGACATGAGCTCAGGAATCGGAGGAAAAAATAATTTTGTTGATAGGCCTTACGGTTCAAAAGTTATTAGCATAACATTTTTGAAAATTTGGACAGGTGGTGGCGCTAGAGGGAATGAGTTAGAGACACCAAAATTGGTGTATTTGATGTTGGGACTGTCATCTATCAGAATGTCAAACCGTTCCAACTTTCCCGCATACGCTTCTATGGGCTGCCATAGAAGAAGAAGAAGAAGAAGAATAAATATAGCTGCAAGCAGCCATTACCAGGGCCAAGCGCAAAGAAGATGACAAGACATGCCAACATGGCTGGAATAGTAAGACCAACTGCACCAAGTAGCAATTAAAGACATGTAAAGATGAATTTAGGCAAATGGATGAAAAATCATACATTAACAAAAAATATGATTTAATTGATTATCGCTTTCGACAAATAGGTGGTGCAGTTATGAAATGTATGTGGTGTGGTCAGAGTGAGGTGACAATAAGACATTTAAAGTTTGGTGTCAAAATGTCAAGGCATTGCAGAGAAAAAGCCTGAATAGTAATTTTGGCAGCATGCGTAGGCTTTGATAAGTCAGTTTACTAAAACAGTTTTGTCTATCGTCATGAAATCCATAAATTGTAGTTGGCATGGTCTGGAGATGATACGATTCGATTTTGCTGAAAACCATAACCCTAACGGTCTAGGAGGACTTTGAAAAAGTAGGCATTGAATGAAAATCAAGATGGCGGACAGGAAGTTTGGCTGATTATGGGAAAATTGTTATCTATGTTTTTGGCAAAACACAAAGAATCAATTGAGAACAGTGTGATTACAATAGGTAAATTTATACAAATGTTATTGCATTTTTGGAAATTTAGTTATAACTTTTGACCAAAAGGTGGCGCTGTCTCAAAATATTTTGACTACCTTCAGGACATGCTGCTGATGGCATACTGAGTTTTGTAATGTTACACCAATGCATTCGTTAAATATAGCATTTTAATCACAAAATTGTATGTCAATGGTAATTTTGTGTTTTGTTCTATTATAGGGCCAACTAGTGGCATTATACCATCATTTTTTTATGTGTCCTCTGAGTGAGCCCATACATGTGTGTGTCAATTTTGGTGAAAATATCTCAATAAGCTTTGGAGTTATAGACATTTATGTGAAAAAACTGGTAAAAAATGACTGACACATGACTTTGGTTGGATTTTACTACCCCTTACTATCAATATTTTGAGATTTGGGCATTGGCATATTGCCAGCGACCTATGTTTCCAAACCTCTGATGGTGGTTTCGTCTCGATCGGTCTAGCGGTTTCGAATCTATCCGCAAATGTTTTTTAAGCGCTAAATTACAACGCTGCACAAACCATATGTTGAAACGTGGCAAGTCTGATATCGTTGGACTCGGAATGGACTAAGGAGTCTAATAATATGACTCCCATTAAAATAAGTCAACCCCAGCCACAGTTATAAGCGTTCGAAAATTAAATTTTACCACTAGGTGGTGCTGTTTCGAAACTTCTCTGGCTCCTTCAGTGCATCGTACCGATGACCCATTCTGAGTTTTGTAACAATTAATTCATGCGTTTAAAAAATACAGCATTTTAGCACATAATTCAAATTGGCCGACAGCCAAAATGGCCGATCTGAGAAAATTGGATATCAGTTGACTCGGCATGATGCCCTGAATGTAGCGAGACCACTTTTATGATTTTTGAACAAACCGTTCAGAAGATATAAACAAAAAATGCCATTTTTTGTATCTCTGGACCAGTAGGTGGTGCTGCGCCGAAACGCAGCATGTAGCCTCAGGTCATGCTTGTGATGACATGTACCATGTTTGGTCTGAATACAATTTGTACAATTTGTTTGTGCGTTTATCGGAATCGGTTTGACGAATCAACTTGAATTCCATTACTTTTTGTCCACACTGCTTGAAGATGATCTGGTGCAATTTTGGTGAATATCGGACAAACCGTCTAGGAAGAGTTTGCAAAAGTAGGTTTTTTGGACAATTCAAATTGGTGGACATATGTTTATGACGGAAAATGACGTCATAGGGTGCAATCGAATTGTCATGAGCTCAGGAATCGGAGGAAAAAATAATTTTGTTGATAGGCCTTACGGTTCAAAAGTTATTAGCATAACATTTTTGAAAATTTGGACAGGTGGTGGCGCTAGAGGGAATGAGTTAGAGACACCAAAATTGGTGTATTTGATGTTGGGACTGTCATCTATCAGAATGTCAAACCGTTCCAACTTTCCCGCATACGCTTCTATGGGCTGCCATAGAAGAAGAAGAAGAAGAAGAATAAATATAGCTGCAAGCAGCCATTACCAGGGCCAAGCGCAAAGAAGATGACAAGACATGCCAACATGGCTGGAATAGTTAGACTAACTGCACCAAGTAGCAATTAAAGACATGTAAAGATGAATTTAGGCAAATGGATGAAAAATCATATACATTAACAAAAAATATGATTTAATTGATTATCGCTTTCGACAAATAGGTGGTGCAGTTATGAAATGTATGTGGTGTGGTCAGAGTGAGGTGACAATAAGACATTTAAAGTTTGGTGTCAAAATGTCAAGGCATTGCAGAGAAAAAGCCTGAATAGTAATTTTGGCAGCATGCGTAGGCTTTGATCCGTCAGTTTACTAAAACTGTTTTGTCTATCGTCATGAAATCCATAAATTGTAGTTGGCATGGTCTGGAGATGATACGATTCGATTTTGCTGAAAACCATAACCCTAACGGTCTAGGAGGACTTTGAAAAAGTAGGCATTGAATGAAAATCAAGATGGCGGACAGGAAGTTTGGCTGATTATGGGAAAATTGTTATCTATGTTTTTGGCAAAACACAAAGAATCAATTGAGAACAGTGTGATTACAATAGGTAAATTTATACAAATGTTATTGCATTTTTGGAAATTTAGTTATAACTTTTGACCAAAAGGTGGCGCTGTCTCAAAATATTTTGACTACCTTCAGGACATGCTGCTGATGGCATACTGAGTTTTGTAATGTTACACCAATGCATTCGTTAAGTATAGCATTTTAATCACAAAATTGTATGTCAATGGTAATTTTGTGTTTTGTTCTATTATAGGGCCAACTAGTGGCACTATACCATCATTTTTTTATGTGTCCTCTGAGTGAGCCCATACATGTGTGTGTCAATTTTGGTGAAAATATCTCAATAAAATTTGGAGTTATAGACATTTATGTGAAAAAACTGGTAAAAAATGACTGACACATGACTTTGGTTGGATTTTACTACCCCTTACTATCAATATTTTGAGATTTGGGCATTGGCATATTGCCAGCGACCTATGTTTCCAAACCTCTGATGGTGGTTTCGTCTCGATCGGTCTAGCGGTTTCGAATCTATCCGCAAATGTTTTTTAAGCGCTAAATTACAACGCTGCACAAACCATATGTTGAAACCTGGCAAGTCTGATATCGTTGGATTCGGAACGGACTAAGGAGTCTAATAATATGACTCCCGTTAAAATAAGTCAACCCCAGCCAGAGTTATAAGCGTTCGAAAATTAATTTTTACCACTAGGTGGTGCTGTTTCGAAACTTCTCTGGCTCCTTCAGTGCATCGTACCGATGACCCATTCTGAGTTTTGTAACAATTAATTCATGCGTTTAAAAAATACAGCATTTTAGCACATAATTCAAATTGGCCGACAGCCAAAATGGCCGATCTGAGAAAATTGGATATCAGTTGACTCGGCATGATGCCCTGAATGTAGCGAGACCACTTTTATGATTTTTGAACAAACCGTTCAGAAGATATAAACAAAAATTGCCATTTTTTGTATCTCTGGACCAGTAGGTGGTGCTGCGCTGAAACGCAGCATGTAGCCTCAGGTCATGCTTGTGATGACATGTACCATGTTTGGTCTGAATACAATTTGTACAATTTGTTTGTGCGTTTATCGGAATCGGTTTGACGAATCAACTTGAATTCCATTACTTTTTGTCCACACTGCTTGAAGATGATCTGGTGCAATTTTGGTGAATATCGGACAAACCGTCTAGGAAGAGTTTGCAAAAGTAGGTTTTTTGGACAATTCAAATTGGTGGACATATGTTTATGACGGAAAATGACGTCATAGGGTGCAATCGAATTGTCATGAGCTCAGGAATCGGAGGAAAAAATAATTTTGTTGATAGGCCTTACGGTTCAAAAGTTATTAGCATAACATTTTTGAAAATTTGGACAGGTGGTGGCGCTAGAGGGAATGAGTTAGAGACACCAAAATTGGTGTATTTGATGTTGGGACTGTCATCTATCAGAATGTCAAACCGTTCCAACTTTCCCGCATACGCTTCTATGGGCTGCCATAGAAGAAGAAGAAGAAGAAGAAGAATAAATATAGCTGCAAGCAGCCATTACCAGGGCCAAGCGCAAAGAAGATGACAAGACATGCCAACATGGCTGGAATAGTAAGACCAACTGCACCAAGTAGCAATTAAAGACATGTAAAGATGAATTTAGGCAAATGGATGAAAAATCATACATTAACAAAAAATATGATTTAATTGATTATCGCTTTCGACAAATAGGTGGTGCAGTTATGAAATGTATGTGGTGTGGTCAGAGTGAGGTGACAATAAGACATTTAAAGTTTGGTGTCAAAATGTCAAGGCATTGCAGAGAAAAAGCCTGAATAGTAATTTTGGCAGCATGCGTAGGCTTTGATAAGTCAGTTTACTAAAACTGTTTTGTCTATCGACATGAAATCCATAAATTGTAGTTGGCATGGTCTGGAGATGATACGATTCGATTTTGCTGAAAACCATAGCCCTAACGGTCTAGGAGGACTTTGAAAAAGTAGGCATTGAATGAAAATCAAGATGGCGGACAGGAAGTTTGGCTGATTATGGGAAAATTGTTATCTATGTTTTTGGCAAAACACAAAGAATCAATTGAGAACAGTGTGATTACAATAGGTAAATTTATACAAATGTTATTGCATTTTTGGAAATTTAGTTATAACTTTTGACCAAAAGGTGGCGCTGTCTCAAAATATTTTGACTACCTTCAGGACATGCTGCTGATGGCATACTGAGTTTTGTAATGTTACACCAATGCATTCGTTAAGTATAGCATTTTAATCACAAAATTGTATGTCAATGGTAATTTTGTGTTTTGTTCTATTATAGGGCCAACTAGTGGCATTATACCATCATTTTTTTATGTGTCCTCTGAGTGAGCCCATACATGTGTGTGTCAATTTTGGTGAAAATATCTCAATAAGCTTTGGAGTTATAGACATTTATGTGAAAAAACTGGTAAAAAATGACTGACACATGACTTTGGTTGGATTTTACTACCCCTTACTATCAATATTTTGAGATTTGGGCATTGGCATATTGCCAGCGACCTATGTTTCCAAACCTCTGATGGTGGTTTCGTCTCGATCGGTCTAGCGGTTTCGAATCTATCCGCAAATGTTTTTTAAGCGCTAAATTACAACGCTGCACAAACCATATGTTGAAACGTGGCAAGTCTGATATCGTTGGACTCGGAACGGACTAAGGAGTCTAATAATATGACTCCCATTAAAATAAGTCAACCCCAGCCACAGTTATAAGCGTTCGAAAATTAAATTTTACCACTAGGTGGTGCTGTTTCGAAACTTCTCTGGCTCCTTCAGTGCATCGTACCGATGACCCATTCTGAGTTTTGTAACAATTAATTCATGCGTTTAAAAAATACAGCATTTTAGCACATAATTCAAATTGGCCGACAGCCAAAATGGCCGATCTGAGAAAATTGGATATCAGTTGACTCGGCATGATGCCCTGAATGTAACGAGACCACTTTTATGATTTTTGAACAAACCGTTCAGAAGATATAAACAAAAATTACCATTTTTTGTATCTCTGGACCAGTAGGTTGTGCTGCGCCGAAATGCAGCATGTAGCCTCAGGTCATGCTTGTGATGACATGTACCAAGTTTGGTCTGAATACAATTTGTACAATTTGTTTGTGCGTTTATCGAAATCGGTTTGACGAATCAACTTGAATTCCATTACTTTTTGTCCACACTGCTTGAAGATGATCTGGTGCAATTTTGGTGAATATCGGACAAACCGTCTAGGAAGAGTTTGCAAAAGTAGGTTTTTTGGACAATTCAAATTGGTGGACATATGTTTATGACGGAAAATGACGTCATAGGGTGCAATCGAATTGACATGAGCTCAGGAATCGGAGGAAAAAAAAATTTTGTTGATAGGCCTTACGGTTCAAAAGTTATTAGCATAACATTTTTGAAAATTTGGACAGGTGGTGGCGCTAGAGGGAATGAGTTAGAGACACCAAAATTGGTGTATTTGATGTTGGGACTGTCATCTATCAGAATGTCAAACCGTTCCAACTTTCCCGCATACGCTTCTATGGGCTGCCATAGAAGAAGAAGAAGAAGAAGAAGAATAAATATAGCTGCAAGCAGCCATTACCAGGGCCAAGCGCAAAGAAGATGACAAGACATGCCAACATGGCTGGAATAGTAAGACCAACTGCACCAAGTAGCAATTAAAGACATGTAAAGATGAATTTAGGCAAATGGATGAAAAATCATACATTAACAAAAAATATGATTTAATTGATTATCGCTTTCGACAAATAGGTGGTGCAGTTATGAAATGTATGTGGTGTGGTCAGAGTGAGGTGACAATAAGACATTTAAAGTTTGGTGTCAAAATGTCAAGGCATTGCAGAGAAAAAGCCTGAATAGTAATTTTGGCAGCATGCGTAGGCTTTGATAAGTCAGTTTACTAAAACTGATTTGTCTATCGTCATGAAATCCATAAATTGTAGTTGGCATGGTCTGGAGATGATACGATTCGATTTTGCTGAAAACCATAACCCTAACGGTCTAGGAGGACTTTGAAAAAGTAGGCATTGAATGAAAATCAAGATGGCGGACAGGAAGTTTGGCTGATTATGGGAAAATTGTTATCTATGTTTTTGGCAAAACACAAAGAATCAATTGAGAACAGTGTGATTACAATAGGTAAATTTATACAAATGTTATTGCATTTTTGGAAATTTAGTTATAACTTTTGACCAAAAGGTGGCGCTGTCTCAAAATATTTTGACTACCTTCAGGACATGCTGCTGATGGCATACTGAGTTTTGTAATGTTACACCAATGCATTCGTTAAGTATAGCATTTTAATCACAAAATTGTATGTCAATGGTAATTTTGTGTTTTGTTCTATTATAGGGCCAACTAGTGGCATTATACCATCATTTTTTTATGTGTCCTCTGAGTGAGCCCATACATGTGTGTGTCAATTTTGGTGAAAATATCTCAATAAGCTTTGGAGTTATAGACATTTATGTGAAAAAACTGGTAAAAAATGACTGACACATGACTTTGGTTGGATTTTACTACCCCTTACTATCAATATTTTGAGATTTGGGCATTGGCATATTGCCAGCGACCTATGTTTCCAAACCTCTGATGGTGGTTTCGTCTCGATCGGTCTAGCGGTTTCGAATCTATCCGCAAATGTTTTTTAAGCGCTAAATTACAACGCTGCACAAACCATATGTTGAAACGTGGCAAGTCTGATATCGTTGGACTCGGAACGGACTAAGGAGTCTAATAATATGACTCCCATTAAAATAAGTCAACCCCAGCCACAGTTATAAGCGTTCGAAAATTAAATTTTACCACTAGGTGGTGCTGTTTCGAAACTTCTCTGGCTCCTTCAGTGCATCGTACCGATGACCCATTCTGAGTTTTGTAACAATTAATTCATGCGTTTAAAAAATACAGCATTTTAGCACATAATTCAAATTGGCCGACAGCCAAAATGGCCGATCTGAGAAAATTGGATATCAGTTGACTCGGCATGATGCCCTGAATGTAGCGAGACCACTTTTATGATTTTTGAACAAACCGTTCAGAAGATATAAACAAAAAATGCCATTTTTTGTATCTCTGGACCAGTAGGTGGTGCTGCGCCGAAACGCAGCATGTAGCCTCAGGTCATGCTTGTGATGACATGTACCATGTTTGGTCTGAATACAATTTGTACAATTTGTTTGTGCGTTTATCGGAATCGGTTTGACGAATCAACTTGAATTCCATTACTTTTTGTCCACACTGCTTGAAGATGATCTGGTGCAATTTTGGTGAATATCGGACAAACCGTCTAGGAAGAGTTTGCAAAAGTAGGTTTTTTGGACAATTCAAATTGGTGGACATATGTTTATGACGGAAAATGACGTCATAGGGTGCAATCGAATTGTCATGAGCTCAGGAATCGGAGGAAAAAATAATTTTGTTGATAGGCCTTACGGTTCAAAAGTTATTAGCATAACATTTTTGAAAATTTGGACAGGTGGTGGCGCTAGAGGGAATGAGTTAGAGACACCAAAATTGGTGTATTTGATGTTGGGACTGTCATCTATCAGAATGTCAAACCGTTCCAACTTTCCCGCATACGCTTCTATGGGCTGCCATAGAAGAAGAAGAAGAAGAAGAATAAATATAGCTGCAAGCAGCCATTACCAGGGCCAAGCGCAAAGAAGATGACAAGACATGCCAACATGGCTGGAATAGTTAGACTAACTGCACCAAGTAGCAATTAAAGACATGTAAAGATGAATTTAGGCAAATGGATGAAAAATCATATACATTAACAAAAAATATGATTTAATTGATTATCGCTTTCGACAAATAGGTGGTGCAGTTATGAAATGTATGTGGTGTGGTCAGAGTGAGGTGACAATAAGACATTTAAAGTTTGGTGTCAAAATGTCAAGGCATTGCAGAGAAAAAGCCTGAATAGTAATTTTGGCAGCATGCGTAGGCTTTGATCCGTCAGTTTACTAAAACTGTTTTGTCTATCGTCATGAAATCCATAAATTGTAGTTGGCATGGTCTGGAGATGATACGATTCGATTTTGCTGAAAACCATAACCCTAACGGTCTAGGAGGACTTTGAAAAAGTAGGCATTGAATGAAAATCAAGATGGCGGACAGGAAGTTTGGCTGATTATGGGAAAATTGTTATCTATGTTTTTGGCAAAACACAAAGAATCAATTGAGAACAGTGTGATTACAATAGGTAAATTTATACAAATGTTATTGCATTTTTGGAAATTTAGTTATAACTTTTGACCAAAAGGTGGCGCTGTCTCAAAATATTTTGACTACCTTCAGGACATGCTGCTGATGGCATACTGAGTTTTGTAATGTTACACCAATGCATTCGTTAAGTATAGCATTTTAATCACAAAATTGTATGTCAATGGTAATTTTGTGTTTTGTTCTATTATAGGGCCAACTAGTGGCACTATACCATCATTTTTTTATGTGTCCTCTGAGTGAGCCCATACATGTGTGTGTCAATTTTGGTGAAAATATCTCAATAAGCTTTGGAGTTATAGACATTTATGTGAAAAAACTGGTAAAAAATGACTGACACATGACTTTGGTTGGATTTTACTACCCCTTACTATCAATATTTTGAGATTTGGGCATTGGCATATTGCCAGCGACCTATGTTTCCAAACCTCTGATGGTGGTTTCGTCTCGATCGGTCTAGCGGTTTCGAATATATCCGCAAATGTTTTTTAAGCGCTAAATTACAACGCTGCACAAACCATATGTTGAAACCTGGCAAGTCTGATATCGTTGGACTCGGAACGGACTAAGGAGTCTAATAATATGACTCCCGTTAAAATAAGTCAACCCCAGCCAGAGTTATAAGCGTTCGAAAATTAAATTTTACCACTAGGTGGTGCTGTTTCGAAACTTCTCTGGCTCCTTCAGTGCATTGTACCGATGACCCATTCTGAGTTTTGTAACAATTAATTCATGCGTTTAAAAAATACAGCATTTTAGCATATAATTCAAATTGGCCGACAGCCAAAATGGCCGATCTGAGAAAATTGGATATCAGTTGACTCGGCATGATGCCCTGAATGTAACGAGACCACTTTTATGATTTTTGAACAAACCGTTCAGAAGATATAAACAAAAATTACCATTTTTTGTATCTCTGGACCAGTAGGTTGTGCTGCGCCGAAATGCAGCATGTAGCCTCAGGTCATGCTTGTGATGACATGTACCAAGTTTGGTCTGAATACAATTTGTACAATTTGTTTGTGCGTTTATCGAAATCGGTTTGACGAATCAACTTGAATTCCATTACTTTTTGTCCACACTGCTTGAAGATGATCTGGTGCAATTTTGGTGAATATCGGACAAACCGTCTAGGAAGAGTTTGCAAAAGTAGGTTTTTTGGACAATTCAAATTGGTGGACATATGTTTATGACGGAAAATGACGTCATAGGGTGCAATCGAATTGACATGAGCTCAGGAATCGGAGGAAAAAATAATTTTGTTGATAGGCCTTACGGTTCAAAAGTTATTAGCATAACATTTTTGAAAATTTGGACAGGTGGTGGCGCTAGAGGGAATGAGTTAGAGACACCAAAATTGGTGTATTTGATGTTGGGACTGTCATCTATCAGAATGTCAAACCGTTCCAACTTTCCCGCATACGCTTCTATGGGCTGCCATAGAAGAAGAAGAAGAAGAAGAATAAATATAGCTGCAAGCAGCCATTACCAGGGCCAAGCGCAAAGAAGATGACAAGACATGCCAACATGGCTGGAATAGTAAGACCAACTGCACCAAGTAGCAATTAAAGACATGTAAAGATGAATTTAGGCAAATGGATGAAAAATCATACATTAACAAAAAATATGATTTAATTGATTATCGCTTTCGACAAATAGGTGGTGCAGTTATGAAATGTATGTGGTGTGGTCAGAGTGAGGTGACAATAAGACATTTAAAGTTTGGTGTCAAAATGTCAAGGCATTGCAGAGAAAAAGCCTGAATAGTAATTTTGGCAGCATGCGTAGGCTTTGATAAGTCAGTTTACTAAAACAGTTTTGTCTATCGTCATGAAATCCATAAATTGTAGTTGGCATGGTCTGGAGATGATACGATTCGATTTTGCTGAAAACCATAACCCTAACGGTCTAGGAGGACTTTGAAAAAGTAGGCATTGAATGAAAATCAAGATGGCGGACAGGAAGTTTGGCTGATTATGGGAAAATTGTTATCTATGTTTTTGGCAAAACACAAAGAATCAATTGAGAACAGTGTGATTACAATAGGTAAATTTATACAAATGTTATTGCATTTTTGGAAATTTAGTTATAACTTTTGACCAAAAGGTGGCGCTGTCTCAAAATATTTTGACTACCTTCAGGACATGCTGCTGATGGCATACTGAGTTTTGTAATGTTACACCAATGCATTCGTTAAGTATAGCATTTTAATCACAAAATTGTATGTCAATGGTAATTTTGTGTTTTGTTCTATTATAGGGCCAACTAGTGGCACTATACCATCATTTTTTTATGTGTCCTCTGAGTGAGCCCATACATGTGTGTGTCAATTTTGGTGAAAATATCTCAATAAGCTTTGGAGTTATAGACATTTATGTGAAAAAACTGGTAAAAAATGACTGACACATGACTTTGGTTGGATTTTACTACCCCTTACTATCAATATTTTGAGATTTGGGCATTGGCATATTGCCAGCGACCTATGTTTCCAAACCTCTGATGGTGGTTTCGTCTCGATCGGTCTAGCGGTTTCGAATATATCCGCAAATGTTTTTTAAGCGCTAAATTACAACGCTGCACAAACCATATGTTGAAACCTGGCAAGTCTGATATCGTTGGACTCGGAACGGACTAAGGAGTCTAATAATATGACTCCCGTTAAAATAAGTCAACCCCAGCCAGAGTTATAAGCGTTCGAAAATTAAATTTTACCACTAGGTGGTGCTGTTTCGAAACTTCTCTGGCTCCTTCAGTGCATTGTACCGATGACCCATTCTGAGTTTTGTAACAATTAATTCATGCGTTTAAAAAATACAGCATTTTAGCATATAATTCAAATTGGCCGACAGCCAAAATGGCCGATCTGAGAAAATTGGATATCAGTTGACTCGGCATGATGCCCTGAATGTAACGAGACCACTTTTATGATTTTTGAACAAACCGTTCAGAAGATATAAACAAAAATTACCATTTTTTGTATCTCTGGACCAGTAGGTTGTGCTGCGCCGAAATGCAGCATGTAGCCTCAGGTCATGCTTGTGATGACATGTACCAAGTTTGGTCTGAATACAATTTGTACAATTTGTTTGTGCGTTTATCGAAATCGGTTTGACGAATCAACTTGAATTCCATTACTTTTTGTCCACACTGCTTGAAGATGATCTGGTGCAATTTTGGTGAATATCGGACAAACCGTCTAGGAAGAGTTTGCAAAAGTAGGTTTTTTGGACAATTCAAATTGGTGGACATATGTTTATGACGGAAAATGACGTCATAGGGTGCAATCGAATTGACATGAGCTCAGGAATCGGAGGAAAAAATAATTTTGTTGATAGGCCTTACGGTTCAAAAGTTATTAGCATAACATTTTTGAAAATTTGGACAGGTGGTGGCGCTAGAGGGAATGAGTTAGAGACACCAAAATTGGTGTATTTGATGTTGGGACTGTCATCTATCAGAATGTCAAACCGTTCCAACTTTCCCGCATACGCTTCTATGGGCTGCCATAGAAGAAGAAGAAGAAGAAGAATAAATATAGCTGCAAGCAGCCATTACCAGGGCCAAGCGCAAAGAAGATGACAAGACATGCCAACATGGCTGGAATAGTAAGACCAACTGCACCAAGTAGCAATTAAAGACATGTAAAGATGAATTTAGGCAAATGGATGAAAAATCATACATTAACAAAAAATATGATTTAATTGATTATCGCTTTCGACAAATAGGTGGTGCAGTTATGAAATGTATGTGGTGTGGTCAGAGTGAGGTGACAATAAGACATTTAAAGTTTGGTGTCAAAATGTCAAGGCATTGCAGAGAAAAAGCCTGAATAGTAATTTTGGCAGCATGCGTAGGCTTTGATAAGTCAGTTTACTAAAACAGTTTTGTCTATCGTCATGAAATCCATAAATTGTAGTTGGCATGGTCTGGAGATGATACGATTCGATTTTGCTGAAAACCATAACCCTAACGGTCTAGGAGGACTTTGAAAAAGTAGGCATTGAATGAAAATCAAGATGGCGGACAGGAAGTTTGGCTGATTATGGGAAAATTGTTATCTATGTTTTTGGCAAAACACAAAGAATCAATTGAGAACAGTGTGATTACAATAGGTAAATTTATACAAATGTTATTGCATTTTTGGAAATTTAGTTATAACTTTTGACCAAAAGGTGGCGCTGTCTCAAAATATTTTGACTACCTTCAGGACATGCTGCTGATGGCATACTGAGTTTTGTAATGTTACACCAATGCATTCGTTAAATATAGCATTTTAATCACAAAATTGTATGTCAATGGTAATTTTGTGTTTTGTTCTATTATAGGGCCAACTAGTGGCATTATACCATCATTTTTTTATGTGTCCTCTGAGTGAGCCCATACATGTGTGTGTCAATTTTGGTGAAAATATCTCAATAAGCTTTGGAGTTATAGACATTTATGTGAAAAAACTGGTAAAAAATGACTGACACATGACTTTGGTTGGATTTTACTACCCCTTACTATCAATATTTTGAGATTTGGGCATTGGCATATTGCCAGCGACCTATGTTTCCAAACCTCTGATGGTGGTTTCGTCTCGATCGGTCTAGCGGTTTCGAATCTATCCGCAAATGTTTTTTAAGCGCTAAATTACAACGCTGCACAAACCATATGTTGAAACGTGGCAAGTCTGATATCGTTGGACTCGGAACGGACTAAGGAGTCTAATAATATGACTCCCATTAAAATAAGTCAACCCCAGCCACAGTTATAAGCGTTCGAAAATTAAATTTTACCACTAGGTGGTGCTGTTTCGAAACTTCTCTGGCTCCTTCAGTGCATCGTACCGATGACCCATTCTGAGTTTTGTAACAATTAATTCATGCGTTTAAAAAATACAGCATTTTAGCACATAATTCAAATTGGCCGACAGCCAAAATGGCCGATCTGAGAAAATTGGATATCAGTTGACTCGGCATGATGCCCTGAATGTAGCGAGACCACTTTTATGATTTTTGAACAAACCGTTCAGAAGATATAAACAAAAAATGCCATTTTTTGTATCTCTGGACCAGTAGGTGGTGCTGCGCCGAAACGCAGCATGTAGCCTCAGGTCATGCTTGTGATGACATGTACCATGTTTGGTCTGAATACAATTTGTACAATTTGTTTGTGCGTTTATCGGAATCGGTTTGACGAATCAACTTGAATTCCATTACTTTTTGTCCACACTGCTTGAAGATGATCTGGTGCAATTTTGGTGAATATCGGACAAACCGTCTAGGAAGAGTTTGCAAAAGTAGGTTTTTTGGACAATTCAAATTGGTGGACATATGTTTATGACGGAAAATGACGTCATAGGGTGCAATCGAATTGTCATGAGCTCAGGAATCGGAGGAAAAAATAATTTTGTTGATAGGCCTTACGGTTCAAAAGTTATTAGCATAACATTTTTGAAAATTTGGACAGGTGGTGGCGCTAGAGGGAATGAGTTAGAGACACCAAAATTGGTGTATTTGATGTTGGGACTGTCATCTATCAGAATGTCAAACCGTTCCAACTTTCCCGCATACGCTTCTATGGGCTGCCATAGAAGAAGAAGAAGAAGAAGAATAAATATAGCTGCAAGCAGCCATTACCAGGGCCAAGCGCAAAGAAGATGACAAGACATGCCAACATGGCTGGAATAGTTAGACCAACTGCACCAAGTAGCAATTAAAGACATGTAAAGATGAATTTAGGCAAATGGATGAAAAATCATATACATTAACAAAAAATATGATTTAATTGATTATCGCTTTCGACAAATAGGTGGTGCAGTTATGAAATGTATGTGGTGTGGTCAGAGTGAGGTGACAATAAGACATTTAAAGTTTGGTGTCAAAATGTCAAGGCATTGCAGAGAAAAAGCCTGAATAGTAATTTTGGCAGCATGCGTAGGCTTTGATCCGTCAGTTTACTAAAACTGTTTTGTCTATCGTCATGAAATCCATAAATTGTAGTTGGCATGGTCTGGAGATGATACGATTCGATTTTGCTGAAAACCATAACCCTAACGGTCTAGGAGGACTTTGAAAAAGTAGGCATTGAATGAAAATCAAGATGGCGGACAGGAAGTTTGGCTGATTATGGGAAAATTGTTATCTATGTTTTTGGCAAAACACAAAGAATCAATTGAGAACAGTGTGATTACAATAGGTAAATTTATACAAATGTTATTGCATTTTTGGAAATTTAGTTATAACTTTTGACCAAAAGGTGGCGCTGTCTCAAAATATTTTGACTACCTTCAGGACATGCTGCTGATGGCATACTGAGTTTTGTAATGTTACACCAATGCATTCGTTAAGTATAGCATTTTAATCACAAAATTGTATGTCAATGGTAATTTTGTGTTTTGTTCTATTATAGGGCCAACTAGTGGCACTATACCATCATTTTTTTATGTGTCCTCTGAGTGAGCCCATACATGTGTGTGTCAATTTTGGTGAAAATATCTCAATAAGCTTTGGAGTTATAGACATTTATGTGAAAAAACTGGTAAAAAATGACTGACACATGACTTTGGTTGGATTTTACTACCCCTTACTATCAATATTTTGAGATTTGGGCATTGGCATATTGCCAGCGACCTATGTTTCCAAACATCTGATGGTGGTTTCGTCTCGATCGGTCTAGCGGTTTCGAATCTATCCGCAAATGTTTTTTAAGCGCTAAATTACAACGCTGCACAAACCATATGTTGAAACCTGGCAAGTCTGATATCGTTGGACTCTGAACGGACTAAGGAGTCTAATAATATGACTCCCGTTAAAATAAGTCAACCCCAGCCAGAGTTATAAGCGTTCGAAAATTAAATTTTACCACTAGGTGGTGCTGTTTCGAAACTTCTCTGGCTCCTTCAGTGCATTGTACCGATGACCCATTCTGAGTTTTGTAACAATTAATTCATGCGTTTAAAAAATACAGCATTTTAGCATATAATTCAAATTGGCCGACAGCCAAAATGGCCGATCTGAGAAAATTGGATATCAGTTGACTCGGCATGATGCCCTGAATGTAACGAGACCACTTTTATGATTTTTGAACAAACCGTTCAGAAGATATAAACAAAAATTGCCATTTTTTGTATCTCTGGACCAGTAGGTGGTGCTGCGCCAAAACGCAGCATGTAGCCTCAGGTCATGCTTGTGATGACATGTACCAAGTTTGGTCTGAATACAATTTGTACAATTTGTTTGTGCGTTTATCGAAATCGGTTTGACGAATCAACTTGAATTCCATTACTTTTTGTCCACACTGTTTGAAGATGATCTGGTGCAATTTTGGTGAATATCGGACAAACCGTCTAGGAAGAGTTTGCAAAAGTAGGTTTTTTGGACAATTCAAATTGGTGGACATATGTTTATGACGGAAAATGACGTCATAGGGTGCAATCGAATTGACATGAGCTCAGGAATCGGAGGAAAAAATAATTTTGTTGATAGGCCTTACGGTTCAAAAGTTATTAGCATAACATTTTTGAAAATTTGGACAGGTGGTGGCGCTAGAGGGAATGAGTTAGAGACACCAAAATTGGTGTATTTGATGTTGGGACTGTCATCTATCAGAATGTCAAACCGTTCCAACTTTCCCGCATACGCTTCTATGGGCTGCCATAGAAGAAGAAGAAGAAGAATAAATATAGCTGCAAGCAGCCATTACCAGGGCCAAGCGCAAAGAAGATGACAAGACATGCCAACATGGCTGGAATAGTAAGACCAACTGCACCAAGTAGCAATTAAAGACATGTAAAGATGAATTTAGGCAAATGGATGAAAAATCATACATTAACAAAAAATATGATTTAATTGATTATCGCTTTCGACAAATAGGTGGTGCAGTTATGAAATGTATGTGGTGTGGTCAGAGTGAGGTGACAATAAGACATTTAAAGTTTGGTGTCAAAATGTCAAGGCATTGCAGAGAAAAAGCCTGAATAGTAATTTTGGCAGCATGCGTAGGCTTTGATCCGTCAGTTTACTAAAACTGTTTTGTCTATCGTCATGAAATCCATAAATTGTAGTTGGCATGGTCTGGAGATGATACGATTCGATTTTGCTGAAAACCATAACCCTAACGGTCTAGGAGGACTTTGAAAAAGTAGGCATTGAATGAAAATCAAGATGGCGGACAGGAAGTTTGGCTGATTATGGGAAAATTGTTATCTATGTTTTTGGCAAAACACAAAGAATCAATTGAGAACAGTGTGATTACAATAGGTAAATTTATACAAATGTTATTGCATTTTTGGAAATTTAGTTATAACTTTTGACCAAAAGGTGGCGCTGTCTCAAAATATTTTGACTACCTTCAGGACATGCTGCTGATGGCATACTGAGTTTTGTAATGTTACACCAATGCATTCGTTAAGTATAGCATTTTAATCACAAAATTGTATGTCAATGGTAATTTTGTGTTTTGTTCTATTATAGGGCCAACTAGTGGCACTATACCATCATTTTTTTATGTGTCCTCTGAGTGAGCCCATACATGTGTGTGTCAATTTTGGTGAAAATATCTCAATAAGCTTTGGAGTTATAGACATTTATGTGAAAAAACTGGTAAAAAATGACTGACACATGACTTTGGTTGGATTTTACTACCCCTTACTATCAATATTTTGAGATTTGGGCATTGGCATATTGCCAGCGACCTATGTTTCCAAACTTCTGATGGTGGTTTCGTCTCGATCGGTCTAGCGGTTTCGAATATATCCGCAAATGTTTTTTAAGCGCTAAATTACAACGCTGCACAAACCATATGTTGAAACCTGGCAAGTCTGATATCGTTGGATTCGGAACGGACTAAGGAGTCTAATAATATGACTCCCGTTAAAATAAGTCAACCCCAGCCAGAGTTATAAGCGTTCGAAAATTAATTTTTACCACTAGGTGGTGCTGTTTCGAAACTTCTCTGGCTCCTTCAGTGCATCGTACCGATGACCCATTCTGAGTTTTGTAACAATTAATTCATGCGTTTAAAAAATACAGCATTTTAGCACATAATTCAAATTGGCCGACAGCCAAAATGGCCGATCTGAGAAAATTGGATATCAGTTGACTCGGCATGATGCCCTGAATGTAGCGAGACCACTTTTATGATTTTTGAACAAACCGTTCAGAAGATATAAACAAAAATTGCCATTTTTTGTATCTCTGGACCAGTAGGTGGTGCTGCGCCAAAACGCAGCATGTAGCCTCAGGTCATGCTTGTGATGACATGTACCAAGTTTGGTCTGAATACAATTTGTACAATTTGTTTGTGCGTTTATCGAAATCGGTTTGACGAATCAACTTGAATTCCATTACTTTTTGTCCACACTGTTTGAAGATGATCTGGTGCAATTTTGGTGAATATCGGACAAACCGTCTAGGAAGAGTTTGCAAAAGTAGGTTTTTTGGACAATTCAAATTGGTGGACATATGTTTATGACGGAAAATGACGTCATAGGGTGCAATCGAATTGACATGAGCTCAGGAATCGGAGGAAAAAATAATTTTGTTGATAGGCCTTACGGTTCAAAAGTTATTAGCATAATATTTTTGAAAATTTGGACAGGTGGTGGCGCTAGAGGGAATGAGTTAGAGACACCAAAATTGGTGTATTTGATGTTGGGACTGTCATCTATCAGAATGTCAAACCGTTCCAACTTTCCCGCATACGCTTCTATGGGCTGCCATAGAAGAAGAAGAAGAAGAATAAATATAGCTGCAAGCAGCCATTACCAGGGCCAAGCGCAAAGAAGATGACAAGACATGCCAACATGGCTGGAATAGTAAGACCAACTGCACCAAGTAGCAATTAAAGACATGTAAAGATGAATTTAGGCAAATGGATGAAAAATCATACATTAACAAAAAATATGATTTAATTGATTATCGCTTTCGACAAATAGGTGGTGCAGTTATGAAATGTATGTGGTGTGGTCAGAGTGAGGTGACAATAAGACATTTAAAGTTTGGTGTCAAAATGTCAAGGCATTGCAGAGAAAAAGCCTGAATAGTAATTTTGGCAGCATGCGTAGGCTTTGATAAGTCAGTTTACTAAAACTGTTTTGTCTATCGTCATGAAATCCATAAATTGTAGTTGGCATGGTCTGGAGATGATACGATTCGATTTTGCTGAAAACCATAACCCTAACGGTCTAGGAGGACTTTGAAAAAGTAGGCATTGAATGAAAATCAAGATGGCGGACAGGAAGTTTGGCTGATTATGGGAAAATTGTTATCTATGTTTTTGGCAAAACACAAAGAATCAATTGAGAACAGTGTGATTACAATAGGTAAATTTATACAAATGTTATTGCATTTTTGGAAATTTAGTTATAACTTTTGACCAAAAGGTGGCGCTGTCTCAAAATATTTTGACTACCTTCAGGACATGCTGCTGATGGCATACTGAGTTTTGTAATGTTACACCAATGCATTCGTTAAGTATAGCATTTTAATCACAAAATTGTATGTCAATGGTAATTTTGTGTTTTGTTCTATTATAGGGCCAACTAGTGGCATTATACCATCATTTTTTTATGTGTCCTCTGAGTGAGCCCATACATGTGTGTGTCAATTTTGGTGAAAATATCTCAATAAGCTTTGGAGTTATAGACATTTATGTGAAAAAACTGGTAAAAAATGACTGACACATGACTTTGGTTGGATTTTACTACCCCTTACTATCAATATTTTGAGATTTGGGCATTGGCATATTGCCAGCGACCTATGTTTCCAAACCTCTGATGGTGGTTTCGTCTCGATCGGTCTAGCGGTTTCGAATCTATCCGCAAATGTTTTTTAAGCGCTAAATTACAACGCTGCACAAACCATATGTTGAAACCTGGCAAGTCTGATATCGTTGGACTCTGAACGGACTAAGGAGTCTAATAATATGACTCCCGTTAAAATAAGTCAACCCCAGCCAGAGTTATAAGCGTTCGAAAATTAAATTTTACCACTAGGTGGTGCTGTTTCGAAACTTCTCTGGCTCCTTCAGTGCATTGTACCGATGACCCATTCTGAGTTTTGTAACAATTAATTCATGCGTTTAAAAAATACAGCATTTTAGCATATAATTCAAATTGGCTGACAGCCAAAATGGCCGATCTGAGAAAATTGGATATCAGTTGACTCGGCATGATGCCCTGAATGTAACGAGACCACTTTTATGATTTTTGAACAAACCGTTCAGAAGATATAAACAAAAATTGCCATTTTTTGTATCTCTGGACCAGTAGGTGGTGCTGCGCCAAAACGCAGCATGTAGCCTCAGGTCATGCTTGTGATGACATGTACCAAGTTTGGTCTGAATACAATTTGTACAATTTGTTTGTGCGTTTATCGAAATCGGTTTGACGAATCAACTTGAATTCCATTACTTTTTGTCCACACTGTTTGAAGATGATCTGGTGCAATTTTGGTGAATATCGGACAAACCGTCTAGGAAGAGTTTGCAAAAGTAGGTTTTTTGGACAATTCAAATTGGTGGACATATGTTTATGACGGAAAATGACGTCATAGGGTGCAATCGAATTGACATGAGCTCAGGAATCGGAGGAAAAAATAATTTTGTTGATAGGCCTTACGGTTCAAAAGTTATTAGCATAACATTTTTGAAAATTTGGACAGGTGGTGGCGCTAGAGGGAATGAGTTAGAGACACCAAAATTGGTGTATTTGATGTTGGGACTGTCATCTATCAGAATGTCAAACCGTTCCAACTTTCCCGTATACGCTTCTATGGGCTGCCATAGAAGAAGAAGAAGAAGAATAAATATAGCTGCAAGCAGCCATTACCAGGGCCAAGCGCAAAGAAGATGACAAGACATGCCAACATGGCTGGAATAGTAAGACCAACTGCACCAAGTAGCAATTAAAGACATGTAAAGATGAATTTAGGCAAATGGATGAAAAATCATACATTAACAAAAAATATGATTTAATTGATTATCGCTTTCGACAAATAGGTGGTGCAGTTATGAAATGTATGTGGTGTGGTCAGAGTGAGGTGACAATAAGACATTTAAAGTTTGGTGTCAAAATGTCAAGGCATTGCAGAGAAAAAGCCTGAATAGTAATTTTGGCAGCATGCGTAGGCTTTGATAAGTCAGTTTACTAAAACTGTTTTGTCTATCGTCATGAAATCCATAAATTGTAGTTGGCATGGTCTGGAGATGATACGATTCGATTTTGCTGAAAACCATAACCCTAACGGTCTAGGAGGACTTTGAAAAAGTAGGCATTGAATGAAAATCAAGATGGCGGACAGGAAGTTTGGCTGATTATGGGAAAATTGTTATCTATGTTTTTGGCAAAACACAAAGAATCAATTGAGAACAGTGTGATTACAATAGGTAAATTTATACAAATGTTATTGCATTTTTGGAAATTTAGTTATAACTTTTGACCAAAAGGTGGCGCTGTCTCAAAATATTTTGACTACCTTCAGGACATGCTGCTGATGGCATACTGAGTTTTGTAATGTTACACCAATGCATTCGTTAAGTATAGCATTTTAATCACAAAATTGTATGTCAATGGTAATTTTGTGTTTTGTTCTATTATAGGGCCAACTAGTGGCACTATACCATCATTTTTTTATGTGTCCTCTGAGTGAGCCCATACATGTGTGTGTCAATTTTGGTGAAAATATCTCAATAAGCTTTGGAGTTATAGACATTTATGTGAAAAAACTGGTAAAAAATGACTGACACATGACTTTGGTTGGATTTTACTACCCCTTACTATCAATATTTTGAGATTTGGGCATTGGCATATTGCCAGCGACCTATGTTTCCAAACTTCTGATGGTGGTTTCGTCTCGATCGGTCTAGCGGTTTCGAATATATCCGCAAATGTTTTTTAAGCGCTAAATTACAACGCTGCACAAACCATATGTTGAAACCTGGCAAGTCTGATATCGTTGGATTCGGAACGGACTAAGGAGTCTAATAATATGACTCCCGTTAAAATAAGTCAACCCCAGCCAGAGTTATAAGCGTTCGAAAATTAATTTTTACCACTAGGTGGTGCTGTTTCGAAACTTCTCTGGCTCCTTCAGTGCATCGTACCGATGACCCATTCTGAGTTTTGTAACAATTAATTCATGCGTTTAAAAAATACAGCATTTTAGCACATAATTCAAATTGGCCGACAGCCAAAATGGCCGATCTGAGAAAATTGGATATCAGTTGACTCGGCATGATGCCCTGAATGTAGCGAGACCACTTTTATGATTTTTGAACAAACCGTTCAGAAGATATAAACAAAAATTGCCATTTTTTGTATCTCTGGACCAGTAGGTGGTGCTGCGCCAAAACGCAGCATGTAGCCTCAGGTCATGCTTGTGATGACATGTACCAAGTTTGGTCTGAATACAATTTGTACAATTTGTTTGTGCGTTTATCGAAATCGGTTTGACGAATCAACTTGAATTCCATTACTTTTTGTCCACACTGTTTGAAGATGATCTGGTGCAATTTTGGTGAATATCGGACAAACCGTCTAGGAAGAGTTTGCAAAAGTAGGTTTTTTGGACAATTCAAATTGGTGGACATATGTTTATGACGGAAAATGACGTCATAGGGTGCAATCGAATTGACATGAGCTCAGGAATCGGAGGAAAAAATAATTTTGTTGATAGGCCTTACGGTTCAAAAGTTATTAGCATAATATTTTTGAAAATTTGGACAGGTGGTGGCGCTAGAGGGAATGAGTTAGAGACACCAAAATTGGTGTATTTGATGTTGGGACTGTCATCTATCAGAATGTCAAACCGTTCCAACTTTCCCGCATACGCTTCTATGGGCTGCCATAGAAGAAGAAGAAGAAGAATAAATATAGCTGCAAGCAGCCATTACCAGGGCCAAGCGCAAAGAAGATGACAAGACATGCCAACATGGCTGGAATAGTAAGACCAACTGCACCAAGTAGCAATTAAAGACATGTAAAGATGAATTTAGGCAAATGGATGAAAAATCATACATTAACAAAAAATATGATTTAATTGATTATCGCTTTCGACAAATAGGTGGTGCAGTTATGAAATGTATGTGGTGTGGTCAGAGTGAGGTGACAATAAGACATTTAAAGTTTGGTGTCAAAATGTCAAGGCATTGCAGAGAAAAAGCCTGAATAGTAATTTTGGCAGCATGCGTAGGCTTTGATAAGTCAGTTTACTAAAACTGTTTTGTCTATCGTCATGAAATCCATAAATTGTAGTTGGCATGGTCTGGAGATGATACGATTCGATTTTGCTGAAAACCATAACCCTAACGGTCTAGGAGGACTTTGAAAAAGTAGGCATTGAATGAAAATCAAGATGGCGGACAGGAAGTTTGGCTGATTATGGGAAAATTGTTATCTATGTTTTTGGCAAAACACAAAGAATCAATTGAGAACAGTGTGATTACAATAGGTAAATTTATACAAATGTTATTGCATTTTTGGAAATTTAGTTATAACTTTTGACCAAAAGGTGGCGCTGTCTCAAAATATTTTGACTACCTTCAGGACATGCTGCTGATGGCATACTGAGTTTTGTAATGTTACACCAATGCATTCGTTAAGTATAGCATTTTAATCACAAAATTGTATGTCAATGGTAATTTTGTGTTTTGTTCTATTATAGGGCCAACTAGTGGCATTATACCATCATTTTTTTATGTGTCCTCTGAGTGAGCCCATACATGTGTGTGTCAATTTTGGTGAAAATATCTCAATAAGCTTTGGAGTTATAGACATTTATGTGAAAAAACTGGTAAAAAATGACTGACACATGACTTTGGTTGGATTTTACTACCCCTTACTATCAATATTTTGAGATTTGGGCATTGGCATATTGCCAGCGACCTATGTTTCCAAACCTCTGATGGTGGTTTCGTCTCGATCGGTCTAGCGGTTTCGAATCTATCCGCAAATGTTTTTTAAGCGCTAAATTACAACGCTGCACAAACCATATGTTGAAACCTGGCAAGTCTGATATCGTTGGACTCTGAACGGACTAAGGAGTCTAATAATATGACTCCCGTTAAAATAAGTCAACCCCAGCCAGAGTTATAAGCGTTCGAAAATTAAATTTTACCACTAGGTGGTGCTGTTTCGAAACTTCTCTGGCTCCTTCAGTGCATTGTACCGATGACCCATTCTGAGTTTTGTAACAATTAATTCATGCGTTTAAAAAATACAGCATTTTAGCATATAATTCAAATTGGCTGACAGCCAAAATGGCCGATCTGAGAAAATTGGATATCAGTTGACTCGGCATGATGCCCTGAATGTAACGAGACCACTTTTATGATTTTTGAACAAACCGTTCAGAAGATATAAACAAAAATTGCCATTTTTTGTATCTCTGGACCAGTAGGTGGTGCTGCGCCAAAACGCAGCATGTAGCCTCAGGTCATGCTTGTGATGACATGTACCAAGTTTGGTCTGAATACAATTTGTACAATTTGTTTGTGCGTTTATCGAAATCGGTTTGACGAATCAACTTGAATTCCATTACTTTTTGTCCACACTGTTTGAAGATGATCTGGTGCAATTTTGGTGAATATCGGACAAACCGTCTAGGAAGAGTTTGCAAAAGTAGGTTTTTTGGACAATTCAAATTGGTGGACATATGTTTATGACGGAAAATGACGTCATAGGGTGCAATCGAATTGACATGAGCTCAGGAATCGGAGGAAAAAATAATTTTGTTGATAGGCCTTACGGTTCAAAAGTTATTAGCATAACATTTTTGAAAATTTGGACAGGTGGTGGCGCTAGAGGGAATGAGTTAGAGACACCAAAATTGGTGTATTTGATGTTGGGACTGTCATCTATCAGAATGTCAAACCGTTCCAACTTTCCCGCATACGCTTCTATGGGCTGCCATAGAAGAAGAAGAAGAAGAATAAATATAGCTGCAAGCAGCCATTACCAGGGCCAAGCGCAAAGAAGATGACAAGACATGCCAACATGGCTGGAATAGTAAGACCAACTGCACCAAGTAGCAATTAAAGACATGTAAAGATGAATTTAGGCAAATGGATGAAAAATCATACATTAACAAAAAATATGATTTAATTGATTATCGCTTTCGACAAATAGGTGGTGCAGTTATGAAATGTATGTGGTGTGGTCAGAGTGAGGTGACAATAAGACATTTAAAGTTTGGTGTCAAAATGTCAAGGCATTGCAGAGAAAAAGCCTGAATAGTAATTTTGGCAGCATGCGTAGGCTTTGATAAGTCAGTTTACTAAAACTGTTTTGTCTATCGTCATGAAATCCATAAATTGTAGTTGGCATGGTCTGGAGATGATACGATTCGATTTTGCTGAAAACCATAACCCTAACGGTCTAGGAGGACTTTGAAAAAGTAGGCATTGAATGAAAATCAAGATGGCGGACAGGAAGTTTGGCTGATTATGGGAAAATTGTTATCTATGTTTTTGGCAAAACACAAAGAATCAATTGAGAACAGTGTGATTACAATAGGTAAATTTATACAAATGTTATTGCATTTTTGGAAATTTAGTTATAACTTTTGACCAAAAGGTGGCGCTGTCTCAAAATATTTTGACTACCTTCAGGACATGCTGCTGATGGCATACTGAGTTTTGTAATGTTACACCAATGCATTCGTTAAGTATAGCATTTTAATCACAAAATTGTATGTCAATGGTAATTTTGTGTTTTGTTCTATTATAGGGCCAACTAGTGGCATTATACCATCATTTTTTTATGTGTCCTCTGAGTGAGCCCATACATGTGTGTGTCAATTTTGGTGAAAATATCTCAATAAGCTTTGGAGTTATAGACATTTATGTGAAAAAACTGGTAAAAAATGACTGACACATGACTTTGGTTGGATTTTACTACCCCTTACTATCAATATTTTGAGATTTGGGCATTGGCATATTGCCAGCGACCTATGTTTCCAAACCTCTGATGGTGGTTTCGTCTCGATCGGTCTAGCGGTTTCGAATCTATCCGCAAATGTTTTTTAAGCGCTAAATTACAACGCTGCACAAACCATATGTTGAAACGTGGCAAGTCTGATATCGTTGGACTCGGAACGGACTAAGGAGTCTAATAATATGACTCCCATTAAAATAAGTCAACCCCAGCCACAGTTATAAGCGTTCGAATATTAAATTTTACCACTAGGTGGTGCTGTTTCGAAACTTCTCTGGCTCCTTCAGTGCATCGTACCGATGACCCATTCTGAGTTTTGTAACAATTAATTCATGCGTTTAAAAAATACAGCATTTTAGCACATAATTCAAATTGGCCGACAGCCAAAATGGCCGATCTGAGAAAATTGGATATCAGTTGACTCGGCATGATGCCCTGAATGTAACGAGACCACTTTTATGATTTTTGAACAAACCGTTCAGAAGATATAAACAAAAATTACCATTTTTTGTATCTCTGGACCAGTAGGTTGTGCTGCGCCGAAATGCAGCATGTAGCCTCAGGTCATGCTTGTGATGACATGTACCAAGTTTGGTCTGAATACAATTTGTACAATTTGTTTGTGCGTTTATCGAAATCGGTTTGACGAATCAACTTGAATTCCATTACTTTTTGTCCACACTGCTTGAAGATGATCTGGTGCAATTTTGGTGAATATCGGACAAACCGTCTAGGAAGAGTTTGCAAAAGTAGGTTTTTTGGACAATTCAAATTGGTGGACATATGTTTATGACGGAAAATGACGTCATAGGGTGCAATCGAATTGACATGAGCTCAGGAATCGGAGGAAAAAATAATTTTGTTGATAGGCCTTATGGTTCAAAAGTTATTAGCATAACATTTTTGAAAATTTGGACAGGTGGTGGCGCTAGAGGGAATGAGTTAGAGACACCAAAATTGGTGTATTTGATGTTGGGACTGTCATCTATCAGAATGTCAAACCGTTCCAACTTTCCCGAATACGCTTCTATGGGCTGCCATAGAAGAAGAAGAAGAAGAAGAATAAATATAGCTGCAAGCAGCCATTACCAGGGCCAAGCGCAAAGAAGATGACAAGACATGCCAACATGGCTGGAATAGTTAGACCAACTGCACCAAGTAGCAATTAAAGACATGTAAAGATGAATTTAGGCAAATGGATGAAAAATCATATACATTAACAAAAAATATGATTTAATTGATTATCGCTTTCGACAAATAGGTGGTGCAGTTATGAAATGTATGTGGTGTGGTCAGAGTGAGGTGACAATAAGACATTTAAAGTTTGGTGTCAAAATGTCAAGGCATTGCAGAGAAAAAGCCTGAATAGTAATTTTGGCAGCATGCGTAGGCTTTGATCCGTCAGCTTACTAAAACTGTTTTGTCTATCGTCATGAAATCCATAAATTGTAGTTGGCATGGTCTGGAGATGATACGATTCGATTTTGCTGAAAACCATAACCCTAACGGTCTAGGAGGACTTTGAAAAAGTAGGCATTGAATGAAAATCAAGATGGCGGACAGGAAGTTTGGCTGATTATGGGAAAATTGTTATCTATGTTTTTGGCAAAACACAAAGAATCAATTGAGAACAGTGTGATTACAATAGGTAAATTTATACAAATGTTATTGCATTTTTGGAAATTTAGTTATAACTTTTGACCAAAAGGTGGCGCTGTCTCAAAATATTTTGACTACCTTCAGGACATGCTGCTGATGGCATACTGAGTTTTGTAATGTTACACCAATGCATTCGTTAAGTATAGCATTTTAATCACAAAATTGTATGTCAATGGTAATTTTGTGTTTTGTTCTATTATAGGGCCAACTAGTGGCACTATACCATCATTTTTTTATGTGTCCTCTGAGTGAGCCCATACATGTGTGTGTCAATTTTGGTGAAAATATCTCAATAAGCTTTGGAGTTATAGACATTTATGTGAAAAAACTGGTAAAAAATGACTGACACATGACTTTGGTTGGATTTTACTACCCCTTACTATCAATATTTTGAGATTTGGGCATTGGCATATTGCCAGCGACCTATGTTTCCAAACCTCTGATGGTGGTTTCGTCTCGATCGGTCTAGCGGTTTCGAATATATCCGCAAATGTTTTTTAAGCGCTAAATTACAACGCTGCAAAAACCATATGTTGAATCCTGGCAAGTCTGATATCGTTGGACTCGGAACGGACTAAGGAGTCTAATAATATGACTCCCGTTAAAATAAGTCAACCCCAGCCAGAGTTATAAGCGTTCGAAAATTAAATTTTACCACTAGGTGGTGCTGTTTCGAAACTTCTCTGGCTCCTTCAGTGCATCGTACCGATGACCCATTCTGAGTTTTGTAACAATTAATTCATGCGTTTAAAAAATACAGCATTTTAGCATATAATTCAAATTGGCCGACAGCCAAAATGGCCGATCTGAGAAAATTGGATATCAGTTGACTCGGCATGATGCCCTGAATGTAACGAGACCACTTTTATGATTTTTGAACAAACCGTTCAGAAGATATAAACAAAAATTTCCACTTTTTGTATCTCTGGACCAGTAGGTGGTGCTGCGCCGAAACGCAGCATGTAGCCTCAGGTCATGCTTGTGATGACACGTACCAAGTTTGGTCTGAATACAATTTGTACAATTTGTTTGTGCGTTTATCGAAATCGGTTTGACGAATCAACTTGAATTCCATTACTTTTTGTCCACACTGCTTGAAGATGATCTGGTGCAATTTTGGTGAATATCGGACAAACCGTCTAGGAAGAGTTTGCAAAAGTAGGTTTTTTTTGGACAATTCAAATTGGTGGACATATGTTTATGACGGAAAATGACGTCATAGGGTGCAATCGAATTGTCATGAGCTCAGGAATCGGAGGAAAAAATAATTTTGTTGATAGGCCTTACGGTTCAAAAGTTATTAGCATAACATTTTTGAAAATTTGGACAGGTGGTGGCGCTAGAGGGAATGAGTTAGAGACACCAAAATTGGTGTATTTGATGTTGGGACTGTCATCTATCAGAATGTCAAACCGTTCCAACTTTCCCGAATACGCTTCTATGGGCTGCCATAGAAGAAGAAGAAGAAGAAGAATAAATATAGCTGCAAGCAGCCATTACCAGGGCCAAGCGCAAAGAAGATGACAAGACATGCCAACATGGCTGGAATAGTTAGACCAACTGCACCAAGTAGCAATTAAAGACATGTAAAGATGAATTTAGGCAAATGGATGAAAAATCATATACATTAACAAAAAATATGATTTAATTGATTATCGCTTTCGACAAATAGGTGGTGCAGTTATGAAATGTATGTGGTGTGGTCAGAGTGAGGTGACAATAAGACATTTAAAGTTTGGTGTCAAAATGTCAAGGCATTGCAGAGAAAAAGCCTGAATAGTAATTTTGGCAGCATGCGTAGGCTTTGATCCGTCAGCTTACTAAAACTGTTTTGTCTATCGTCATGAAATCCATAAATTGTAGTTGGCATGGTCTGGAGATGATACGATTCGATTTTGCTGAAAACCATAACCCTAACGGTCTAGGAGGACTTTGAAAAAGTAGGCATTGAATGAAAATCAAGATGGCGGACAGGAAGTTTGGCTGATTATGGGAAAATTGTTATCTATGTTTTTGGCAAAACACAAAGAATCAATTGAGAACAGTGTGATTACAATAGGTAAATTTATACAAATGTTATTGCATTTTTGGAAATTTAGTTATAACTTTTGACCAAAAGGTGGCGCTGTCTCAAAATATTTTGACTACCTTCAGGACATGCTGCTGATGGCATACTGAGTTTTGTAATGTTACACCAATGCATTCGTTAAGTATAGCATTTTAATCACAAAATTGTATGTCAATGGTAATTTTGTGTTTTGTTCTATTATAGGGCCAACTAGTGGCACTATACCATCATTTTTTTATGTGTCCTCTGAGTGAGCCCATACATGTGTGTGTCAATTTTGGTGAAAATATCTCAATAAGCTTTGGAGTTATAGACATTTATGTGAAAAAACTGGTAAAAAATGACTGACACATGACTTTGGTTGGATTTTACTACCCCTTACTATCAATATTTTGAGATTTGGGCATTGGCATATTGCCAGCGACCTATGTTTCCAAACCTCTGATGGTGGTTTCGTCTCGATCGGTCTAGCGGTTTCGAATATATCCGCAAATGTTTTTTAAGCGCTAAATTACAACGCTGCAAAAACCATATGTTGAATCCTGGCAAGTCTGATATCGTTGGACTCGGAACGGACTAAGGAGTCTAATAATATGACTCCCGTTAAAATAAGTCAACCCCAGCCAGAGTTATAAGCGTTCGAAAATTAAATTTTACCACTAGGTGGTGCTGTTTCGAAACTTCTCTGGCTCCTTCAGTGCATCGTACCGATGACCCATTCTGAGTTTTGTAACAATTAATTCATGCGTTTAAAAAATACAGCATTTTAGCACATAATTCAAATTGGCCGACAGCCAAAATGGCCGATCTGAGAAAATTGGATATCAGTTGACTCGGCATGATGCCCTGAATGTAACGAGACCACTTTTATGATTTTTGAACAAACCGTTCAGAAGATATAAACAAAAATTTCCACTTTTTGTATCTCTGGACCAGTAGGTGGTGCTGCGCCGAAACGCAGCATGTAGCCTCAGGTCATGCTTGTGATGACACGTACCAAGTTTGGTCTGAATACAATTTGTACAATTTGTTTGTGCGTTTATCGAAATCGGTTTGACGAATCAACTTGAATTCCATTACTTTTTGTCCACACTGCTTGAAGATGATCTGGTGCAATTTTGGTGAATATCGGACAAACCGTCTAGGAAGAGTTTGCAAAAGTAGGTTTTTTTTGGACAATTCAAATTGGTGGACATATGTTTATGACGGAAAATGACGTCATAGGGTGCAATCGAATTGTCATGAGCTCAGGAATCGGAGGAAAAAATAATTTTGTTGATAGGCCTTACGGTTCAAAAGTTATTAGCATAACATTTTTGAAAATTTGGACAGGTGGTGGCGCTAGAGGGAATGAGTTAGAGACACCAAAATTGGTGTATTTGATGTTGGGACTGTCATCTATCAGAATGTCAAACCGTTCCAACTTTCCCGAATACGCTTCTATGGGCTGCCATAGAAGAAGAAGAAGAAGAAGAATAAATATAGCTGCAAGCAGCCATTACCAGGGCCAAGCGCAAAGAAGATGACAAGACATGCCAACATGGCTGGAATAGTTAGACCAACTGCACCAAGTAGCAATTAAAGACATGTAAAGATGAATTTAGGCAAATGGATGAAAAATCATATACATTAACAAAAAATATGATTTAATTGATTATCGCTTTCGACAAATAGGTGGTGCAGTTATGAAATGTATGTGGTGTGGTCAGAGTGAGGTGACAATAAGACATTTAAAGTTTGGTGTCAAAATGTCAAGGCATTGCAGAGAAAAAGCCTGAATAGTAATTTTGGCAGCATGCGTAGGCTTTGATCCGTCAGCTTACTAAAACTGTTTTGTCTATCGTCATGAAATCCATAAATTGTAGTTGGCATGGTCTGGAGATGATACGATTCGATTTTGCTGAAAACCATAACCCTAACGGTCTAGGAGGACTTTGAAAAAGTAGGCATTGAATGAAAATCAAGATGGCGGACAGGAAGTTTGGCTGATTATGGGAAAATTGTTATGTATGTTTTTGGCAAAACACAAAGAATCAATTGAGAACAGTGTGATTACAATAGGTAAATTTATACAAATGTTATTGCATTTTTGGAAATTTAGTTATAACTTTTGACCAAAAGGTGGCGCTGTCTCAAAATATTTTGACTACCTTCAGGACATGCTGCTGATGGCATACTGAGTTTTGTAATGTTACACCAATGCATTCGTTAAGTATAGCATTTTAATCACAAAATTGTATGTCAATGGTAATTTTGTGTTTTGTTCTATTATAGGGCCAACTAGTGGCACTATACCATCATTTTTTTATGTGTCCTCTGAGTGAGCCCATACATGTGTGTGTCAATTTTGGTGAAAATATCTCAATAAGCTTTGGAGTTATAGACATTTATGTGAAAAAACTGGTAAAAAATGACTGACACATGACTTTGGTTGGATTTTACTACCCCTTACTATCAATATTTTGAGATTTGGGCATTGGCATATTGCCAGCGACCTATGTTTCCAAACCTCTGATGGTGGTTTCGTCTCGATCGGTCTAGCGGTTTCGAATATATCCGCAAATGTTTTTTAAGCGCTAAATTACAACGCTGCACAAACCATATGTTGAAACCTGGCAAGTCTGATATCGTTGGACTCGGAACGGACTAAGGAGTCTAATAATATGACTCCCGTTAAAATAAGTCAACCCCAGCCAGAGTTATAAGCGTTCGAAAATTAAATTTTACCACTAGGTGGTGCTGTTTCGAAACTTCTCTGGCTCCTTCAGTGCATCGTACCGATGACCCATTCTGAGTTTTGTAACAATTAATTCATGCGTTTAAAAAATACAGCATTTTAGCACATAATTCAAATTGGCCGACAGCCAAAATGGCCGATCTGAGAAAATTGGATATCAGTTGACTCGGCATGATGCCCTGAATGTAGCGAGACCACTTTTATGATTTTTGAACAAACCGTTCAGAAGATATAAACAAAAAATGCCATTTTTTGTATCTCTGGACCAGTAGGTGGTGCTGCGCCGAAACGCAGCATGTAGCCTCAGGTCATGCTTGTGATGACATGTACCATGTTTGGTCTGAATACAATTTGTACAATTTGTTTGTGCGTTTATCGGAATCGGTTTGACGAATCAACTTGAATTCCATTACTTTTTGTCCACACTGCTTGAAGATGATCTGGTGCAATTTTGGTGAATATCGGACAAACCGTCTAGGAAGAGTTTGCAAAAGTAGGTTTTTTGGACAATTCAAATTGGTGGACATATGTTTATGACGGAAAATGACGTCATAGGGTGCAATCGAATTGTCATGAGCTCAGGAATCGGAGGAAAAAATAATTTTGTTGATAGGCCTTACGGTTCAAAAGTTATTAGCATAACATTTTTGAAAATTTGGACAGGTGGTGGCGCTAGAGGGAATGAGTTAGAGACACCAAAATTGGTGTATTTGATGTTGGGACTGTCATCTATCAGAATGTCAAACCGTTCCAACTTTCCCGCATACGCTTCTATGGGCTGCCATAGAAGAAGAAGAAGAAGAAGAATAAATATAGCTGCAAGCAGCCATTACCAGGGCCAAGCGCAAAGAAGATGACAAGACATGCCAACATGGCTGGAATAGTTAGACCAACTGCACCAAGTAGCAATTAAAGACATGTAAAGATGAATTTAGGCAAATGGATGAAAAATCATATACATTAACAAAAAATATGATTTAATTGATTATCGCTTTCGACAAATAGGTGGTGCAGTTATGAAATGTATGTGGTGTGGTCAGAGTGAGGTGACAATAAGACATTTAAAGTTTGGTGTCAAAATGTCAAGGCATTGCAGAGAAAAAGCCTGAATAGTAATTTTGGCAGCATGCGTAGGCTTTGATCCGTCAGTTTACTAAAACTGTTTTGTCTATCGTCATGAAATCCATAAATTGTAGTTGGCATGGTCTGGAGATGATACGATTCGATTTTGCTGAAAACCATAACCCTAACGGTCTAGGAGGACTTTGAAAAAGTAGGCATTGAATGAAAATCAAGATGGCGGACAGGAAGTTTGGCTGATTATGGGAAAATTGTTATCTATGTTTTTGGCAAAACACAAAGAATCAATTGAGAACAGTGTGATTACAATAGGTAAATTTATACAAATGTTATTGCATTTTTGGAAATTTAGTTATAACTTTTGACCAAAAGGTGGCGCTGTCTCAAAATATTTTGACTACCTTCAGGACATGCTGCTGATGGCATACTGAGTTTTGTAATGTTACACCAATGCATTCGTTAAGTATAGCATTTTAATCACAAAATTGTATGTCAATGGTAATTTTGTGTTTTGTTCTATTATAGGGCCAACTAGTGGCACTATACCATCATTTTTTTATGTGTCCTCTGAGTGAGCCCATACATGTGTGTGTCAATTTTGGTGAAAATATCTCAATAAGCTTTGGAGTTATAGACATTTATGTGAAAAAACTGGTAAAAAATGACTGACACATGACTTTGGTTGGATTTTACTACCCCTTACTATCAATATTTTGAGATTTGGGCATTGGCATATTGCCAGCGACCTATGTTTCCAAACATCTGATGGTGGTTTCGTCTCGATCGGTCTAGCGGTTTCGAATCTATCCGCAAATGTTTTTTAAGCGCTAAATTACAACGCTGCACAAACCATATGTTGAAACCTGGCAAGTCTGATATCGTTGGACTCTGAACGGACTAAGGAGTCTAATAATATGACTCCCGTTAAAATAAGTCAACCCCAGCCAGAGTTATAAGCGTTCGAAAATTAAATTTTACCACTAGGTGGTGCTGTTTCGAAACTTCTCTGGCTCCTTCAGTGCATTGTACCGATGACCCATTCTGAGTTTTGTAACAATTAATTCATGCGTTTAAAAAATACAGCATTTTAGCATATAATTCAAATTGGCCGACAGCCAAAATGGCCGATCTGAGAAAATTGGAGATCAGTTGACTCGGCATGATGCCCTGAATGTAACGAGACCACTTTTATGATTTTTGAACAAACCGTTCAGAAGATATAAACAAAAATTGCCATTTTTTGTATCTCTGGACCAGTAGGTGGTGCTGCGCCAAAACGCAGCATGTAGCCTCAGGTCATGCTTGTGATGACATGTACCAAGTTTGGTCTGAATACAATTTGTACAATTTGTTTGTGCGTTTATCGAAATCGGTTTGACGAATCAACTTGAATTCCATTACTTTTTGTCCACACTGTTTGAAGATGATCTGGTGCAATTTTGGTGAATATCGGACAAACCGTCTAGGAAGAGTTTGCAAAAGTAGGTTTTTTGGACAATTCAAATTGGTGGACATATGTTTATGACGGAAAATGACGTCATAGGGTGCAATCGAATTGACATGAGCTCAGGAATCGGAGGAAAAAATAATTTTGTTGATAGGCCTTACGGTTCAAAAGTTATTAGCATAACATTTTTGAAAATTTGGACAGGTGGTGGCGCTAGAGGGAATGAGTTAGAGACACCAAAATTGGTGTATTTGATGTTGGGACTGTCATCTATCAGAATGTCAAACCGTTCCAACTTTCCCGCATACGCTTCTATGGGCTGCCATAGAAGAAGAAGAAGAAGAATAAATATAGCTGCAAGCAGCCATTACCAGGGCCAAGCGCAAAGAAGATGACAAGACATGCCAACATGGCTGGAATAGTAAGACCAACTGCACCAAGTAGCAATTAAAGACATGTAAAGATGAATTTAGGCAAATGGATGAAAAATCATACATTAACAAAAAATATGATTTAATTGATTATCGCTTTCGACAAATAGGTGGTGCAGTTATGAAATGTATGTGGTGTGGTCAGAGTGAGGTGACAATAAGACATTTAAAGTTTGGTGTCAAAATGTCAAGGCATTGCAGAGAAAAAGCCTGAATAGTAATTTTGGCAGCATGCGTAGGCTTTGATAAGTCAGTTTACTAAAACTGTTTTGTCTATCGTCATGAAATCCATAAATTGTAGTTGGCATGGTCTGGAGATGATACGATTCGATTTTGCTGAAAACCATAACCCTAACGGTCTAGGAGGACTTTGAAAAAGTAGGCATTGAATGAAAATCAAGATGGCGGACAGGAAGTTTGGCTGATTATGGGAAAATTGTTATCTATGTTTTTGGCAAAACACAAAGAATCAATTGAGAACAGTGTGATTACAATAGGTAAATTTATACAAATGTTATTGCATTTTTGGAAATTTAGTTATAACTTTTGACCAAAAGGTGGCGCTGTCTCAAAATATTTTGACTACCTTCAGGACATGCTGCTGATGGCATACTGAGTTTTGTAATGTTACACCAATGCATTCGTTAAGTATAGCATTTTAATCACAAAATTGTATGTCAATGGTAATTTTGTGTTTTGTTCTATTATAGGGCCAACTAGTGGCATTATACCATCATTTTTTTATGTGTCCTCTGAGTGAGCCCATACATGTGTGTGTCAATTTTGGTGAAAATATCTCAATAAGCTTTGGAGTTATAGACATTTATGTGAAAAAACTGGTAAAAAATGATTGACACATGACTTTGGTTGGATTTTACTACCCCTTACTATCAATATTTTGAGATTTGGGCATTGGCATATTGCCAGCGACCTATGTTTCCAAACCTCTGATGGTGGTTTCGTCTCGATCGGTCTAGCGGTTTCGAATCTATCCGCAAATGTTTTTTAAGCGCTAAATTACAACGCTGCACAAACCATATGTTGAAACGTGGCAAGTCTGATATCGTTGGACTCGGAACGGACTAAGGAGTCTAATAATATGACTCCCATTAAAATAAGTCAACCCCAGCCACAGTTATAAGCGTTCGAAAATTAAATTTTACCACTAGGTGGTGCTGTTTCGAAACTTCTCTGGCTCCTTCAGTGCATCGTACCGATGACCCATTCTGAGTTTTGTAACAATTAATTCATGCGTTTAAAAAATACAGCATTTTAGCACATAATTCAAATTGGCCGACAGCCAAAATGGCCGATCTGAGAAAATTGGATATCAGTTGACTCGGCATGATGCCCTGAATGTAACGAGACCACTTTTATGATTTTTGAACAAACCGTTCAGAAGATATAAACAAAAATTACCATTTTTTGTATCTCTGGACCAGTAGGTTGTGCTGCGCCGAAATGCAGCATGTAGCCTCAGGTCATGCTTGTGATGACATGTACCAAGTTTGGTCTGAATACAATTTGTACAATTTGTTTGTGCGTTTATCGAAATCGGTTTGACGAATCAACTTGAATTCCATTACTTTTTGTCCACACTGCTTGAAGATGATCTGGTGCAATTTTGGTGAATATCGGACAAACCGTCTAGGAAGAGTTTGCAAAAGTAGGTTTTTTGGACAATTCAAATTGGTGGACATATGTTTATGACGGAAAATGACGTCATAGGGTGCAATCGAATTGACATGAGCTCAGGAATCGGAGGAAAAAATAATTTTGTTGATAGGCCTTACGGTTCAAAAGTTATTAGCATAACATTTTTGAAAATTTGGACAGGTGGTGGCGCTAGAGGGAATGAGTTAGAGACACCAAAATTGGTGTATTTGATGTTGGGACTGTCATCTATCAGAATGTCAAACCGTTCCAACTTTCCCGCATACGCTTCTATGGGCTGCCATAGAAGAAGAAGAAGAAGAAGAAGAATAAATATAGCTGCAAGCAGCCATTACCAGGGCCAAGCGCAAAGAAGATGACAAGACATGCCAACATGGCTGGAATAGTAAGACCAACTGCACCAAGTAGCAATTAAAGACATGTAAAGATGAATTTAGGCAAATGGATGAAAAATCATACATTAACAAAAAATATGATTTAATTGATTATCGCTTTCGACAAATAGGTGGTGCAGTTATGAAATGTATGTGGTGTGGTCAGAGTGAGGTGACAATAAGACATTTAAAGTTTGGTGTCAAAATGTCAAGGCATTGCAGAGAAAAAGCCTGAATAGTAATTTTGGCAGCATGCGTAGGCTTTGATAAGTCAGTTTACTAAAACTGTTTTGTCTATCGACATGAAATCCATAAATTGTAGTTGGCATGGTCTGGAGATGATACGATTCGATTTTGCTGAAAACCATAGCCCTAACGGTCTAGGAGGACTTTGAAAAAGTAGGCATTGAATGAAAATCAAGATGGCGGACAGGAAGTTTGGCTGATTATGGGAAAATTGTTATCTATGTTTTTGGCAAAACACAAAGAATCAATTGAGAACAGTGTGATTACAATAGGTAAATTTATACAAATGTTATTGCATTTTTGGAAATTTAGTTATAACTTTTGACCAAAAGGTGGCGCTGTCTCAAAATATTTTGACTACCTTCAGGACATGCTGCTGATGGCATACTGAGTTTTGTAATGTTACACCAATGCATTCGTTAAGTATAGCATTTTAATCACAAAATTGTATGTCAATGGTAATTTTGTGTTTTGTTCTATTATAGGGCCAACTAGTGGCATTATACCATCATTTTTTTATGTGTCCTCTGAGTGAGCCCATACATGTGTGTGTCAATTTTGGTGAAAATATCTCAATAAGCTTTGGAGTTATAGACATTTATGTGAAAAAACTGGTAAAAAATGACTGACACATGACTTTGGTTGGATTTTACTACCCCTTACTATCAATATTTTGAGATTTGGGCATTGGCATATTGCCAGCGACCTATGTTTCCAAACCTCTGATGGTGGTTTCGTCTCGATCGGTCTAGCGGTTTCGAATCTATCCGCAAATGTTTTTTAAGCGCTAAATTACAACGCTGCACAAACCATATGTTGAAACGTGGCAAGTCTGATATCGTTGGACTCGGAACGGACTAAGGAGTCTAATAATATGACTCCCATTAAAATAAGTCAACCCCAGCCACAGTTATAAGCGTTCGAAAATTAAATTTTACCACTAGGTGGTGCTGTTTCGAAACTTCTCTGGCTCCTTCAGTGCATCGTACCGATGACCCATTCTGAGTTTTGTAACAATTAATTCATGCGTTTAAAAAATACAGCATTTTAGCACATAATTCAAATTGGCCGACAGCCAAAATGGCCGATCTGAGAAAATTGGATATCAGTTGACTCGGCATGATGCCCTGAATGTAACGAGACCACTTTTATGATTTTTGAACAAACCGTTCAGAAGATATAAACAAAAATTACCATTTTTTGTATCTCTGGACCAGTAGGTTGTGCTGCGCCGAAATGCAGCATGTAGCCTCAGGTCATGCTTGTGATGACATGTACCAAGTTTGGTCTGAATACAATTTGTACAATTTGTTTGTGCGTTTATCGAAATCGGTTTGACGAATCAACTTGAATTCCATTACTTTTTGTCCACACTGCTTGAAGATGATCTGGTGCAATTTTGGTGAATATCGGACAAACCGTCTAGGAAGAGTTTGCAAAAGTAGGTTTTTTGGACAATTCAAATTGGTGGACATATGTTTATGACGGAAAATGACGTCATAGGGTGCAATCGAATTGACATGAGCTCAGGAATCGGAGGAAAAAAAAATTTTGTTGATAGGCCTTACGGTTCAAAAGTTATTAGCATAACATTTTTGAAAATTTGGACAGGTGGTGGCGCTAGAGGGAATGAGTTAGAGACACCAAAATTGGTGTATTTGATGTTGGGACTGTCATCTATCAGAATGTCAAACCGTTCCAACTTTCCCGCATACGCTTCTATGGGCTGCCATAGAAGAAGAAGAAGAAGAAGAAGAATAAATATAGCTGCAAGCAGCCATTACCAGGGCCAAGCGCAAAGAAGATGACAAGACATGCCAACATGGCTGGAATAGTAAGACCAACTGCACCAAGTAGCAATTAAAGACATGTAAAGATGAATTTAGGCAAATGGATGAAAAATCATACATTAACAAAAAATATGATTTAATTGATTATCGCTTTCGACAAATAGGTGGTGCAGTTATGAAATGTATGTGGTGTGGTCAGAGTGAGGTGACAATAAGACATTTAAAGTTTGGTGTCAAAATGTCAAGGCATTGCAGAGAAAAAGCCTGAATAGTAATTTTGGCAGCATGCGTAGGCTTTGATAAGTCAGTTTACTAAAACTGATTTGTCTATCGTCATGAAATCCATAAATTGTAGTTGGCATGGTCTGGAGATGATACGATTCGATTTTGCTGAAAACCATAACCCTAACGGTCTAGGAGGACTTTGAAAAAGTAGGCATTGAATGAAAATCAAGATGGCGGACAGGAAGTTTGGCTGATTATGGGAAAATTGTTATCTATGTTTTTGGCAAAACACAAAGAATCAATTGAGAACAGTGTGATTACAATAGGTAAATTTATACAAATGTTATTGCATTTTTGGAAATTTAGTTATAACTTTTGACCAAAAGGTGGCGCTGTCTCAAAATATTTTGACTACCTTCAGGACATGCTGCTGATGGCATACTGAGTTTTGTAATGTTACACCAATGCATTCGTTAAGTATAGCATTTTAATCACAAAATTGTATGTCAATGGTAATTTTTTGTTTTGTTCTATTATAGGGCCAACTAGTGGCATTATACCATCATTTTTTTATGTGTCCTCTGAGTGAGCCCATACATGTGTGTGTCAATTTTGGTGAAAATATCTCAATAAGCTTTGGAGTTATAGACATTTATGTGAAAAAACTGGTAAAAAATGACTGACACATGACTTTGGTTGGATTTTACTACCCCTTACTATCAATATTTTGAGATTTGGGCATTGGCATATTGCCAGCGACCTATGTTTCCAAACCTCTGATGGTGGTTTCGTCTCGATCGGTCTAGCGGTTTCGAATCTATCCGCAAATGTTTTTTAAGCGCTAAATTACAACGCTGCACAAACCATATGTTGAAACGTGGCAAGTCTGATATCGTTGGACTCGGAACGGACTAAGGAGTCTAATAATATGACTCCCATTAAAATAAGTCAACCCCAGCCACAGTTATAAGCGTTCGAAAATTAAATTTTTCCACTAGGTGGTGCTGTTTCGAAACTTCTCTGGCTCCTTCAGTGCATCGTACCGATGACCCATTCTGAGTTTTGTAACAATTAATTCATGCGTTTAAAAAATACAGCATTTTAGCACATAATTCAAATTGGCCGACAGCCAAAATGGCCGATCTGAGAAAATTGGATATCAATTGACTCGGCATGATGCCCTGAATGTAACGAGACCACTTTTATGATTTTTGAACAAACCGTTCAGAAGATATAAACAAAAATTACCATTTTTTGTATCTCTGGACCAGTAGGTTGTGCTGCGCCGAAATGCAGCATGTAGCCTCAGGTCATGCTTGTGATGACATGTACCAAGTTTGGTCTGAATACAATTTGTACAATTTGTTTGTGCGTTTATCGAAATCGGTTTGACGAATCAACTTGAATTCCATTACTTTTTGTCCACACTGCTTGAAGATGATCTGGTGCAATTTTGGTGAATATCGGACAAACCGTCTAGGAAGAGTTTGCAAAAGTAGGTTTTTTGGACAATTCAAATTGGTGGACATATGTTTATGACGGAAAATGACGTCATAGGGTGCAATCGAATTGACATGAGCTCAGGAATCGGAGGAAAAAATAATTTTGTTGATAGGCCTTATGGTTCAAAAGTTATTAGCATAACATTTTTGAAAATTTGGACAGGTGGTGGCGCTAGAGGGAATGAGTTAGAGACACCAAAATTGGTGTATTTGATGTTGGGACTGTCATCTATCAGAATGTCAAACCGTTCCAACTTTCCCGCATACGCTTCTATGGGCTGCCATAGAAGAAGAAGAAGAAGAAGAAGAAGAATAAATATAGCTGCAAGCAGCCATTACCAGGGCCAAGCGCAAAGAAGATGACAAGACATGCCAACATGGCTGGAATAGTAAGACCAACTGCACCAAGTAGCAATTAAAGACATGTAAAGATGAATTTAGGCAAATGGATGAAAAATCATACATTAACAAAAAATATGATTTAATTGATTATCGCTTTCGACAAATAGGTGGTGCAGTTATGAAATGTATGTGGTGTGGTCAGAGTGAGGTGACAATAAGACATTTAAAGTTTGGTGTCAAAATGTCAAGGCATTGCAGAGAAAAAGCCTGAATAGTAATTTTGGCAGCATGCGTAGGCTTTGATCCGTCAGCTTACTAAAACTGTTTTGTCTATCGTCATGAAATCCATAAATTGTAGTTGGCATGGTCTGGAGATGATACGATTCGATTTTGCTGAAAACCATAACCCTAACGGTCTAGGAGGACTTTGAAAAAGTAGGCATTGAATGAAAATCAAGATGGCGGACAGGAAGTTTGGCTGATTATGGGAAAATTGTTATCTATGTTTTTGGCAAAACACAAAGAATCAATTGAGAACAGTGTGATTACAATAGGTAAATTTATACAAATGTTATTGCATTTTTGGAAATTTAGTTATAACTTTTGACCAAAAGGTGGCGCTGTCTCAAAATATTTTGACTACCTTCAGGACATGCTGCTGATGGCATACTGAGTTTTGTAATGTTACACCAATGCATTCGTTAAGTATAGCATTTTAATCACAAAATTGTATGTCAATGGTAATTTTGTGTTTTGTTCTATTATAGGGCCAACTAGTGGCACTATACCATCATTTTTTTATGTGTCCTCTGAGTGAGCCCATACATGTGTGTGTCAATTTTGGTGAAAATATCTCAATAAGCTTTGGAGTTATAGACATTTATGTGAAAAAACTGGTAAAAAATGACTGACACATGACTTTGGTTGGATTTTACTACCCCTTACTATCAATATTTTGAGATTTGGGCATTGGCATATTGCCAGCGACCTATGTTTCCAAACCTCTGATGGTGGTTTCGTCTCGATCGGTCTAGCGGTTTCGAATATATCCGCAAATGTTTTTTAAGCGCTAAATTACAACGCTGCAAAAACCATATGTTGAATCCTGGCAAGTCTGATATCGTTGGACTCGGAACGGACTAAGGAGTCTAATAATATGACTCCCGTTAAAATAAGTCAACCCCAGCCAGAGTTATAAGCGTTCGAAAATTAAATTTTACCACTAGGTGGTGCTGTTTCGAAACTTCTCTGGCTCCTTCAGTGCATCGTACCGATGACCCATTCTGAGTTTTGTAACAATTAATTCATGCGTTTAAAAAATACAGCATTTTAGCACATAATTCAAATTGGCCGACAGCCAAAATGGCCGATCTGAGAAAATTGGATATCAGTTGACTCGGCATGATGCCCTGAATGTAACGAGACCACTTTTATGATTTTTGAACAAACCGTTCAGAAGATATAAACAAAAATTTCCACTTTTTGTATCTCTGGACCAGTAGGTGGTGCTGCGCCGAAACGCAGCATGTAGCCTCAGGTCATGCTTGTGATGACACGTACCAAGTTTGGTCTGAATACAATTTGTACAATTTGTTTGTGCGTTTATCGAAATCGGTTTGACGAATCAACTTGAATTCCATTACTTTTTGTCCACACTGCTTGAAGATGATCTGGTGCAATTTTGGTGAATATCGGACAAACCGTCTAGGAAGAGTTTGCAAAAGTAGGTTTTTTTTGGACAATTCAAATTGGTGGACATATGTTTATGACGGAAAATGACGTCATAGGGTGCAATCGAATTGTCATGAGCTCAGGAATCGGAGGAAAAAATAATTTTGTTGATAGGCCTTACGGTTCAAAAGTTATTAGCATAACATTTTTGAAAATTTGGACAGGTGGTGGCGCTAGAGGGAATGAGTTAGAGACACCAAAATTGGTGTATTTGATGTTGGGACTGTCATCTATCAGAATGTCAAACCGTTCCAACTTTCCCGAATACGCTTCTATGGGCTGCCATAGAAGAAGAAGAAGAAGAAGAATAAATATAGCTGCAAGCAGCCATTACCAGGGCCAAGCGCAAAGAAGATGACAAGACATGCCAACATGGCTGGAATAGTTAGACCAACTGCACCAAGTAGCAATTAAAGACATGTAAAGATGAATTTAGGCAAATGGATGAAAAATCATATACATTAACAAAAAATATGATTTAATTGATTATCGCTTTCGACAAATAGGTGGTGCAGTTATGAAATGTATGTGGTGTGGTCAGAGTGAGGTGACAATAAGACATTTAAAGTTTGGTGTCAAAATGTCAAGGCATTGCAGAGAAAAAGCCTGAATAGTAATTTTGGCAGCATGCGTAGGCTTTGATAAGTCAGTTTACTAAAACTGATTTGTCTATCGTCATGAAATCCATAAATTGTAGTTGGCATGGTCTGGAGATGATACGATTCGATTTTGCTGAAAACCATAACCCTAACGGTCTAGGAGGACTTTGAAAAAGTAGGCATTGAATGAAAATCAAGATGGCGGACAGGAAGTTTGGCTGATTATGGGAAAATTGTTATCTATGTTTTTGGCAAAACACAAAGAATCAATTGAGAACAGTGTGATTACAATAGGTAAATTTATACAAATGTTATTGCATTTTTGGAAATTTAGTTATAACTTTTGACCAAAAGGTGGCGCTGTCTCAAAATATTTTGACTACCTTCAGGACATGCTGCTGATGGCATACTGAGTTTTGTAATGTTACACCAATGCATTCGTTAAGTATAGCATTTTAATCACAAAATTGTATGTCAATGGTAATTTTGTGTTTTGTTCTATTATAGGGCCAACTAGTGGCATTATACCATCATTTTTTTATGTGTCCTCTGAGTGAGCCCATACATGTGTGTGTCAATTTTGGTGAAAATATCTCAATAAGCTTTGGAGTTATAGACATTTATGTGAAAAAACTGGTAAAAAATGACTGACACATGACTTTGGTTGGATTTTACTACCCCTTACTATCAATATTTTGAGATTTGGGCATTGGCATATTGCCAGCGACCTATGTTTCCAAACCTCTGATGGTGGTTTCGTCTCGATCGGTCTAGCGGTTTCGAATCTATCCGCAAATGTTTTTTAAGCGCTAAATTACAACGCTGCACAAACCATATGTTGAAACGTGGCAAGTCTGATATCGTTGGACTCGGAACGGACTAAGGAGTCTAATAATATGACTCCCATTAAAATAAGTCAACCCCAGCCACAGTTATAAGCGTTCGAAAATTAAATTTTACCACTAGGTGGTGCTGTTTCGAAACTTCTCTGGCTCCTTCAGTGCATCGTACCGATGACCCATTCTGAGTTTTGTAACAATTAATTCATGCGTTTAAAAAATACAGCATTTTAGCACATAATTCAAATTGGCCGACAGCCAAAATGGCCGATCTGAGAAAATTGGATATCAATTGACTCGGCATGATGCCCTGAATGTAACGAGACCACTTTTATGATTTTTGAACAAACCGTTCAGAAGATATAAACAAAAATTACCATTTTTTGTATCTCTGGACCAGTAGGTTGTGCTGCGCCGAAATGCAGCATGTAGCCTCAGGTCATGCTTGTGATGACATGTACCAAGTTTGGTCTGAATACAATTTGTACAATTTGTTTGTGCGTTTATCGAAATCGGTTTGACGAATCAACTTGAATTCCATTACTTTTTGTCCACACTGCTTGAAGATGATCTGGTGCAATTTTGGTGAATATCGGACAAACCGTCTAGGAAGAGTTTGCAAAAGTAGGTTTTTTGGACAATTCAAATTGGTGGACATATGTTTATGACGGAAAATGACGTCATAGGGTGCAATCGAATTGACATGAGCTCAGGAATCGGAGGAAAAAATAATTTTGTTGATAGGCCTTATGGTTCAAAAGTTATTAGCATAACATTTTTGAAAATTTGGACAGGTGGTGGCGCTAGAGGGAATGAGTTAGAGACACCAAAATTGGTGTATTTGATGTTGGGACTGTCATCTATCAGAATGTCAAACCGTTCCAACTTTCCCGCATACGCTTCTATGGGCTGCCATAGAAGAAGAAGAAGAAGAAGAAGAAGAATAAATATAGCTGCAAGCAGCCATTACCAGGGCCAAGCGCAAAGAAGATGACAAGACATGCCAACATGGCTGGAATAGTAAGACCAACTGCACCAAGTAGCAATTAAAGACATGTAAAGATGAATTTAGGCAAATGGATGAAAAATCATACATTAACAAAAAATATGATTTAATTGATTATCGCTTTCGACAAATAGGTGGTGCAGTTATGAAATGTATGTGGTGTGGTCAGAGTGAGGTGACAATAAGACATTTAAAGTTTGGTGTCAAAATGTCAAGGCATTGCAGAGAAAAAGCCTGAATAGTAATTTTGGCAGCATGCGTAGGCTTTGATCCGTCAGTTTACTAAAACTGTTTTGTCTATCGTCATGAAATCCATAAATTGTAGTTGGCATGGTCTGGAGATGATACGATTCGATTTTGCTGAAAACCATAACCCTAACGGTCTAGGAGGACTTTGAAAAAGTAGGCATTGAATGAAAATCAAGATGGCGGACAGGAAGTTTGGCTGATTATGGGAAAATTGTTATCTATGTTTTTGGCAAAACACAAAGAATCAATTGAGAACAGTGTGATTACAATAGGTAAATTTATACAAATGTTATTGCATTTTTGGAAATTTAGTTATAACTTTTGACCAAAAGGTGGCGCTGTCTCAAAATATTTTGACTACATTCAGGACATGCTGCTGATGGCATACTGAGTTTTGTAATGTTACACCAATGCATTCGTTAAGTATAGCATTTTAATCACAAAATTGTATGTCAATGGTAATTTTGTGTTTTGTTCTATTATAGGGCCAACTAGTGGCACTATACCATCATTTTTTTATGTGTCATCTGAGTGAGCCCATACATGTGTGTGTCAATTTTGGTGAAAATATCTCAATAAGCTTTGGAGTTATAGACATTTATGTGAAAAAACTGGTAAAAAATGACTGACACAAGACTTTGGTTGGATTTTACTACCCCTTACTATCAATATTTTGAGATTTGGGCATTGGCATATTGCCAGCGACCTATGTTTCCAAACCTCTGATGGTGGTTTCGTCTCGATCGGTCTAGAGGTTTCGAATATATTCGCAAATGTTTTTTAAGCGCTAAATTACAACGCTGCACAAACCATATGCTGAAACCTGGCAAGTCTGATATCGTTGGACTCGGAACGGACTAAGGAGTCTAATAATATGACTCCCGTTAAAATAAGTCAAACCCAGCCAGAGTTATAAGCGTTCGAAAATTAAATTTTACCACTAGGTGGTGCTGTTTCGAAACTTCTCTGGCTCCTTCAGTGCATCGTACCGATGACCCATTCTGAGTTTTGTAACAATTAATTCATGCGTTTAAAAAATACAGCATTTTAGCATATAATTCAAATTGGCCGACAGCCAAAATGGCCGATCTGAGAAAATTGGAGATCAGTTGACTCGGCATGATGCCCTGAATGTAACGAGACCACTTTTATGATTTTTGAACAAACCGTTCAGAAGATATAAACAAAAATTGCCATTTTTTGTATCTCTGGACCAGTAGGTGGTGCTGCGCCAAAACGCAGCATGTAGCCTCAGGTCATGCTTGTGATGACATGTACCAAGTTTGGTCTGAATACAATTTGTACAATTTGTTTGTGCGTTTATCGAAATCGGTTTGACGAATCAACTTGAATTCCATTACTTTTTGTCCACACTGTTTGAAGATGATCTGGTGCAATTTTGGTGAATATCGGACAAACCGTCTAGGAAGAGTTTGCAAAAGTAGGTTTTTTGGACAATTCAAATTGGTGGACATATGTTTATGACGGAAAATGACGTCATAGGGTGCAATCGAATTGACATGAGCTCAGGAATCGGAGGAAAAAATAATTTTGTTGATAGGCCTTACGGTTCAAAAGTTATTAGCATAACATTTTTGAAAATTTGGACAGGTGGTGGCGCTAGAGGGAATGAGTTAGAGACACCAAAATTGGTGTATTTGATGTTGGGACTGTCATCTATCAGAATGTCAAACCGTTCCAACTTTCCCGCATACGCTTCTATGGGCTGCCATAGAAGAAGAAGAAGAAGAATAAATATAGCTGCAAGCAGCCATTACCAGGGCCAAGCGCAAAGAAGATGACAAGACATGCCAACATGGCTGGAATAGTAAGACCAACTGCACCAAGTAGCAATTAAAGACATGTAAAGATGAATTTAGGCAAATGGATGAAAAATCATACATTAACAAAAAATATGATTTAATTGATTATCGCTTTCGACAAATAGGTGGTGCAGTTATGAAATGTATGTGGTGTGGTCAGAGTGAGGTGACAATAAGACATTTAAAGTTTGGTGTCAAAATGTCAAGGCATTGCAGAGAAAAAGCCTGAATAGTAATTTTGGCAGCATGCGTAGGCTTTGATAAGTCAGTTTACTAAAACTGTTTTGTCTATCGTCATGAAATCCATAAATTGTAGTTGGCATGGTCTGGAGATGATACGATTCGATTTTGCTGAAAACCATAACCCTAACGGTCTAGGAGGACTTTGAAAAAGTAGGCATTGAATGAAAATCAAGATGGCGGACAGGAAGTTTGGCTGATTATGGGAAAATTGTTATGTATGTTTTTGGCAAAACACAAAGAATCAATTGAGAACAGTGTGATTACAATAGGTAAATTTATACAAATGTTATTGCATTTTTGGAAATTTAGTTATAACTTTTGACCAAAAGGTGGCGCTGTCTCAAAATATTTTGACTACCTTCAGGACATGCTGCTGATGGCATACTGAGTTTTGTAATGTTACACCAATGCATTCGTTAAGTATAGCATTTTAATCACAAAATTGTATGTCAATGGTAATTTTGTGTTTTGTTCTATTATAGGGCCAACTAGTGGCATTATACCATCATTTTTTTATGTGTCCTCTGAGTGAGCCCATACGTGTGTGTCAATTTTGGTGAAAATATCTCAATAAGCTTTGGAGTTATAGACATTTATGTGAAAAAACTGGTAAAAAATGATTGACACATGACTTTGGTTGGATTTTACTACCCCTTACTATCAATATTTTGAGATTTGGGCATTGGCATATTGCCAGCGACCTATGTTTCCAAACCTCTGATGGTGGTTTCGTCTCGATCGGTCTAGCGGTTTCGAATCTATCCGCAAATGTTTTTTAAGCGCTAAATTACAACGCTGCACAAACCATATGTTGAAACGTGGCAAGTCTGATATCGTTGGACTCGGAACGGACTAAGGAGTCTAATAATATGACTCCCATTAAAATAAGTCAACCCCAGCCACAGTTATAAGCGTTCGAAAATTAAATTTTACCACTAGGTGGTGCTGTTTCGAAACTTCTCTGGCTCCTTCAGTGCATCGTACCGATGACCCATTCTGAGTTTTGTAACAATTAATTCATGCGTTTAAAAAATACAGCATTTTAGCACATAATTCAAATTGGCCGACAGCCAAAATGGCCGATCTGAGAAAATTGGATATCAGTTGACTCGGCATGATGCCCTGAATGTAACGAGACCACTTTTATGATTTTTGAACAAACCGTTCAGAAGATATAAACAAAAATTACCATTTTTTGTATCTCTGGACCAGTAGGTTGTGCTGCACCGAAATGCAGCATGTAGCCTCAGGTCATGCTTGTGATGACATGTACTATGGTGTATTTCTTAGAAAATAATGTAGTTCTTAGAAAAAAAGGTGTTTCTGTCATTCAGTTACATCCTGACATATATTTTGAGAAAATATCCTTGATACAGCAGTATTCTGACATATGTCCTTGCTGAAGGCCTTAATGAAATATTGTTTGTCTAATTAAACTGTTTGATGTATCTCTTACAAATCACTTTTAATAAGTTAGATATCTCTTATATGACATATTTTGACGTGGTGTCTGATTTAATGTTGAATGTGTGATAAGTATTTTCAAAGCTTGCATTTCAAGTCATAATATTGTGTGTGAGCAAAAGAAGCCGCCTCATTTTTTAAGGGTACACTGAACTGTAGGCCAAGGTAAAAGGTATGTGCTGAGGACACGGCTGTCTTTCTCTTAACACATATTTCTAAGTCTTTCCTTGAATAGTGACATATGTCAAAAAATGAGGAGTTACCAGCTGTGTATGAAAGAAATATGTTTTTTAAAAATAAATAAGTGAAGGACTTTCCACCAATATTTAATTAATGAAGAACAAAGAACATATTGGTGGCGAGGGAAAGAGACAAGGCCAATGATGCCATTGGCTAGAGATAATGAGTAGAAAGATAACAAAGGTATATAACTGGGAACTTGGAGAAATGGAATCAGAACAGACAGCTGACTGGTCTCATGTAGTTTGTTGGTGTTCAATAAACTATAACTTTGGCATTTGGAACTTGGGACTCCGAGAGTTTTCTTACAACTTAGAGAGATTCATCAAGAATATTCCACGACAGTACCAAGTTTGGTCTGAATACAATTTGTACAATTTGTTTGTGCGTTTATCGAAATCGGTTTGACGAATCAACTTGAATTCCATTACTTTTTGTCCACACTGCTTGAAGATGATCTGGTGCAATTTTGGTGAATATCGGACAAACCGTCTAGGAAGAGTTTGCAAAAGTAGGTTTTTTGGACAATTCAAATTGGTGGACATATGTTTATGACGGAAAATGACGTCATAGGGTGCAATCGAATTGACATGAGCTCAGGAATCGGAGGAAAAAATAATTTTGTTGATAGGCCTTACGGTTCAAAAGTTATTAGCATAACATTTTTGAAAATTTGGACAGGTGGTGGCGCTAGAGGGAATGAGTTAGAGACACCAAAATTGGTGTATTTGATGTTGGGACTGTCATCTATCAGAATGTCAAACCGTTCCAACTTTCCCGCATACGCTTCTATGGGCTGCCATAGAAGAAGAAGAAGAAGAAGAAGAAGAAATATAGCTGCAAGCAGCCATTACCAGGGCCAAGCGCAAAGAAGATGACAAGACATGCCAACATGGCTGGAATAGTAAGACCAACTGCACCAAGTAGCAATTAAAGACATGTAAAGATGAATTTAGGCAAATGGATGAAAAATCATACATTAACAAAAAATATGATTTAATTGATTATCGCTTTCGACAAATAGGTGGTGCAGTTATGAAATGTATGTGGTGTGGTCAGAGTGAGGTGACAATAAGACATTTAAAGTTTGGTGTCAAAATGTCAAGGCATTGCAGAGAAAAAGCCTGAATAGTAATTTTGGCAGCATGCGTAGGCTTTGATAAGTCAGTTTACTAAAACTGTTTTGTCTATCGACATGAAATCCATAAATTGTAGTTGGCATGGTCTGGAGATGATACGATTCGATTTTGCTGAAAACCATAGCCCTAACGGTCTAGGAGGACTTTGAAAAAGTAGGCATTGAATGAAAATCAAGATGGCGGACAGGAAGTTTGGCTGATTATGGGAAAATTGTTATGTATGTTTTTGGCAAAACACAAAGAATCAATTGAGAACAGTGTGATTACAATAGGTAAATTTATACAAATGTTATTGCATTTTTGGAAATTTAGTTATAACTTTTGACCAAAAGGTGGCGCTGTCTCAAAATATTTTGACTACCTTCAGGACATGCTGCTGATGGCATACTGAGTTTTGTAATGTTACACCAATGCATTCGTTAAGTATAGCATTTTAATCACAAAATTGTATGTCAATGGTAATTTTGTGTTTTGTTCTATTATAGGGCCAACTAGTGGCATTATACCATCATTTTTTTATGTGTCCTCTGAGTGAGCCCATACATGTGTGTGTCAATTTTGGTGAAAATATCTCAATAAGCTTTGGAGTTATAGACATTTATGTGAAAAAACTGGTAAAAAATGACTGACACATGACTTTGGTTGGATTTTACTACCCCTTACTATCAATATTTTGAGATTTGGGCATTGGCATATTGCCAGCGACCTATGTTTCCAAACCTCTGATGGTGGTTTCGTCTCGATCGGTCTAGCGGTTTCGAATCTATCCGCAAATGTTTTTTAAGCGCTAAATTACAACGCTGCACAAACCATATGTTGAAACGTGGCAAGTCTGATATCGTTGGACTCGGAACGGACTAAGGAGTCTAATAATATGACTCCCATTAAAATAAGTCAACCCCAGCCACAGTTATAAGCGTTCGAAAATTAAATTTTACCACTAGGTGGTGCTGTTTCGAAACTTCTCTGGCTCCTTCAGTGCATCGTACCGATGACCCATTCTGAGTTTTGTAACAATTAATTCATGCGTTTAAAAAATACAGCATTTTAGCACATAATTCAAATTGGCCGACAGCCAAAATGGCCGATCTGAGAAAATTGGATATCAGTTGACTCGGCATGATGCCCTGAATGTAACGAGACCACTTTTATGATTTTTGAACAAACCGTTCAGAAGATATAAACAAAAATTACCATTTTTTGTATCTCTGGACCAGTAGGTTGTGCTGCGCCGAAATGCAGCATGTAGCCTCAGGTCATGCTTGTGATGACATGTACTATGGTGTATTTCTTAGAAAATAATGTAGTTCTTAGAAAAAAAGGTGTTTCTGTCATTCAGTTACATCCTGACATATATTTTGAGAAAATATCCTTGATACAGCAGTATTCTGACATATGTCCTTGCTGAAGGCCTTAATGAAATATTGTTTGTCTAATTAAACTGTTTGATGTATCTCTTACAAATCACTTTTAATAAGTTAGATATCTCTTATATGACATATTTTGACGTGGTGTCTGATTTAATGTTGAATGTGTGATAAGTATTTTCAAAGCTTGCATTTCAAGTCATAATATTGTGTGTGAGCAAAAGAAGCCGCCTCATTTTTTAAGGGTACACTGAACTGTAGGCCAAGGTAAAAGGTATGTGCTGAGGACACGGCTGTCTTTCTCTTAACACATATTTCTAAGTCTTTCCTTGAATAGTGACATATGTCAAAAAATGAGGAGTTACCAGCTGTGTATGAAAGAAATATGTTTTTTAAAAATAAATAAGTGAAGGACTTTCCACCAATATTTAATTAATGAAGAACAAAGAACATATTGGTGGCGAGGGAAAGAGACAAGGCCAATGATGCCATTGGCTAGAGATAATGAGTAGAAAGATAACAAAGGTATATAACTGGGAACTTGGAGAAATGGAATCAGAACAGACAGCTGACTGGTCTCATGTAGTTTGTTGGTGTTCAATAAACTATAACTTTGGCATTTGGAACTTGGGACTCCGAGAGTTTTCTTACAACTTAGAGAGATTCATCAAGAATATTCCACGACAGTACCAAGTTTGGTCTGAATACAATTTGTACAATTTGTTTGTGCGTTTATCGAAATCGGTTTGACGAATCAACTTGAATTCCATTACTTTTTGTCCACACTGCTTGAAGATGATCTGGTGCAATTTTGGTGAATATCGGACAAACCGTCTAGGAAGAGTTTGCAAAAGTAGGTTTTTTGGACAATTCAAATTGGTGGACATATGTTTATGACGGAAAATGACGTCATAGGGTGCAATCGAATTGACATGAGCTCAGGAATCGGAGGAAAAAATAATTTTGTTGATAGGCCTTACGGTTCAAAAGTTATTAGCATAACATTTTTGAAAATTTGGACAGGTGGTGGCGCTAGAGGGAATGAGTTAGAGACACCAAAATTGGTGTATTTGATGTTGGGACTGTCATCTATCAGAATGTCAAACCGTTCCAACTTTCCCGCATACGCTTCTATGGGCTGCCATAGAAGAAGAAGAAGAAGAAGAAGAATAAATATAGCTGCAAGCAGCCATTACCAGGGCCAAGCGCAAAGAAGATGACAAGACATGCCAACATGGCTGGAATAGTAAGACCAACTGCACCAAGTAGCAATTAAAGACATGTAAAGATGAATTTAGGCAAATGGATGAAAAATCATACATTAACAAAAAATATGATTTAATTGATTATCGCTTTCGACAAATAGGTGGTGCAGTTATGAAATGTATGTGGTGTGGTCAGAGTGAGGTGACAATAAGACATTTAAAGTTTGGTGTCAAAATGTCAAGGCATTGCAGAGAAAAAGCCTGAATAGTAATTTTGGCAGCATGCGTAGGCTTTGATAAGTCAGTTTACTAAAACTGTTTTGTCTATCGACATGAAATCCATAAATTGTAGTTGGCATGGTCTGGAGATGATACGATTCGATTTTGCTGAAAACCATAGCCCTAACGGTCTAGGAGGACTTTGAAAAAGTAGGCATTGAATGAAAATCAAGATGGCGGACAGGAAGTTTGGCTGATTATGGGAAAATTGTTATCTATGTTTTTGGCAAAACACAAAGAATCAATTGAGAACAGTGTGATTACAATAGGTAAATTTATACAAATGTTATTGCATTTTTGGAAATTTAGTTATAACTTTTGACCAAAAGGTGGCGCTGTCTCAAAATATTTTGACTACCTTCAGGACATGCTGCTGATGGCATACTGAGTTTTGTAATGTTACACCAATGCATTCGTTAAGTATAGCATTTTAATCACAAAATTGTATGTCAATGGTAATTTTGTGTTTTGTTCTATTATAGGGCCAACTAGTGGCATTATACCATCATTTTTTTATGTGTCCTCTGAGTGAGCCCATACATGTGTGTGTCAATTTTGGTGAAAATATCTCAATAAGCTTTGGAGTTATAGACATTTATGTGAAAAAACTGGTAAAAAATGACTGACACATGACTTTGGTTGGATTTTACTACCCCTTACTATCAATATTTTGAGATTTGGGCATTGGCATATTGCCAGCGACCTATGTTTCCAAACCTCTGATGGTGGTTTCGTCTCGATCGGTCTAGCGGTTTCGAATCTATCCGCAAATGTTTTTTAAGCGCTAAATTACAACGCTGCACAAACCATATGTTGAAACGTGGCAAGTCTGATATCGTTGGACTCGGAACGGACTAAGGAGTCTAATAATATGACTCCCATTAAAATAAGTCAACCCCAGCCACAGTTATAAGCGTTCGAAAATTAAATTTTACCACTAGGTGGTGCTGTTTCGAAACTTCTCTGGCTCCTTCAGTGCATCGTACCGATGACCCATTCTGAGTTTTGTAACAATTAATTCATGCGTTTAAAAAATACAGCATTTTAGCACATAATTCAAATTGGCCGACAGCCAAAATGGCCGATCTGAGAAAATTGGAGATCAGTTGACTCGGCATGATGCCCTGAATGTAACGAGACCACTTTTATGATTTTTGAACAAACCGTTCAGAAGATATAAACAAAAATTGCCATTTTTTGTATCTCTGGACCAGTAGGTGGTGCTGCGCCAAAACGCAGCATGTAGCCTCAGGTCATGCTTGTGATGACATGTACCAAGTTTGGTCTGAATACAATTTGTACAATTTGTTTGTGCGTTTATCGAAATCGGTTTGACGAATCAACTTGAATTCCATTACTTTTTGTCCACACTGTTTGAAGATGATCTGGTGCAATTTTGGTGAATATCGGACAAACCGTCTAGGAAGAGTTTGCAAAAGTAGGTTTTTTGGACAATTCAAATTGGTGGACATATGTTTATGACGGAAAATGACGTCATAGGGTGCAATCGAATTGACATGAGCTCAGGAATCGGAGGAAAAAATAATTTTGTTGATAGGCCTTACGGTTCAAAAGTTATTAGCATAACATTTTTGAAAATTTGGACAGGTGGTGGCGCTAGAGGGAATGAGTTAGAGACACCAAAATTGGTGTATTTGATGTTGGGACTGTCATCTATCAGAATGTCAAACCGTTCCAACTTTCCCGCATACGCTTCTATGGGCTGCCATAGAAGAAGAAGAAGAAGAAGAAGAATAAATATAGCTGCAAGCAGCCATTACCAGGGCCAAGCGCAAAGAAGATGACAAGACATGCCAACATGGCTGGAATAGTAAGACCAACTGCACCAAGTAGCAATTAAAGACATGTAAAGATGAATTTAGGCAAATGGATGAAAAATCATACATTAACAAAAAATATGATTTAATTGATTATCGCTTTCGACAAATAGGTGGTGCAGTTATGAAATGTATGTGGTGTGGTCAGAGTGAGGTGACAATAAGACATTTAAAGTTTGGTGTCAAAATGTCAAGGCATTGCAGAGAAAAAGCCTGAATAGTAATTTTGGCAGCATGCGTAGGCTTTGATAAGTCAGTTTACTAAAACTGTTTTGTCTATCGACATGAAATCCATAAATTGTAGTTGGCATGGTCTGGAGATGATACGATTCGATTTTGCTGAAAACCATAGCCCTAACGGTCTAGGAGGACTTTGAAAAAGTAGGCATTGAATGAAAATCAAGATGGCGGACAGGAAGTTTGGCTGATTATGGGAAAATTGTTATCTATGTTTTTGGCAAAACACAAAGAATCAATTGAGAACAGTGTGATTACAATAGGTAAATTTATACAAATGTTATTGCATTTTTGGAAATTTAGTTATAACTTTTGACCAAAAGGTGGCGCTGTCTCAAAATATTTTGACTACCTTCAGGACATGCTGCTGATGGCATACTGAGTTTTGTAATGTTACACCAATGCATTCGTTAAGTATAGCATTTTAATCACAAAATTGTATGTCAATGGTAATTTTGTGTTTTGTTCTATTATAGGGCCAACTAGTGGCATTATACCATCATTTTTTTATGTGTCCTCTGAGTGAGCCCATACATGTGTGTGTCAATTTTGGTGAAAATATCTCAATAAGCTTTGGAGTTATAGACATTTATGTGAAAAAACTGGTAAAAAATGACTGACACATGACTTTGGTTGGATTTTACTACCCCTTACTATCAATATTTTGAGATTTGGGCATTGGCATATTGCCAGCGACCTATGTTTCCAAACCTCTGATGGTGGTTTCGTCTCGATCGGTCTAGCGGTTTCGAATCTATCCGCAAATGTTTTTTAAGCGCTAAATTACAACGCTGCACAAACCATATGTTGAAACGTGGCAAGTCTGATATCGTTGGACTCGGAACGGACTAAGGAGTCTAATAATATGACTCCCATTAAAATAAGTCAACCCCAGCCACAGTTATAAGCGTTCGAAAATTAAATTTTACCACTAGGTGGTGCTGTTTCGAAACTTCTCTGGCTCCTTCAGTGCATCGTACCGATGACCCATTCTGAGTTTTGTAACAATTAATTCATGCGTTTAAAAAATACAGCATTTTAGCACATAATTCAAATTGGCCGACAGCCAAAATGGCCGATCTGAGAAAATTGGATATCAGTTGACTCGGCATGATGCCCTGAATGTAACGAGACCACTTTTATGATTTTTGAACAAACCGTTCAGAAGATATAAACAAAAATTACCATTTTTTGTATCTCTGGACCAGTAGGTTGTGCTGCGCCGAAATGCAGCATGTAGCCTCAGGTCATGCTTGTGATGACATGTACCAAGTTTGGTCTGAATACAATTTGTACAATTTGTTTGTGCGTTTATCGAAATCGGTTTGACGAATCAACTTGAATTCCATTACTTTTTGTCCACACTGCTTGAAGATGATCTGGTGCAATTTTGGTGAATATCGGACAAACCGTCTAGGAAGAGTTTGCAAAAGTAGGTTTTTTGGACAATTCAAATTGGTGGACATATGTTTATGACGGAAAATGACGTCATAGGGTGCAATCGAATTGACATGAGCTCAGGAATCGGAGGAAAAAATAATTTTGTTGATAGGCCTTACGGTTCAAAAGTTATTAGCATAACATTTTTGAAAATTTGGACAGGTGGTGGCGCTAGAGGGAATGAGTTAGAGACACCAAAATTGGTGTATTTGATGTTGGGACTGTCATCTATCAGAATGTCAAACCGTTCCAACTTTCCCGCATACGCTTCTATGGGCTGCCATAGAAGAAGAAGAAGAAGAATAAATATAGCTGCAAGCAGCCATTACCAGGGCCAAGCGCAAAGAAGATGACAAGACATGCCAACATGGCTGGAATAGTAAGACCAACTGCACCAAGTAGCAATTAAAGACATGTAAAGATGAATTTAGGCAAATGGATGAAAAATCATACATTAACAAAAAATATGATTTAATTGATTATCGCTTTCGACAAATAGGTGGTGCAGTTATGAAATGTATGTGGTGTGGTCAGAGTGAGGTGACAATAAGACATTTAAAGTTTGGTGTCAAAATGTCAAGGCATTGCAGAGAAAAAGCCTGAATAGTCATTTTGGCAGCATGCGTAGGCTTTGATCCGTCAGTTTACTAAAACTGTTTTGTCTATCGTCATGAAATCCATAAATTGTAGTTGGCATGGTCTGGAGATGATACGATTCGATTTTGCTGAAAACCATAACCCTAACGGTCTAGGAGGACTTTGAAAAAGTAGGCATTGAATGAAAATCAAGATGGCGGACAGGAAGTTTGGCTGATTATGGGAAAATTGTTATCTATGTTTTTGGCAAAACACAAAGAATCAATTGAGAACAGTGTGATTACAATAGGTAAATTTATACAAATGTTATTGCATTTTTGGAAATTTAGTTATAACTTTTGACCAAAAGGTGGCGCTGTCTCAAAATATTTTGACTACCTTCAGGACATGCTGCTGATGGCATACTGAGTTTTGTAATGTTACACCAATGGATTCGTTAAGTATAGCATTTTAATCACAAAATTGTATGTCAATGGTAATTTTGTGTTTTGTTCTATTATAGGGCCAACTAGTGGCATTATACCATCATTTTTTTATGTGTCCTCTGAGTGAGCCCATACATGTGTGTGTCAATTTTGGTGAAAATATCTCAATAAGCTTTGGAGTTATAGACATTTATGTGAAAAAACTGGTAAAAAATGATTGACACATGACTTTGGTTGGATTTTACTACCCCTTACTATCAATATTTTGAGATTTGGGCATTGGCATATTGCCAGCGACCTATGTTTCCAAACCTCTGATGGTGGTTTCGTCTCGATCGGTCTAGCGGTTTCGAATCTATCCGCAAATGTTTTTTAAGCGCTAAATTACAACGCTGCACAAACCATATGTTGAAACGTGGCAAGTCTGATATCGTTGGACTCGGAACGGACTAAGGAGTCTAATAATATGACTCCCATTAAAATAAGTCAACCCCAGCCACAGTTATAAGCGTTCGAAAATTAAATTTTACCACTAGGTGGTGCTGTTTCGAAACTTCTCTGGCTCCTTCAGTGCATCGTACCGATGACCCATTCTGAGTTTTGTAACAATTAATTCATGCGTTTAAAAAATACAGCATTTTAGCACATAATTCAAATTGGCCGACAGCCAAAATGGCCGATCTGAGAAAATTGGATATCAGTTGACTCGGCATGATGCCCTGAATGTAACGAGACCACTTTTATGATTTTTGAACAAACCGTTCAGAAGATATAAACAAAAATTACCATTTTTTGTATCTCTGGACCAGTAGGTTGTGCTGCGCCGAAATGCAGCATGTAGCCTCAGGTCATGCTTGTGATGACATGTACCAAGTTTGGTCTGAATACAATTTGTACAATTTGTTTGTGCGTTTATCGAAATCGGTTTGACGAATCAACTTGAATTCCATTACTTTTTGTCCACACTGCTTGAAGATGATCTGGTGCAATTTTGGTGAATATCGGACAAACCGTCTAGGAAGAGTTTGCAAAAGTAGGTTTTTTGGACAATTCAAATTGGTGGACATATGTTTATGACGGAAAATGACGTCATAGGGTGCAATCGAATTGACATGAGCTCAGGAATCGGAGGAAAAAATAATTTTGTTGATAGGCCTTACGGTTCAAAAGTTATTAGCATAACATTTTTGAAAATTTGGACAGGTGGTGGCGCTAGAGGGAATGAGTTAGAGACACCAAAATTGGTGTATTTGATGTTGGGACTGTCATCTATCAGAATGTCAAACCGTTCCAACTTTCCCGCATACGCTTCTATGGGCTGCCATAGAAGAAGAAGAAGAAGAAGAAGAATAAATATAGCTGCAAGCAGCCATTACCAGGGCCAAGCGCAAAGAAGATGACAAGACATGCCAACATGGCTGGAATAGTAAGACCAACTGCACCAAGTAGCAATTAAAGACATGTAAAGATGAATTTAGGCAAATGGATGAAAAATCATACATTAACAAAAAATATGATTTAATTGATTATCGCTTTCGACAAATAGGTGGTGCAGTTATGAAATGTATGTGGTGTGGTCAGAGTGAGGTGACAATAAGACATTTAAAGTTTGGTGTCAAAATGTCAAGGCATTGCAGAGAAAAAGCCTGAATAGTAATTTTGGCAGCATGCGTAGGCTTTGATAAGTCAGTTTACTAAAACTGTTTTGTCTATCGACATGAAATCCATAAATTGTAGTTGGCATGGTCTGGAGATGATACGATTCGATTTTGCTGAAAACCATAGCCCTAACGGTCTAGGAGGACTTTGAAAAAGTAGGCATTGAATGAAAATCAAGATGGCGGACAGGAAGTTTGGCTGATTATGGGAAAATTGTTATCTATGTTTTTGGCAAAACACAAAGAATCAATTGAGAACAGTGTGATTACAATAGGTAAATTTATACAAATGTTATTGCATTTTTGGAAATTTAGTTATAACTTTTGACCAAAAGGTGGCGCTGTCTCAAAATATTTTGACTACCTTCAGGACATGCTGCTGATGGCATACTGAGTTTTGTAATGTTACACCAATGCATTCGTTAAGTATAGCATTTTAATCACAAAATTGTATGTCAATGGTAATTTTGTGTTTTGTTCTATTATAGGGCCAACTAGTGGCATTATACCATCATTTTTTTATGTGTCCTCTGAGTGAGCCCATACATGTGTGTGTCAATTTTGGTGAAAATATCTCAATAAGCTTTGGAGTTATAGACATTTATGTGAAAAAACTGGTAAAAAATGACTGACACATGACTTTGGTTGGATTTTACTACCCCTTACTATCAATATTTTGAGATTTGGGCATTGGCATATTGCCAGCGACCTATGTTTCCAAACCTCTGATGGTGGTTTCGTCTCGATCGGTCTAGCGGTTTCGAATCTATCCGCAAATGTTTTTTAAGCGCTAAATTACAACGCTGCACAAACCATATGTTGAAACGTGGCAAGTCTGATATCGTTGGACTCGGAACGGACTAAGGAGTCTAATAATATGACTCCCATTAAAATAAGTCAACCCCAGCCACAGTTATAAGCGTTCGAAAATTAAATTTTACCACTAGGTGGTGCTGTTTCGAAACTTCTCTGGCTCCTTCAGTGCATCGTACCGATGACCCATTCTGAGTTTTGTAACAATTAATTCATGCGTTTAAAAAATACAGCATTTTAGCACATAATTCAAATTGGCCGACAGCCAAAATGGCCGATCTGAGAAAATTGGATATCAGTTGACTCGGCATGATGCCCTGAATGTAACGAGACCACTTTTATGATTTTTGAACAAACCGTTCAGAAGATATAAACAAAAATTACCATTTTTTGTATCTCTGGACCAGTAGGTTGTGCTGCGCCGAAATGCAGCATGTAGCCTCAGGTCATGCTTGTGATGACATGTACCAAGTTTGGTCTGAATACAATTTGTACAATTTGTTTGTGCGTTTATCGAAATCGGTTTGACGAATCAACTTGAATTCCATTACTTTTTGTCCACACTGCTTGAAGATGATCTGGTGCAATTTTGGTGAATATCGGACAAACCGTCTAGGAAGAGTTTGCAAAAGTAGGTTTTTTGGACAATTCAAATTGGTGGACATATGTTTATGACGGAAAATGACGTCATAGGGTGCAATCGAATTGACATGAGCTCAGGAATCGGAGGAAAAAATAATTTTGTTGATAGGCCTTACGGTTCAAAAGTTATTAGCATAACATTTTTGAAAATTTGGACAGGTGGTGGCGCTAGAGGGAATGAGTTAGAGACACCAAAATTGGTGTATTTGATGTTGGGACTGTCATCTATCAGAATGTCAAACCGTTCCAACTTTCCCGCATACGCTTCTATGGGCTGCCATAGAAGAAGAAGAAGAAGAAGAAGAATAAATATAGCTGCAAGCAGCCATTACCAGGGCCAAGCGCAAAGAAGATGACAAGACATGCCAACATGGCTGGAATAGTAAGACCAACTGCACCAAGTAGCAATTAAAGACATGTAAAGATGAATTTAGGCAAATGGATGAAAAATCATACATTAACAAAAAATATGATTTAATTGATTATCGCTTTCGACAAATAGGTGGTGCAGTTATGAAATGTATGTGGTGTGGTCAGAGTGAGGTGACAATAAGACATTTAAAGTTTGGTGTCAAAATGTCAAGGCATTGCAGAGAAAAAGCCTGAATAGTAATTTTGGCAGCATGCGTAGGCTTTGATAAGTCAGTTTACTAAAACTGTTTTGTCTATCGACATGAAATCCATAAATTGTAGTTGGCATGGTCTGGAGATGATACGATTCGATTTTGCTGAAAACCATAGCCCTAACGGTCTAGGAGGACTTTGAAAAAGTAGGCATTGAATGAAAATCAAGATGGCGGACAGGAAGTTTGGCTGATTATGGGAAAATTGTTATCTATGTTTTTGGCAAAACACAAAGAATCAATTGAGAACAGTGTGATTACAATAGGTAAATTTATACAAATGTTATTGCATTTTTGGAAATTTAGTTATAACTTTTGACCAAAAGGTGGCGCTGTCTCAAAATATTTTGACTACCTTCAGGACATGCTGCTGATGGCATACTGAGTTTTGTAATGTTACACCAATGCATTCGTTAAGTATAGCATTTTAATCACAAAATTGTATGTCAATGGTAATTTTGTGTTTTGTTCTATTATAGGGCCAACTAGTGGCATTATACCATCATTTTTTTATGTGTCCTCTGAGTGAGCCCATACATGTGTGTGTCAATTTTGGTGAAAATATCTCAATAAGCTTTGGAGTTATAGACATTTATGTGAAAAAACTGGTAAAAAATGACTGACACATGACTTTGGTTGGATTTTACTACCCCTTACTATCAATATTTTGAGATTTGGGCATTGGCATATTGCCAGCGACCTATGTTTCCAAACCTCTGATGGTGGTTTCGTCTCGATCGGTCTAGCGGTTTCGAATCTATCCGCAAATGTTTTTTAAGCGCTAAATTACAACGCTGCACAAACCATATGTTGAAACGTGGCAAGTCTGATATCGTTGGACTCGGAACGGACTAAGGAGTCTAATAATATGACTCCCATTAAAATAAGTCAACCCCAGCCACAGTTATAAGCGTTCGAAAATTAAATTTTACCACTAGGTGGTGCTGTTTCGAAACTTCTCTGGCTCCTTCAGTGCATCGTACCGATGACCCATTCTGAGTTTTGTAACAATTAATTCATGCGTTTAAAAAATACAGCATTTTAGCACATAATTCAAATTGGCCGACAGCCAAAATGGCCGATCTGAGAAAATTGGATATCAGTTGACTCGGCATGATGCCCTGAATGTAACGAGACCACTTTTATGATTTTTGAACAAACCGTTCAGAAGATATAAACAAAAATTACCATTTTTTGTATCTCTGGACCAGTAGGTTGTGCTGCGCCGAAATGCAGCATGTAGCCTCAGGTCATGCTTGTGATGACATGTACCAAGTTTGGTCTGAATACAATTTGTACAATTTGTTTGTGCGTTTATCGAAATCGGTTTGACGAATCAACTTGAATTCCATTACTTTTTGTCCACACTGCTTGAAGATGATCTGGTGCAATTTTGGTGAATATCGGACAAACCGTCTAGGAAGAGTTTGCAAAAGTAGGTTTTTTGGACAATTCAAATTGGTGGACATATGTTTATGACGGAAAATGACGTCATAGGGTGCAATCGAATTGACATGAGCTCAGGAATCGGAGGAAAAAATAATTTTGTTGATAGGCCTTACGGTTCAAAAGTTATTAGCATAACATTTTTGAAAATTTGGACAGGTGGTGGCGCTAGAGGGAATGAGTTAGAGACACCAAAATTGGTGTATTTGATGTTGGGACTGTCATCTATCAGAATGTCAAACCGTTCCAACTTTCCCGCATACGCTTCTATGGGCTGCCATAGAAGAAGAAGAAGAAGAAGAAGAATAAATATAGCTGCAAGCAGCCATTACCAGGGCCAAGCGCAAAGAAGATGACAAGACATGCCAACATGGCTGGAATAGTAAGACCAACTGCACCAAGTAGCAATTAAAGACATGTAAAGATGAATTTAGGCAAATGGATGAAAAATCATACATTAACAAAAAATATGATTTAATTGATTATCGCTTTCGACAAATAGGTGGTGCAGTTATGAAATGTATGTGGTGTGGTCAGAGTGAGGTGACAATAAGACATTTAAAGTTTGGTGTCAAAATGTCAAGGCATTGCAGAGAAAAAGCCTGAATAGTAATTTTGGCAGCATGCGTAGGCTTTGATAAGTCAGTTTACTAAAACTGATTTGTCTATCGTCATGAAATCCATAAATTGTAGTTGGCATGGTCTGGAGATGATACGATTCGATTTTGCTGAAAACCATAACCCTAACGGTCTAGGAGGACTTTGAAAAAGTAGGCATTGAATGAAAATCAAGATGGCGGACAGGAAGTTTGGCTGATTATGGGAAAATTGTTATCTATGTTTTTGGCAAAACACAAAGAATCAATTGAGAACAGTGTGATTACAATAGGTAAATTTATACAAATGTTATTGCATTTTTGGAAATTTAGTTATAACTTTTGACCAAAAGGTGGCGCTGTCTCAAAATATTTTGACTACCTTCAGGACATGCTGCTGATGGCATACTGAGTTTTGTAATGTTACACCAATGCATTCGTTAAGTATAGCATTTTAATCACAAAATTGTATGTCAATGGTAATTTTGTGTTTTGTTCTATTATAGGGCCAACTAGTGGCATTATACCATCATTTTTTTATGTGTCCTCTGAGTGAGCCCATACATGTGTGTGTCAATTTTGGTGAAAATATCTCAATAAGCTTTGGAGTTATAGACATTTATGTGAAAAAACTGGTAAAAAATGACTGACACATGACTTTGGTTGGATTTTACTACCCCTTACTATCAATATTTTGAGATTTGGGCATTGGCATATTGCCAGCGACCTATGTTTCCAAACCTCTGATGGTGGTTTCGTCTCGATCGGTCTAGCGGTTTCGAATCTATCCGCAAATGTTTTTTAAGCGCTAAATAACAACGCTGCACAAACCATATGTTGAAACGTGGCAAGTCTGATATCGTTGGACTCGGAACGGACTAAGGAGTCTAATAATATGACTCCCATTAAAATAAGTCAACCCCAGCCACAGTTATAAGCGTTCGAAAATTAAATTTTACCACTAGGTGGTGCTGTTTCGAAACTTCTCTGGCTCCTTCAGTGCATCGTACCGATGACCCATTCTGAGTTTTGTAACAATTAATTCATGCGTTTAAAAAATACAGCATTTTAGCACATAATTCAAATTGGCCGACAGCCAAAATGGCCGATCTGAGAAAATTGGATATCAATTGACTCGGCATGATGCCCTGAATGTAACGAGACCACTTTTATGATTTTTGAACAAACCGTTCAGAAGATATAAACAAAAATTACCATTTTTTGTATCTCTGGACCAGTAGGTTGTGCTGCGCCGAAATGCAGCATGTAGCCTCAGGTCATGCTTGTGATGACATGTACCAAGTTTGGTCTGAATACAATTTGTACAATTTGTTTGTGCGTTTATCGAAATCGGTTTGACGAATCAACTTGAATTCCATTACTTTTTGTCCACACTGCTTGAAGATGATCTGGTGCAATTTTGGTGAATATCGGACAAACCGTCTAGGAAGAGTTTGCAAAAGTAGGTTTTTTGGACAATTCAAATTGGTGGACATATGTTTATGACGGAAAATGACGTCATAGGGTGCAATCGAATTGACATGAGCTCAGGAATCGGAGGAAAAAATAATTTTGTTGATAGGCCTTATGGTTCAAAAGTTATTAGCATAACATTTTTGAAAATTTGGACAGGTGGTGGCGCTAGAGGGAATGAGTTAGAGACACCAAAATTGGTGTATTTGATGTTGGGACTGTCATCTATCAGAATGTCAAACCGTTCCAACTTTCCCGCATACGCTTCTATGGGCTGCCATAGAAGAAGAAGAAGAAGAAGAAGAAGAATAAATATAGCTGCAAGCAGCCATTACCAGGGCCAAGCGCAAAGAAGATGACAAGACATGCCAACATGGCTGGAATAGTAAGACCAACTGCACCAAGTAGCAATTAAAGACATGTAAAGATGAATTTAGGCAAATGGATGAAAAATCATACATTAACAAAAAATATGATTTAATTGATTATCGCTTTCGACAAATAGGTGGTGCAGTTATGAAATGTATGTGGTGTGGTCAGAGTGAGGTGACAATAAGACATTTAAAGTTTGGTGTCAAAATGTCAAGGCATTGCAGAGAAAAAGCCTGAATAGTAATTTTGGCAGCATGCGTAGGCTTTGATCCGTCAGTTTACTAAAACTGTTTTGTCTATCGTCATGAAATCCATAAATTGTAGTTGGCATGGTCTGGAGATGATACGATTCGATTTTGCTGAAAACCATAACCCTAACGGTCTAGGAGGACTTTGAAAAAGTAGGCATTGAATGAAAATCAAGATGGCGGACAGGAAGTTTGGCTGATTATGGGAAAATTGTTATCTATGTTTTTGGCAAAACACAAAGAATCAATTGAGAACAGTGTGATTACAATAGGTAAATTTATACAAATGTTATTGCATTTTTGGAAATTTAGTTATAACTTTTGACCAAAAGGTGGCGCTGTCTCAAAATATTTTGACTACATTCAGGACATGCTGCTGATGGCATACTGAGTTTTGTAATGTTACACCAATGCATTCGTTAAGTATAGCATTTTAATCACAAAATTGTATGTCAATGGTAATTTTGTGTTTTGTTCTATTATAGGGCCAACTAGTGGCACTATACCATCATTTTTTTATGTGTCCTCTGAGTGAGCCCATACATGTGTGTGTCAATTTTGGTGAAAATATCTCAATAAGCTTTGGAGTTATAGACATTTATGTGAAAAAACTGGTAAAAAATGACTGACACAAGACTTTGGTTGGATTTTACTACCCCTTACTATCAATATTTTGAGATTTGGGCATTGGCATATTGCCAGCGACCTATGTTTCCAAACCTCTGATGGTGGTTTCGTCTCGATCGGTCTAGAGGTTTCGAATATATTCGCAAATGTTTTTTAAGCGCTAAATTACAACGCTGCACAAACCATATGCTGAAACCTGGCAAGTCTGATATCGTTGGACTCGGAACGGACTAAGGAGTCTAATAATATGACTCCCGTTAAAATAAGTCAAACCCAGCCAGAGTTATAAGCGTTCGAAAATTAAATTTTACCACTAGGTGGTGCTGTTTCGAAACTTCTCTGGCTCCTTCAGTGCATCGTACCGATGACCCATTCTGAGTTTTGTAACAATTAATTCATGCGTTTAAAAAATACAGCATTTTAGCACATAATTCAAATTGGCCGACAGCCAAAATGGCCGATCTGAGAAAATTGGATATCAGTTGACTCGGCATGATGCCCTGAATGTAAAGAGACCACTTTTATGATTTTTGAACAAACCGTTCAGAAGTTATAAACAAAAATTGCCATTTTTTGTATCTCTGGACCAGTAGGTGGTGCTGCGCCGAAACGCAGCATGTAGCCTCAGGTCATGCTTGTGATGACATGTACCAAGTTTGGTCTGAATACAATTTGTACAATTTGTTTGTGCGTTTATCGAAATCGGTTTGACGAATCAACTTGAATTCCATTACTTTTTGTCCACACTGCTTGAAGATGATCTGGTGCAATTTTGGTGAATATCGGACAAACCGTCTAGGAAGAGTTTGCAAAAGTAGGTTTTTTGGACAATTCAAATTGGTGGTCATATGTTTATGACGGAAAATGACGTCATAGGGTGCAATCGAATTGACATGAGCTCAGGAATCGGAGGAAAAAATAATTTTGTTGATAGGCCTTACGGTTCAAAAGTTATTAGCATAACATTTTTGAAAATTTGGACAGGTGGTGGCGCTAGAGGGAATGAGTTAGAGACACCAAAATTGGTGTATTTGATGTTGGGACTGTCATCTATCAGAATGTCAAACCGTTCCAACTTTCCCGCATACGCTTCTATGGGCTGCCATAGAAGAAGAAGAAGAAGAAGAATAAATATAGCTGCAAGCAGCCATTACCAGGGCCAAGCGCAAAGAAGATGACAAGACATGCCAACATGGCTGGAATAGTAAGACCAACTGCACCAAGTAGCAATTAAAGACATGTAAAGATGAATTTAGGCAAATGGATGAAAAATCATACATTAACAAAAAATATGATTTAATTGATTATCGCTTTCGACAAATAGGTGGTGCAGTTATGAAATGTATGTGGTGTGGTCAGAGTGAGGTGACAATAAGACATTTAAAGTTTGGTGTCAAAATGTCAAGGCATTGCAGAGAAAAAGCCTGAATAGTAATTTTGGCAGCATGCGTAGGCTTTGATAAGTCAGTTTACTAAAACTGTTTTGTCTATCGTCATGAAATCCATAAATTGTAGTTGGCATGGTCTGGAGATGATACGATTCGATTTTGCTGAAAACCATAACCCTAACGGTCTAGGAGGACTTTGAAAAAGTAGGCATTGAATGAAAATCAAGATGGCGGACAGGAAGTTTGGCTGATTATGGGAAAATTGTTATCTATGTTTTTGGCAAAACACAAAGAATCAATTGAGAACAGTGTGATTACAATAGGTAAATTTATACAAATGTTATTGCATTTTTGGAAATTTAGTTATAACTTTTGACCAAAAGGTGGCGCTGTCTCAAAATATTTTGACTACATTCAGGACATGCTGCTGATGGCATACTGAGTTTTGTAATGTTACACCAATGCATTCGTTAAGTATAGCATTTTAATCACAAAATTGTATGTCAATGGTAATTTTGTGTTTTGTTCTATTATAGGGCCAACTAGTGGCACTATACCATCATTTTTTTATGTGTCCTCTGAGTGAGCCCATACATGTGTGTGTCAATTTTGGTGAAAATATCTCAATAAGCTTTGGAGTTATAGACATTTATGTGAAAAAACTGGTAAAAAATGACTGACACAAGACTTTGGTTGGATTTTACTACCCCTTACTATCAATATTTTGAGATTTGGGCATTGGCATATTGCCAGCGACCTATGTTTCCAAACCTCTGATGGTGGTTTCGTCTCGATCGGTCTAGAGGTTTCGAATATATTCGCAAATGTTTTTTAAGCGCTAAATTACAACGCTGCACAAACCATATGCTGAAACCTGGCAAGTCTGATATCGTTGGACTCGGAACGGACTAAGGAGTCTAATAATATGACTCCCGTTAAAATAAGTCAAACCCAGCCAGAGTTATAAGCGTTCGAAAATTAAATTTTACCACTAGGTGGTGCTGTTTCGAAACTTCTCTGGCTCCTTCAGTGCATCGTACCGATGACCCATTCTGAGTTTTGTAACAATTAATTCATGCGTTTAAAAAATACAGCATTTTAGCACATAATTCAAATTGGCCGACAGCCAAAATGGCCGATCTGAGAAAATTGGATATCAGTTGACTCGGCATGATGCCCTGAATGTAAAGAGACCACTTTTATGATTTTTGAACAAACCGTTCAGAAGTTATAAACAAAAATTGCCATTTTTTGTATCTCTGGACCAGTAGGTGGTGCTGCGCCGAAACGCAGCATGTAGCCTCAGGTCATGCTTGTGATGACATGTACCAAGTTTGGTCTGAATACAATTTGTACAATTTGTTTGTGCGTTTATCGAAATCGGTTTGACGAATCAACTTGAATTCCATTACTTTTTGTCCACACTGCTTGAAGATGATCTGGTGCAATTTTGGTGAATATCGGACAAACCGTCTAGGAAGAGTTTGCAAAAGTAGGTTTTTTGGACAATTCAAATTGGTGGTCATATGTTTATGAGGGAAAATGACGTCATAGGGTGCAATCGAATTGACATGAGCTCAGGAATCGGAGGAAAAAATAATTTTGTTGAGAGGCCTTACGGTTCAAAAGTTATTAGCATAACATTTTTGAAAATTTGGACAGGTGGTGGCGCTAGAGGGAATGAGTTAGAGACACCAAAATTGGTGTATTTGATGTTGGGACTGTCATCTATCAGAATGTCAAACCGTTCCAACTTTCCCGCATACGCTTCTATGGGCTGCCATAGAAGAAGAAGAAGAAGAAGAATAAATATAGCTGCAAGCAGCCATTACCAGGGCCAAGCGCAAAGAAGATGACAAGACATGCCAACATGGCTGGAATAGTCAGACCAACTGCACCAAGTAGCAATTAAAGACATGTAAAGATGAATTTAGGCAAATGGATGAAAAATCATACATTAACAAAAAATATGATTTAATTGAATATCGCTTTCGACAAATAGGTGGTGCCTTTATGAAATGTATGTGGTGTGGTCAGAGTGAGGTGACAATAAGACATTTAAAGTTTGGTGTCAAAATGTCAAGGCATTGCAGAGAAAAAGCCTGAATAGTAATTTTGGCAGCATGCGTAGGCTTTGATAAGTCAGTTTACTAAAACTGTTTTGTCTATCGTCATGAAATCCATAAATTGTAGTTGGCATGGTCTGGAGATGATACGATTCGATTTTGCTGAAAACCATAACCCTAACGGTCTAGGAGGACTTTGAAAAAGTAGGCATTGAATGAAAATCAAGATGGCGGACAGGAAGTTTGGCTGATTATGGGAAAATTGTTATCTATGTTTTTGGCAAAACACAAAGAATCAATTGAGAACAGTGTGATTACAATAGGTAAATTTATACAAATGTTATTGCATTTTTGGAAATTTAGTTATAACTTTTGACCAAAAGGTGGCGCTGTCTCAAAATATTTTGACTACCTTCAGGACATGCTGCTGATGGCATACTGAGTTTTGTAATGTTACACCAATGCATTCGTTAAGTATAGCATTTTAATCACAAAATTGTATGTCAATGGTAATTTTGTGTTTTGTTCTATTATAGGGCCAACTAGTGGCATTATACCATCATTTTTTTATGTGTCCTCTGAGTGAGCCCATACATGTGTGTGTCAATTTTGGTGAAAATATCTCAATAAGCTTTGGAGTTATAGACATTTATGTGAAAAAACTGGTAAAAAATGACTGACACATGACTTTGGTTGGATTTTACTACCCCTTACTATCAATATTTTGAGATTTGGGCATTGGCATATTGCCAGCGACCTATGTTTCCAAACCTCTGATGGTGGTTTCGTCTCGATCGGTCTAGCGGTTTCGAATCTATCCGCAAATGTTTTTTAAGCGCTAAATAACAACGCTGCACAAACCATATGTTGAAACGTGGCAAGTCTGATATCGTTGGACTCGGAACGGACTAAGGAGTCTAATAATATGACTCCCATTAAAATAAGTCAACCCCAGCCACAGTTATAAGCGTTCGAAAATTAAATTTTACCACTAGGTGGTGCTGTTTCGAAACTTCTCTGGCTCCTTCAGTGCATCGTACCGATGACCCATTCTGAGTTTTGTAACAATTAATTCATGCGTTTAAAAAATACAGCATTTTAACACATAATTCAAATTGGCCGACAGCCAAAATGGCCGATCTGAGAAAATTGGATATCAATTGACTCGGCATGATGCCCTGAATGTAACGAGACCACTTTTATGATTTTTGAACAAACCGTTCAGAAGATATAAACAAAAATTACCATTTTTTGTATCTCTGGACCAGTAGGTTGTGCTGCGCCGAAATGCAGTATGTAGCCTCAGGTCATGCTTGTGATGACATGTACCAAGTTTGGTCTGAATACAATTTGTACAATTTGTTTGTGCGTTTATCGAAATCGGTTTGACGAATCAACTTGAATTCCATTACTTTTTGTCCACACTGCTTGAAGATGATCTGGTGCAATTTTGGTGAATATCGGACAAACCGTCTAGGAAGAGTTTGCAAAAGTAGGTTTTTTGGACAATTCAAATTGGTGGACATATGTTTATGACGGAAAATGACGTCATAGGGTGCAATCGAATTGACATGAGCTCAGGAATTGGAGGAAAAAATAATTTTGTTGATAGGCCTTATGGTTCAAAAGTTATTAGCATAACATTTTTGAAAATTTGGACAGGTGGTGGCGCTAGAGGGAATGAGTTAGAGACACCAAAATTGGTGTATTTGATGTTGGGACTGTCATCTATCAGAATGTCAAACCGTTCCAACTTTCCCGCATACGCTTCTATGGGCTGCCATAGAAGAAGAAGAAGAAGAAGAAGAATAAATATAGCTGCAAGCAGCCATTACCAGGGCCAAGCGCAAAGAAGATGACAAGACATGCCAACATGGCTGGAATAGTAAGACCAACTGCACCAAGTAGCAATTAAAGACATGTAAAGATGAATTTAGGCAAATGGATGAAAAATCATACATTAACAAAAAATATGATTTAATTGATTATCGCTTTCGACAAATAGGTGGTGCAGTTATGAAATGTATGTGGTGTGGTCAGAGTGAGGTGACAATAAGACATTTAAAGTTTGGTGTCAAAATGTCAAGGCATTGCAGAGAAAAAGCCTGAATAGTAATTTTGGCAGCATGCGTAGGCTTTGATCCGTCAGTTTACTAAAACTGTTTTGTCTATCGTCATGAAATCCATAAATTGTAGTTGGCATGGTCTGGAGATGATACGATTCGATTTTGCTGAAAACCATAACCCTAACGGTCTAGGAGGAGTTTGAAAAAGTAGGCATTGAATGAAAATCAAGATGGCGGACAGGAAGTTTGGCTGATTATGGGAAAATTGTTATCTATGTTTTTGGCAAAACACAAAGAATCAATTGAGAACAGTGTGATTACAATAGGTAAATTTATACAAATGTTATTGCATTTTTGGAAATTTAGTTATAACTTTTGACCAAAAGGTGGCGCTGTCTCAAAATATTTTGACTACATTCAGGACATGCTGCTGATGGCATACTGAGTTTTGTAATGTTACACCAATGCATTCGTTAAGTATAGCATTTTAATCACAAAATTGTATGTCAATGGTAATTTTGTGTTTTGTTCTATTATAGGGCCAACTAGTGGCACTATACCATCATTTTTTTATGTGTCCTCTGAGTGAGCCCATACATGTGTGTGTCAATTTTGGTGAAAATATCTCAATAAGCTTTGGAGTTATAGACATTTATGTGAAAAAACTGGTAAAAAATGACTGACACAAGACTTTGGTTGGATTTTACTACCCCTTACTATCAATATTTTGAGATTTGGGCATTGGCATATTGCCAGCGACCTATGTTTCCAAACCTCTGATGGTGGTTTCGTCTCGATCGGTCTAGCGGTTTCGAATATAACCGCAAATGTTTTTTAAGCGCTAAATTACAACGCTGCACAAACCATATGCTGAAACCTGGTAAGTCTGATATCGTTGGACTCGGAACGGACTAAGGAGTCTAATAATATGACTCCCGTTAAAATAAGTCAACCCCAGCCAGAGTTATAAGCGTTCGAAAATTAAATTTTACCACTAGGTGGTGCTGTTTCGAAACTTCTCTGGCTCCTTCAGTGCATCGTACCGATGACCCATTCTGAGTTTTGTAACAATTAATTCATGCGTTTAAAAAATACAGCATTTTAGCACATAATTCAAATTGGCCAACAGCCAAAATGGCCGATCTGAGAAAATTGGATATCAGTTGACTCGGCATGATGCCCTGAATGTAACGAGACCACTTTTATGATTTTTGAACAAACCGTTCAGAAGATATAAACAAAAATGGCCATTTTTTGTATCTCTGGACCAGTAGGTGGTGCTGCGCCGAAACGCAGCATGTAGCCTCAGGTCATGCTTGTGATGACATGTACCAAGTTTGGTCTGAATACAATTTGTACAATTTGTTTGTGCGTTTATCGAAATCGGTTTGACGAATCAACTTGAATTCCATTACTTTTTGTCCACACTGTTTGAAGATGATCTGGTGCAATTTTGGTGAATATCGGACAAACCGTCTAGGAAGAGTTTGCAAAAGTAGGTTTTTTGGACAATTCAAATTGGTGGTCATATGTTTATGACGGAAAATGACGTCATAGGGTGCAATCGAATTGACATGAGCTCAGGAATCGGAGGAAAAAATAATTTTGTTGATAGGCCTTACGGTTCAAAAGTTATTAGCATAACATTTTTGAAAATTTGGACAGGTGGTGGCGCTAGAGGGAATGAGTTAGAGACACCAAAATTGGTGTATTTGATGTTGGGACTGTCATCTATCAGAATGTCAAACCGTTCCAACTTTCCCGCATACGCTTCTATGGGCTGCCATAGAAGAAGAAGAAGAATAAATATAGCTGCAAGCAGCCATTACCAGGGCCAAGCGCAAAGAAGATGACAAGACATGGCAACATGGCTGGAATAGTCAGACCAACTGCACCAAGTAGCAATTAAAGACATGTAAAGATGAATTTAGGCAAATGGATGAAAAATCATACATTAACAAAAAATATGATTTAATTGAATATCGCTTTCGACAAATAGGTGGTGCAGTTATGAAATGTATGTGGTGTGGTCAGAGTGAGGTGACAATAAGACATTTAAAGTTTGGTGTCAAAATGTCAAGGCATTGCAGAGAAAAAGCCTGAATAGTAATTTTGGCAGCATGTGTAGGCTTTGATCCGTCAGTTTACTAAAACTGTTTTGTCTATCGTCATGAAATCCATAAATTGTAGTTGGCATGGTCTGGAGATGATACGATTCGATTTTGCTGAAAACCATAACCCTAACGGTCTAGGAGGAGTTTGAAATAGTAGGCATTGAATGAAAATCAAGATGGCGGACAGGAAGTTTGGCTGATTATGGGAAAATTGCTATCTATGTTTTTGGCAAAACACAAAGAATCAATTGAGAACAGTGTGATTACAATAGGTAAATTTATACAAATGTTATTGCATTTTTGGAAATTTAGTTATAACTTTTGACCAAAAGGTGGCGCTGTCTCAAAATATTTTGACTACCTTCAGGACATGCTGCTGATGGCATACTGAGTTTTGTAATGTTACACCAATGCATTCGTTAAGTATAGCATTTTAATCACAAAATTGTATGTCAATGGTAATTTTGTGTTTTGTTCTATTATAGGGCCAACTAGTGGCACTATACCATCATTTTTTTATGTGTCCTCTGAGTGAGCCCATACATGTGTGTGTCAATTTTGGTGAAAATATCTCAATAAGCTTTGGAGTTATAGACATTTATGTGAAAAAACTGGTAAAAAATGATTGACACAAGACTTTGGTTGGATTTTACTACCCCTTACTATCAATATTTTGAGATTTGGGCATTGGCATATTGCCAGCGACCTATGTTTCCAAACCTCTGATGGTGGTTTCGTCTCGATCGGTCTAGCGGTTTCGAATATATCCGCAAATGTTTTTTAAGCGCTAAATTACAACGCTGCACAAACCATATGTTGAAACCTGGCAAGTCTGATATCGTTGGACTCGGAACGGACTAAGGAGTCTAATAATATGACTCCCGTTAAAATAAGTCAACCCCAGCCAGAGTTATAAGCGTTCGAAAATTAAATTTTACAACTAGGTGGTGCTGTTTCGAAACTTCTCTGGCTCCTTCAGTGCATCGTACCGATGACCCATTCTGAGTTTTGTAACAATTAATTCATGCGTTTAAAAAATACAGCATTTTAGCACATAATTCAAATTGGCCGACAGCCAAAATGGCCGATCTGAGAAAATTGGATATCAGTTGACTCGGCATGATGCCCTGAATGTAACGAGACCACTTTTATGATTTTTGAACAAACCGTTCAGAAGATATAAACAAAAATGGCCATTTTTTGTATCTCTGGACCAGTAGGTGGTGCTGCGCCGAAACGCAGCATGTAGCCTCAGGTCATGCTTGTGATGACATGTACCAAGTTTGGTCTGAATACAATTTGTACAATTTGTTTGTGCGTTTATCGAAATCGGTTTGACGAATCAACTTGAATTCCATTACTTTTTGTCCACACTGTTTGAAGATGATCTGGTGCAATTTTGGTGAATATCGGACAAACCGTCTAGGAAGAGTTTGCAAAAGTAGGTTTTTTGGACAATTCAAATTGGTGGATATATGTTTATGACGGAAAATGACGTCATAGGGTGCAATCGAATTGACATGAGCTCAGGAATCGGAGGAAAAAATAATTTTGTTGATAGGCCTTACGGTTCAAAAGTTATTAGCATAACATTTTTGAAAATTTGGACAGGTGGTGGCGCTAGAGGGAATGAGTTAGAGACACCAAAATTGGTGTATTTGATGTTGGGACTGTCATCTATCAGAATGTCAAACCGTTCCAACTTTCCCGCATACGCTTCTATGGGCTGCCATAGAAGAAGAAGAAGAAGAAGAATAAATATAGCTGCAAGCAGCCATTACCAGGGCCAAGCGCAAAGAAGATGACAAGACATGCCAACATGGCTGGAATAGTCAGACCAACTGCACCAAGTAGCAATTAAAGACATGTAAAGATTAATTTAGGCAAATGGATGAAAAATCATACATTAACAAAAAATATGATTTAATTGAATATCGCTTTCGACAAATAGGTGGTGCAGTTATGAAATGTATGTGGTGTGGTCAGAGTGAGGTGACAATAAGACATTTAAAGTTTGGTGTCAAAATGTCAAGGCATTGCAGAGAAAAAGCCTGAATAGTAATTTTGGCAGCATGTGTAGGCTTTGATCCGTCAGTTTACTAAAACTGTTTTGTCTATCGTCATGAAATCCATAAATTGTAGTTGGCATGGTCTGGAGATGATACGATTCGATTTTGCTGAAAACCATAACCCTAACGGTCTAGGAGGAGTTTGAAAAAGTAGGCATTGAATGAAAATCAAGATGGCGGACAGGAAGTTTGGCTGATTATGGGAAAATTGTTATCTATGTTTTTGGCAAAACACAAAGAATCAATTGAGAACAGTGTGATTACAATAGGTAAATTTATACAAATGTTATTGCATTTTTGGAAATTTAGTTATAACTTTTGACCAAAAGGTGGCGCTGTCTCAAAATATTTTGACTACCTTCAGGACATGCTGCTGATGGCATACTGAGTTTTGTAATGTTACACCAATGCATTCGTTAAGTATAGCATTTTAATCACAAAATTGTATGTCAATGGTAATTTTGTGTTTTGTTCTATTATAGGGCCAACTAGTGGCACTATACCATCATTTTTTTATGTGTCCTCTGAGTGAGCCCATACATGTGTGTGTCAATTTTGGTGAAAATATCTCAATAAGCTTTGGAGTTATAGACATTTATGTGAAAAAACTGGTAAAAAATGACTGACACAAGACTTTGGTTGGATTTTACTACCCCTTACTATCAATATTTTGAGATTTGGGCATTGGCATATTGCCAGCGACCTATGTTTCCAAACCTCTGATGGTGGTTTCGTCTCGATCGGTCTAGCGGTTTCGAATATATCCGCAAATGTTTTTTAAGCGCTAAATTACAACGCTGCACAAACCATATGTTGAAACCTGGCAAGTCTGATATCGTTGGACTCGGAACGGACTAAGGAGTCTAATAATATGACTCCAGTTAAAATAAGTCAACCCCAGCCAGAGTTATAAGCGTTCGAAAATTAAATTTTACAACTAGGTGGTGCTGTTTCGAAACTTCTCTGGCTCCTTCAGTGCATCGTACCGATGACCCATTCTGAGTTTTGTAACAATTAATTCATGCGTTTAAAAAATACAGCATTTTAGCACATAATTCAAATTGGCCGACAGCCAAAATGGCCGATCTGAGAAAATTGGATATCAGTTGACTCGGCATGATGCCCTGAATGTAACGAGACCACTTTTATGATTTTTGAACAAACCGTTCAGAAGATATAAACAAAAATGGCCATTTTTTGTATCTCTGGACCAGTAGGTGGTGCTGCGCCGAAACGCAGCATGTAGCCTCAGGTCATGCTTGTGATGACATGTACCAAGTTTGGTCTGAATACAATTTGTACAATTTGTTTGTGCGTTTATCAAAATCGGTTTGACGAATCAACTTGAATTCCATTACTTTTTGTCCACACTGTTTGAAGATGATCTGGTGCAATTTTGGTGAATATCGGACAAACCGTCTAGGAAGAGTTTGCAAAAGTAGGTTTTTTGGACAATTCAAATTGGTGGACATATGTTTATGACGGAAAATGACGTCATAGGGTGCAATCGCATTGACATGAGCTCAGGAATCGGAGGAAAAAATAATTTTGTTGATAGGCCTTACGGTTCAAAAGTTATTAGCATAACATTTTTGAAAATTTGGACAGGTGGTGGCGCTAGAGGGAATGAGTTAGAGACACCAAAATTGGTGTATTTGATGTTGGGACTGTCATCTATCAGAATGTCAAACCGTTCCAACTTTCCCGCATACGCTTCTATGGGCTGCCATAGAAGAAGAAGAAGAAGAAGAATAAATATAGCTGCAAGCAGCCATTACCAGGGCCAAGCGCAAAGAAGATGACAAGACATGCCAACATGGCTGGAATAGTCAGACCAACTGCACCAAGTAGCAATTAAAGACATGTAAAGATGAATTTAGGCAAATGGATGAAAAATCATACATTAACAAAAAATATGATTTAATTGAATATCGCTTTCGACAAATAGGTGGTGCAGTTATGAAATGTATGTGGTGTGGTCAGAGTGAGGTGACAATAAGACATTTAAAGTTTGGTGTCAAAATGTCAAGGCATTGCAGAGAAAAAGCCTGAATAGTAATTTTGGCAGCATGTGTAGGCTTTGATCCGTCAGTTTACTAAAACTGTTTTGTCTATCGTCATGAAATCCATAAATTGTAGTTGGCATGGTCTGGAGATGATACGATTCGATTTTGCCGAAAACCATAACCCTAACGGTCTAGGAGGAGTTTGAAAAAGTAGACATTGAATGAAAATCAAGATGGCGGACAGGAAGTTTGGCTGATTATGGGAAAATTGTTATCTATGTTTTTGGCAAAACACAAAGAATCAATTGAGAACAGTGTGATTACAATAGGTAAATTTATACAAATGTTATTGCATTTTTGGAAATTTAGTTATAACTTTTGACCAAAAGGTGGCGCTGTCTCAAAATATTTTGACTACCTTCAGGACATGCTGCTGATGGCATACTGAGTTTTGTAATGTTACACCAATGCATTCGTTAAGTATAGCATTTTAATCACAAAATTGTATGTCAATGGTAATTTTGTGTTTTGTTCTATTATAGGGCCAACTAGTGGCACTATACCATCATTTTTTTATGTGTCCTCTGAGTGAGCCCATACATGTGTGTGTCAATTTTGGTGAAAATATCTCAATAAGCTTTGGAGTTATAGACATTTATGTGAAAAAACTGGTAAAAAATGACTGACACAAGACTTTGGTTGGATTTTACTACCCCTTACTATCAATATTTTGAGATTTGGGCATTGGCATATTGCCAGCGACCTATGTTTCCAAACCTCTGATGGTGGTTTCGTCTCGATCGGTCTAGCGGTTTCGAATATATCCGCAAATGTTTTTTAAGCGCTAAATTACAACGCTGCACAAACCATATGTTGAAACCTGGCAAGTCTGATATCGTTGGACTCGGAACGGACTAAGGAGTCTAATAATATGACTCCAGTTAAAATAAGTCAACCCCAGCCAGAGTTATAAGCGTTCGAAAATTAAATTTTACAACTAGGTGGTGCTGTTTCGAAACTTCTCTGGCTCCTTCAGTGCATCGTACCGATGACCCATTCTGAGTTTTGTAACAATTAATTCATGCGTTTAAAAAATACAGCATTTTAGCACATAATTCAAATTGGCCGACAGCCAAAATGGCCGATCTGAGAAAATTGGATATCAGTTGACTCGGCATGATGCCCTGAATGTAACGAGACCACTTTTATGATTTTTGAACAAACCGTTCAGAAGATATAAACAAAAATTGCCATTTTTTGTATCTCTGGACCAGTAGGTGGTGCTGCGCCGAAACGCAGCATGTAGCCTCAGGTCATGCTTGTGATGACATGTACCAAGTTTGGTCTGAATACAATTTGTACAATTTGTTTGTGCGTTTATCGAATTCGGTTTGACGAATCAACTTGAATTCCATTACTTTTTGTCCACACTGTTTGAAGATGATCTGGTGCAATTTTGGTGAATATCGGACAAACCGTCTAGGAAGAGTTTGCAAAAGTAGGTTTTTTGGACAATTCAAATTGGTGGTCATATGTTTATGACGGAAAATGACGTCATAGGGTGCAATCGAATTGACGAGCACAGGAATCGGAGGAAAAAATAATTTTGTTGATAGGCCTTACGGTTCAAAAGTTATTAGCATAACATTTTTGAAAATTTGGACAGGTGGTGGCGCTAGAGGGAATGAGTTAGAGACACCAAAATTGGTGTATTTGATGTTGGGACTGTCATCTATCAGAATGTCAAACCGTTCCAACTTTCCCGAATACGCTTCTATGGGCTGCCATAGAAGAAGAAGAAGAAGAATAAATATAGCTGCAAGCAGCCATTACCAGGGCCAAGCGCAAAGAAGATGACAAGACATGCCAACATGGCTGGAATAGTCAGACCAACTGCACCAAGTAGCAATTAAAGACATGTAAAGATGAATTTAGGCAAATGGATGAAAAATCATACATTAACAAAAAATATGATTTAAATGAATATCGCTTTCGACAAATAGGTGGTGCAGTTATGAAATGTATGTGGTGTGGTCAGAGTGAGGTGACAATAAGACTTTTAAAGTTTGGTGTCAAAATGTCAAGGCATTGCAGAGAAAAAGCCTGAATAGTAATTTTGGCAGCATGTGTAGGCTTTGATCCGTCAGTTTACTAAAACTGTTTTGTCTATCGTCATGAAATCCATAAATTGTAGTTGGCATGGTCTGGAGATGATACGATTCGATTTTGCTGAAAACCATAACACTAACTGTCTAGGAGAACTTTGAAAAAGTAGGCATTGAATGAAAATCAAGATGGCGGACAGGAAGTTTGGCTGATTATGGGAAAATTGTTATCTATGTTTTTGGCAAAACACAAAGAATCAATTGAGAACAGTGTGATTACAATAGGTAAATTTATACAAATGTTATTGCATTATTGGAAATTTAGTTATAACTTTTGACCAAAAGGTGGCGCTGTCTCAAAATATTTTGACTACCTTCAGGACATGCTGCTGATGGCATACTGAGTTTTGTAATGTTACACCAATGCATTCGTTAAGTATAGCATTTTAATCACAAAATTGTATGTCAATGGTAATTTTGTGTTTTGTTCTATTATAGGGCCAACTAGTGGCACTATACCATCATTTTTTTATGTGTCCTCTGAGTGAGCCCATACATGTGTGTGTGTCAATTTTGGTGAAAATATCTCAATAAGCTTTGGAGTTATAGACATTTATGTGAAAAAACTGGTAAAAAATGACTGACACAAGACTTTGGTTGGATTTTACTACCCCTTACTATCAATATTTTGAGATTTGGGCATTGGCATATTGCCAGCGACCTATGTTTCCAAACCTCTGATGGTGGTTTCGTCTCGATCGGTCTAGCGGTTTCGAATATATCCGCAAATGTTTTTTAAGTGCTAAATTACAACGCTGCACAAACCATATGCTGAAACCTGGCAAGTCTGATATCGTTGGACTCGGAACGGACTAAGGAGTCTAATAATATGACTCCCGTTAAAATAAGTCAACCCCAGCCAGAGTTATAAGCGTTCGAAAATCAAATTTTACAACTAGGTGATGCTGTTTCGAAACTTCTCTGGCTCCTTCAGTGCATCGTACCGATGACCCATTCTGAGTTTTGTAACAATTAATTCATGCGTTTAAAAAATACAGCATTTTAGCACATAATTCAAATTGGCCGACAGCCAAAATGGCCGATCTGAGAAAATTGGATATCAGTTGATTCGGCATGATGCCCTGAATGTAACGAGACCACTTTTATGATTTTTGAACAAACCGTTCAGAAAATATAAACAAAAATTGCCATTTTTTGTATCTCTGGACCAGTAGGTGGTGCTGCGCCGAAACGCAGCATGTAGCCTCAGGTCATGCTTGTGATGACATGTACCAAGTTTGGTCTGAATACAATTTGTACAATTTGTTTGTGCGTTTATCGAATTCGGTTTGACGAATCAACTTGAATTCCATTACTTTTTGTCCACACTGTTTGAAGATGATCTGGTGCAATTTTGGTGAATATCGGACAAACCGTCTAGGAAGAGTTTGCAAAAGTAGGTTTTTTGGACAATTCAAATTGGTGGTCATATGTTTATGACGGAAAATGACGTCATAGGGTGCAATCGAATTGACATGAGCTCAGGAATCGGAGGAAAAAATAATTTTGTTGATAGGCCTTACGGTTCAAAAGTTATTAGCATAACATTTTTGAAAATTTGGACAGGTGGTAGCGCTAGAGGGAATGAGTTAGAGACACCAAAATTGGTGTATTTGATGTTGGGACTGTCATCTATCAGAATGTCAAACCGTTCCAACTTTCCCGAATACGCTTCTATGGGCTGCCATAGAAGAAGAAGAAGAAGAAGAATAAATATAGCTGCAAGCAGCCATTACCAGGGCCAAGCGCAAAGAAGATGACAAGACATGCCAACATGGCTGGAATAGTCAGACCAACTGCACCAAGTAGCAATTAAAGACATGTTTAGATGAATTTCGGCAAATGGATGAAAAATCATACATTAACAAAAAATATGATTTAATTGAATATCGCTTTCGACAAATAGGTGGTGCAGTTATGAAATGTATGTGGTGTGGTCAGAGTGAGGTGACAATAAGACATTTAAAGTTTGGTGTCAAAATGTCAAGGCATTGCAGAGAAAAAGCCTGAATAGTAATTTTGGCAGCATGTGTAGGCTTTGATCCGTCAGTTTACTAAAACTGTTTTGTCTATCGTCATGAAATCCATAAATTGTAGTTGGCATGGTCTGGAGATGATACGATTCGATTTTGCTGAAAACCATAACACTAACTGTCTAGGAGAACTTTGAAAAAGTAGGCATTGAATGAAAATCAAGATGGCGGACAGGAAGTTTGGCTGATTATGGGAAAATTGTTATCTATGTTTTTGGCAAAACACAAAGAATCAATTGAGAACAGTGTGATTACAATAGGTAAATTTATACAAATGTTATTGCATTATTGGAAATTTAGTTATAACTTTTGACCAAAAGGTGGCGCTGTCTCAAAATATTTTGACTACCTTCAGGACATGCTGCTGATGGCATACTGAGTTTTGTAATGTTACACCAATGCATTCGTTAAGTATAGCATTTTAATCACAAAATTGTATGTCAATGGTAATTTTGTGTTTTGTTCTATTATAGGGCCAACTAGTGGCACTATACCATCATTTTTTTATGTGTCCTCTGAGTGAGCCCATACATGTGTGTGTGTCAATTTTGGTGAAAATATCTCAATAAGCTTTGGAGTTATAGACATTTATGTGAAAAAACTGGTAAAAAATGACTGACACAAGACTTTGGTTGGATTTTACTACCCCTTACTATCAATATTTTGAGATTTGGGCATTGGCATATTGCCAGCGACCTATGTTTCCAAACCTCTGATGGTGGTTTCGTCTCGATCGGTCTAGCGGTTTCGAATATATCCGCAAATGTTTTTTAAGTGCTAAATTACAACGCTGCACAAACCATATGCTGAAACCTGGCAAGTCTGATATCGTTGGACTCGGAACGGACTAAGGAGTCTAATAATATGACTCCCGTTAAAATAAGTCAACCCCAGCCAGAGTTATAAGCGTTCGAAAATCAAATTTTACAACTAGGTGATGCTGTTTCGAAACTTCTCTGGCTCCTTCAGTGCATCGTACCGATGACCCATTCTGAGTTTTGTAACAATTAATTCATGCGTTTAAAAAATACAGCATTTTAGCACATAATTCAAATTGGCCGACAGCCAAAATGGCCGATCTGAGAAAATTGGATATCAGTTGATTCGGCATGATGCCCTGAATGTAACGAGACCACTTTTATGATTTTTGAACAAACCGTTCAGAAAATATAAACAAAAATTGCCATTTTTTGTATCTCTGGACCAGTAGGTGGTGCTGCGCCGAAACGCAGCATGTAGCCTCAGGTCATGCTTGTGATGACATGTACCAAGTTTGGTCTGAATACAATTTGTACAATTTGTTTGTGCGTTTATCGAATTCGGTTTGACGAATCAACTTGAATTCCATTACTTTTTGTCCACACTGTTTGAAGATGATCTGGTGCAATTTTGGTGAATATCGGACAAACCGTCTAGGAAGAGTTTGCAAAAGTAGGTTTTTTGGACAATTCAAATTGGTGGTCATATGTTTATGACGGAAAATGACGTCATAGGGTGCAATCGAATTGACATGAGCTCAGGAATCGGAGGAAAAAATAATTTTGTTGATAGGCCTTACGGTTCAAAAGTTATTAGCATAACATTTTTGAAAATTTGGACAGGTGGTGGCGCTAGAGGGAATGAGTTAGAGACACCAAAATTGGTGTATTTGATGTTGGGACTGTCATCTATCAGAATGTCAAACCGTTCCAACTTTCCCGAATACGCTTCTATGGGCTGCCATAGAAGAAGAAGAAGAAGAAGAATAAATATAGCTGCAAGCAGCCATTACCAGGGCCAAGCGCAAAGAAGATGACAAGACATGCCAACATGGCTGGAATAGTCAGACCAACTGCACCAAGTAGCAATTAAAGACATGTTTAGATGAATTTCGGCAAATGGATGAAAAATCATACATTAACAAAAAATATGATTTAATTGAATATCGCTTTCGACAAATAGGTGGTGCAGTTATGAAATGTATGTGGTGTGGTCAGAGTGAGGTGACAATAAGACATTTAAAGTTTGGTGTCAAAATGTCAAGGCATTGCAGAGAAAAAGCCTGAATAGTAATTTTGGCAGCATGTGTAGGCTTTGATCCGTCAGTTTACTAAAACTGTTTTGTCTATCGTCATGAAATCCATAAATTGTAGTTGGCATGGTCTGGAGATGATACGATTCGATTTTGCTGAAAACCATAACACTAACTGTCTAGGAGGACTTTGAAAAAGTAGGCATTGAATGAAAATCAAGATGGCGGACAGGAAGTTTGGCTGATTATGGGAAAATTGTTATCTATGTTTTTGGCAAAACACAAAGAATCAATTGAGAACAGTGTGATTACAATAGGTAAATTTATACAAATGTTATTGCATTATTGGAAATTTAGTTATAACTTTTGACCAAAAGGTGGCGCTGTCTCAAAATATTTTTACTACCTTCAGGACATGCTGCTGATGGCATACTGAGTTTTGTAATGTTACACCAATGCATTCGTTAAGTATAGCATTTTAATCACAAAATTGTATGTCAATGGTAATTTTGTGTTTTGTTCTATTATAGGGCCAACTAGTGGCACTATACCATCATTTTTTTATGTGTCCTCTGAGTGAGCCCATACATGTGTGTGTCAATTTTGGTGAAAATATCTCAATAAGCTTTGGAGTTATAGACATTTATGTGAAAAAACTGGTAAAAAATGACTGACACAAGACTTTGGTTGGATTTTACTACCCCTTACTATCAATATTTTGAGATTTGGGCATTGGCATATTGCCAGCGACCTATGTTTCCAAACCTCTGATGGTGGTTTCGTCTCGATCGGTCTAGCGGTTTCGAATATATCCGCAAATGTTTTTTAAGTGCTAAATTACAACGCTGCACAAACCATATGCTGAAACCTGGCAAGTCTGATATCGTTGGACTCGGAACGGACTAAGGAGTCTAATAATATGACTCCCGTTAAAATAAGTCAACCCCAGCCAGAGTTATAAGCGTTCGAAAATCAAATTTTACAACTAGGTGGTGCTGTTTCGAAACTTCTCTGGCTCCTTTAGTGCATCGTACCGATGACCCATTCTGAGTTTTGTAACAATTAATTCATGCATTTAAAAAATACAGCATTTTAGCACATAATTCAAATTGGCCGACAGCCAAAATGGCCGATCTGAGAAAATTGGATATCAGTTGATTCGGCATGATGCCCTGAATGTAACGAGACCACTTTTATGATTTTTGAACAAACCGTTCAGAAAATATAAACAAAAATTGCCATTTTTTGTATCTCTGGACCAGTAGGTGGTGCTGCGCAGAAACGCAGCATGTAGCCTCAGGTCATGCTTGTGATGACGTACCAAAATTGGTCTGAATACAATTTGTACAATTTGTTTGTGCGTTTATCGAAATCGGTTTGACGAATCAACTTGAATTCCATTACTTTTTGTCCACACTGCTTGAAGATGATCTGGTGCAATTTTGGTGAATATCGGACAAACCGTCTAGGAAGAGTTTGCAAAAGTAGGTTTTTTGGACAATTCAAATTGGTGGTCATATGTTTATGACGGAAAATGACGTCATAGGGTGCAATCAATTGACATGAGCTCAGGAATCGGAGGAAAAAATAATTTTGTTGATAGGCCTTACGCTTCAAAAGTTATTAGCATAACATTTTTGAAAATTTGGACAGGTGGTGGCGCTAGAGGGAATGAGTTAGAGACACCAAAATTGGTGTATTTGATGTTGGGACTGTCATCTATCAGAATGTCAAACCGTTCCAACTTTCCCGCATACGCTTCTATGGGCTGCCATAGAAGAAGAAGAAGAAGAAGAATAAATATAGCTGCAAGCAGCCATTACCGGGGCCAAGCGCAAAGAAGATGACAAGACATGCCAACATGGCTGGAATAGTCAGACCAACTGCAACAAGAAGCAATTAAAGACATGTAAAGATGAATTTAGGCAAATGGATGAAAAATCATATACATTAACAAAAAATATGATTTAATTGATTATCACTTTCGACAAATATGTGGTGCAGTTATGAAATGTATGTGGTGAGGTGACAATGAGACATAAAGTTTGGTGTGAAAATGTCAAGGCATTGCAGAGAAAAAGCATGAATAGTAATTTTGGAGCATGCGTAGAATTTGATCCATCAGTTTACAAAAACTGTTTTGTCTATCATCATGAAATCCATAAATTGTAGTTGGCATGGTGTGGAGATGATACGATTTGATTTTGCTGAAAAACCATAACACTAACGGTCTAGGAGGAGTTTGAAAATGTAGGCATGGAATGAAAATCAAGATGGCGGACAGGAAGTTTGGCTGATTATGGGAAAATTGTTATCTATGTTTTTGGCAAAACCCAAAGAATCAATTGAGAACAGTGTGATTACAATAGGTAAATTTATACAAATGTAATTGCATTTTTAGAAATTTAGTTATAACTTTTGACCAAAAGGTGACGCTGTCTAAAAATATTTTGACTACCTTCAGGACATGCTGCTGATGGCATACTGAGTTTTGTAATGTTACACCAATGCATTCGTTAAGTATAGCATTTTAATCACAAAATTGTATGTCAATGGTAATTTTGTGTTTTGTTCTATTATAGGGCCAACAAGTGGCACAATACCACCATTTTTTTATGTGTCCTCTGAGTGAGCCCATACATGTGTGTGTAATATCTCAATTTGCTTCGGAGTTATAGACATTTATGTGAAAAAAACTGGTAAAAAAATGACTGACACATGACTTTGATTGGATTTTACTACCCCTTACTATCAATATTTTGAGATTTGGGCATTGGCATATTGCCAGCGACCTATGTTTTCAAACCTCTGATGGTGGTTTCGTCTCGATTGGTCTAGCAGTTTCGAATATATCTGCAAATGTTTTTTAAGCGCTAAATTACAACGCTGCACAAACCATATGCTGAAACCTGGCAAGTCTGGTATCATTGGACTCGGAAACATTTCAGGAGTCTAATAATATGACTACCGTGAAAATAAGTCAACCCCAGTCAGAGTTATAAGCATTTAAAAATTAAATTTTACCACTAGTTGGCGCTGTTTCGAAACTTCTCTGGCTCCTTCAGGGCATCGTACCGATGACCCATTCTGAGTTTTGAAACAATTCATTCATGCGTTTTAAAAATACAGCATTTTAGCACATAATTCAAATTGGCCGACAACCAAAATGGCCGATCTGAGAAAATTGGATATCAGTCGACTCGGCATGATGCCCTGAATGTAACGAGACCACTTTTATGATTTTTGAACAAACCGTTCAGAAGTTATAAACAAAAATAGCCATTTATTGTACCTCTGGACCAGTAGGTGGCGCTGCGCCGAAACGCAGCATGTAGCCTCAGGTCATGCTTGTGATGACATGTACCAAGTTTGGTCTGAATACAATTTGTACAATTTGTTTGTGCGTTTATCGAAAACGGTTTGACGAATCAACTTGAATTCCATTACTTTTTGTCCACACTGCTTGAAGATGATCTGGTGCAATTTTGGTGAATATCGGACAAACCGTCTAGGAAGAGTTTGCAAAAGTAGGTTTTTTGGACAATTCAAAATGGCGGACATATGTTTATCACTGAAAATGATGTCATAGGGTGCAATCGAATCGTCATGAGCTAATGAATCAGAGGAAAAAGGAATTTTGTTGATAGGCCTTACGGTTCAAAAGTTATTAGCATAACATTTTTGAAAATTTGGACAGGTGGTGGCGCTGGAGGGAATGAGTTAGAGACACCAAAATTGGTGTATTTGATGTTGGGACTGTCCTCTATCAGAATGTCAAACCGTTCCAACTTTCCCGCATACGCTTCTATGGGCTGCCATAGAAGAAGAAGAAGAATAAATATAGCTGCAAGCAGCCATTACCGGGGCCAAGCGCAAAGAAGATGACAAGACATGCCAACATGGCTGGAGAGGTCAGACCAACTGCACCAAGTAGCAATTAAAGACATGTAAAGATGAATTTAGGCAAATGGATGAAAAATCATATACTTTAACTAAAAATATGATTTAATTGATTATCGCTTTCGACAAATAGGTGTGCAGTTATGAAATGTATGTGGTGTGGTCAGAGTGAGGTGACAATGAGACATATAAAGTTTGGTGTCAAAATGTCAAGGCATTGCAGAGAAAAAGCCTGAATAGTAATTTTGGCAGCATGCGTAGGCTTTGATCCATCAGTTTACAAAAACTGTTTTGTCTATCATCATGAAATCCATAAATTGTAGTTGGCATGGTCATGGATTCGATTTTGCTGAAAACCATAACCCTAACGGTCTAGGAGGAGTTTGAAAAAGTAGGCATTGAATGAAAATCAAGATGGCGGACAGGAAGTTTGGCTGATTATGGGAAAATTGTTATCTATGTTTTTGGCAAAACCCAAAGAATCAATTGAGAACAGTGTGATTACAATAGGTAAATTTATACAAATGGTATTGCATTTTTGGAAATTTAGTTATAACTTTTGACCAAAAGGTGGCGCTGTCTAAAAATATTTTGACTACCTTCAGGACATGCTGCTGATGGCATACTGAGTTTTGTAATGTTACACCAATACATTCGTTAAGAATAGCATTTTAATTACAAAATTGTATGTCAATGGTAATTTTGTGTTTTGTTCTATTATAGGGCCAACAAGTGGCACAATACCACCATTTTTTTATGTGTCCTCTGAGTGAGCCCATACATGTGTGTGTAATATCTCAATTTGCTTCGGAGTTATAGACATTTATGTGAAAAAAACTGGTAAAAAAATGACTGACACATGACTTTGATTGGATTTTACTACCCCTTACTATCAATATTTTGAGATTTGGGCATTGGCATATTGCCAGCGACCTATGTTTTCAAACCTCTGATGGTGGTTTCGTCTCGATTGGTCTAGCAGTTTCGAATATATCTGCAAATGTTTTTTAAGCGCTAAATTACAACGCTGCACATACCATATGCTGAAACCTGGCAAGTCTGGTATCATTGGACTCGGAAACATTTCAGGAGTCTAATAATATGATTACCGTGAAAATAAGTCAACCCCAGTCAGAGTTATAAGCATTTGAAAATTACATTTTACCACTAGGTGGCGCTGTTTCGAAACTTCTCTGGCTCCTTCAGGGCATCGTACCGATGACCCATTCTGAGTTTTGAAACAATTCATTCATGCGTTTAAAAAATACAGCATTTTAGCACATAATTCAAATTGGCCGACAACCAAAATGGCCGATCTGAGAAAATTGGATATCAGTCGACTCGGCATGATGCCCTGAATGTAACGAGACCACTTTTATGATTTTTGAACAAACCGTTCAGAAGTTATAAACAAAAATAGCCATTTATTGTACCTCTGGACCAGTAGGTGGCGCTGCGCCGAAACGCAGCATGTAGCCTCAGGTCATGCTTGTGATGACATGTACCAAGTTTGGTCTGAATACAATTTGTACAATTTGTTTGTGCGTTTATCGAAAACGGTTTGACGAATCAACTTGAATTCCATTACTTTTTGTCCACACTGCTTGAAGATGATCTGGTGCAATTTTGGTGAATATCGGACAAACCGTCTAGGAAGAGTTTGCAAAAGTAGGTTTTTTGGACAATTCAAAATGGCGGACATATGTTTATCACTGAAAATGATGTCATAGGGTGCAATCGAATCGTCATGAGCTAATGAATCAGAGGAAAAAGGAATTTTGTTGATAGGCCTTACGGTTCAAAAGTTATTAGCATAACATTTTTGAAAATTTGGACAGGTGGTGGCGCTGGAGGGAATGAGTTAGAGACACCAAAATTGGTGTATTTGATGTTGGGATTGTCCTCTATCAGAATGTCAAACCGTTCCAACTTTCCCGCATACGCTTCTATGGGCTGCCATAGAAGAAGAAGAAGAATAAATATAGCTGCAAGCAGCCATTACCGGGGCCAAGCGCAAAGAAGATGACAAGACATGCCAACATGGCTGGAGAGGTCAGACCAACTGCACCAAGTAGCAATTAAAGACATGTAAAGATGAATTTAGGCAAATGGATGAAAAATCATATACTTTAACTAAAAATATGATTTAATTGATTATCGCTTTCGACAAATAGGTGTGCAGTTATGAAATGTATGTGGTGTGGTCAGAGTGAGGTGACAATGAGACATATAAAGTTTGGTGTCAAAATGTCAAGGCATTGCAGAGAAAAAGCCTGAATAGTAATTTTGGCAGCATGCGTAGGCTTTGATCCATCAGTTTACAAAAACTGTTTTGTCTATCATCATGAAATCCATAAATTGTAGTTGGCATGGTCATGGATTCGATTTTGCTGAAAACCATAACCCTAACGGTCTAGGAGGAGTTTGAAAAAGTAGGCATTGAATGAAAATCAAGATGGCGGACAGGAAGTTTGGCTGATTATGGGAAAATTGTTATCTATGTTTTTGGCAAAACCCAAAGAATCAATTGAGAACAGTGTGATTACAATAGGTAAATTTATACAAATGGTATTGCATTTTTGGAAATTTAGTTATAACTTTTGACCAAAAGGTGGCGCTGTCTAAAAATATTTTGACTACCTTCAGGACATGCTGCTGATGGCATACTGAGTTTTGTAATGTTACACCAATACATTCGTTAAGAATAGCATTTTAATTACAAAATTGTATGTCAATGTTAATTTTGTGTTTTGTTCTATTATAGGGCCAACAAGTGGCACAATACCACCATTTTTTTATGTGTCCTCTGAGTGAGCCCATACATGTGTGTGTAATATCTCAATTTGCTTCGGAGTTATAGACATTTATGTGAAAAAAACTGGTAAAAAAATGACTGACACATGACTTTGATTGGATTTTACTACCCCTTACTATCAATATTTTGAGATTTGGGCATTGGCATATTGCCAGCGACCTATGTTTTCAAACCTCTGATGGTGGTTTCGTCTCGATTGGTCTAGCAGTTTCGAATATATCTGCAAATGTTTTTTAAGCGCTAAATTACAACGCTGCACATACCATATGCTGAAACCTGGCAAGTCTGGTATCATTGGACTCGGAAACATTTCAGGAGTCTAATAATATGATTACCGTGAAAATAAGTCAACCCCAGTCAGAGTTATAAGCATTTGAAAATTACATTTTACCACTAGGTGGCGCTGTTTTGAAACTTCTCTGGCTCCTTCAGGGCATCGTACCGATGACCCATTCTGAGTTTTGAAACAATTCATTCATGCGTTTAAAAAATACAGCATTTTAGCACATAATTCAAATTGGCCGACAACCAAAATGGCCGATCTGAGAAAATTGGATATCAGTCGACTCGGCATGATGCCCTGAATGTAACGAGACCACTTTTATGATTTTTGAACAAACCGTTCAGAAGTTATAAACAAAAATAGCCATTTATTGTACCTCTGGACCAGTAGGTGGCGCTGCGCCGAAACGCAGCATGTAGCCTCAGGTCATGCTTGTGATGACATGTACCAAGTTTGGTCTGAATACAATTTGTACAATTTGTTTGTGCGTTTATCGAAAACGGTTTGACGAATCAACTTGAATTCCATTACTTTTTGTCCACACTGCTTGAAGATGATCTGGTGCAATTTTGGTGAATATCGGACAAACCGTCTAGGAAGAGTTTGCAAAAGTAGGTTTTTTGGACAATTCAAAATGGCGGACATATGTTTATCACTGAAAATGATGTCATAGGGTGCAATCGAATCGTCATGAGCTAATGAATCAGAGGAAAAAGGAATTTTGTTGATAGGCCTTACGGTTCAAAAGTTATTAGCATAACATTTTTGAAAATTTGGACAGGTGGTGGCGCTGGAGGGAATGAGTTAGAGACACCAAAATTGGTGTATTTGATGTTGGGACTGTCCTCTATCAGAATGTCAAACCGTTCCAACTTTCCCGCATACGCTTCTATGGGCTGCCATAGAAGAAGAAGAAGAATAAATATAGCTGCAAGCAGCCATTACCGGGGCCAAGCGCAAAGAAGATGACAAGACATGCCAACATGGCTGGAAAGGTCAGACCAACTGCACCAAGTAGCAATTAAAGACATGTAAAGATGAATTTAGGCAAATGGATGAAAAATCATATACTTTAACTAAAAATATGATTTAATTGATTATCGCTTTCGACAAATAGGTGTGCAGTTATGAAATGTATGTGGTGTGGTCAGAGTGAGGTGACAATGAGACATATAAAGTTTGGTGTCAAAATGTCAAGGCATTGCAGAGAAAAAGCCTGAATAGTAATTTTGGCAGCATGCGTAGGCTTTGATCCATCAGTTTACTAAAACTGTTTTGTCTTTCATCATGAAATCCATAAATTGTATTTGGCATGGTCTGGAGATGATACGATTCGATTTTGCTGAAAACCATAACCCTAACGGTCTAGGAGGAGTTTGAAAAGTAGGCATTGAATGAAAATCAAGATGGCGGACAGGAAGTTTGGCTGATTATGGAAAAATTGTTATCTATGTTTTTGGCAAAACCCAAAGAATCAATTGAGAACAGTGTGATTACAAAAGGTAAATTTATACAAATTTTATTACATTTTTGGAAATTTAAATATAACTTTTGACCAAAAGGTAGCGCTGTCTCTAAATATTTTGACTACCTTCAGGACATGCTGCTGATGGCATACTGAGTTTTGTAATCCAATGCATTCGTTACACCAATGCATTCGTTAAGTATAGCATTTTAATCACAAAATTGTATTTCAATGGTAATTTTGTGTTTTGTTCTATTATAGGGCCAACAAGTGGCACAATACCACCATTTTTTTATGTGTCATCTGAGTGAGCCAATTTTGGTTAAAATATCTCAATTTGCTTCAGAGTTATAGACATTTATATGAAAAAACTGGTAAAAAATGACTGACACATGACTTTGATTGGATTTTACTACCCCTTACTATCATTATTTTGAGATTTGGGCATTGGCATATTGCCAGCGACCTATGTTTCCAAACCTCTGATGGTGGTTTCGTCTCGATCGGTCTAGCGGTTTCGAATATATCCGCAAATGTTTTTTAAGCGCTAAATTACAACGCTGCACAAACCATATGCTGAAACCTGGCAAGTCTGGTATCATTGGACTCGGCAAGATTTCAGGAGTCTAATAATATGACTCCCGTGAAAATAAGTCAACCCCAGCCAGAGTTATAAGCATTTGAAAATTAAATTTTCCCAATAGGTGGCGCTTTTTCGAAACTTCTCTGGCTCCTTCGGTGCATCGTACCGATGACCCATACCGAGTTTTTTAATAATTCATTCTTGCATTCAAAAAAATCCATTATTTTAGCACATAATCCAAAATGGCTGATCTGGGAATATTAGATACGCAGCATGTAGCCTCAGTTCATGCTTGTGATGACGTACCAAGTTTGGTCTGAATACAATTAAGTTCACAAAAGTAGGTTTTTTAGACAATTCAAAATGGCGGAAAATTTTTTATGACGGAAAATGACGTCATAGGGTGCAATTGAATCGTCATGAGCTCAGGAAAAAATAATTTTGTTGATAGGCATTTCGGTTCAAAAGTTACTAGCATAATATTTTTGAAAATGTGGACAGGTGGTGGCGCTAGAGGGAATGAGTTAGAGACACCAAAATTAAATTTTGCAGACAAAAGGATCAGCAGTTAATTACTGTTTATTTGTACTTTTTCGCAAGAGGTATATTTGCAGGATTTTACTGTAAACTACAGTACAAATACACTACATGCTGTATAAGCTATTGAGTAATGGACTGCTCGTAAATAGGACTACAATGTGTTGGCTTTTTTTCTAAACCTTGTGATTTAATAAATTATTCCTTAGTCTTGCTATAAAAATAGTGTATAAATGTAGCCTTTGAAATAGTGACTTAAAATATTAACACAAATAATACAGCTTCAAAGTGTCTTCTCAAAACATATCTCTCTTTATTTGCAAAAACCCATTCTTGTAAAACATCTGTACAAAATTAGAAGGCAATTGGTAAAACAAAGCCCAAAGCTGATTCGGGTAAATAAACTTACATTTCAGCCATATAAATAATAAATACATATTATAACAAATAATGTAAATAACTGAGGAAGTGGCTGAATGAATGACTAAAATAGTGTGTGTGTGTGTGTGTGTGTGTGCACGCGCGCGTGTGTATGTGTGCGTGTGTGACTGGGTTCACCCCACGCAATGTCCATTTGTTTCTTTAGTAGACTGGAGACACGAGGGTTGACTGATGTCATTTATTCTGGGCGACTTTCCCCGTACTCTTTGACAGGACTTTGCCTCGTCCATCACTGATGCCTCTCTCAGGATTTATCCCGATGAAACGCCTGAAAAACAAATGTGTGTGTTCATAATTATTATGGATAATTATATAAATATAGCAAAGTCTATTCTTGTATCAGGAACACTGCCCTTTACTACAATAGGTGTAGGTAATGTTACATTTTAGCATCTTTTTAGGAGTTATGCATTGTCACTGGTAAATCCGTATATAAACATGGTTCAGATAAAGTGGTCGTTGTCGTGGAATATTCACAAAGATTCTCTCTAAGTTGTAAGAAAACGCTCTGAGTCCGAGTTCCAGATGCCAAAGTTGTAGTTTATTGAACACCAACAAACAACATGAGACCGGTCAGCTGTCCGTTCTGATTACATTATCCTAAGTTCCCAGTTATATACCTTTTGTTATCTTTTTACCCACTATCTCTGGCCAATGGAATCATTGTCCTTGTCTCTTTCCCTCGCCACCAATATGTTTTATGTTCTTCATTAATTAAATATTGGTGGAAAGTCCTTCGCTTACCTATTTTTAAAAAAACATATATCTTTCATATACAGCTGGTAACTTCTCATTTTTTGACATATGTTATTGTTCATGGAAAGAGCGCTTTAACTTAGAAACATTAATGCTCGCAAGGGGTTTGTTTTAATAGCATAATCTTCTATCCAATCAGAATTAAATCCTGTCATTCCTAAAAAGGTCATCATTTGTCCCAAAGTTTGCGGTTGTGGCGCTTATGCCTTCCAATTGGCTTGGCGATATTGCCTTGGTCTGATGCACAATAATTCGTCCCAGGTACTCCACCTGCGGTAAACAGTACTGTAACTTGTCTTTGGACACTTTATGTCCTCCCTCAGCCAATTTAGTAAGGACTTTAATTGTGTCCTGGTGGCACTGCTCTAGTGTTGGTGAGCAAATCAGTAAGTCATCCACATACTGTATCTAATCTTCTAGGTCCGCTTTTAATACCTGGTTGAACACATGAGGAGAATGCTTGAACCCCTGTGGTAATCGTGTGTATGTGAATTGTTTACCTTGGTAGGTGAATGCAAAGAGTTGTCTGCTAAAGGAATACTAAAAAAGGCAGAACACAAGTCAATCACAGTGAAATAATTAGCAGCAGGGGGAACATTAGTCAACAGTATGCGGATTGGGCACCTCTGCTGGCCAATCCTCTACTACTTCATTGACTGCCCTTAAATCATGCACTAATCTCCATTTTGTCTTATTTCCCTTTGCTACTGGTAGTATAGGTGTACTACAACAACTTGATGTCTCAATTAGCACACCTTAAGCAACCCATCAATAGTACTTTTAATCCCTAACTCTGCTTCTGATTTTAGTGGGTTTTGCCACTTTTGTGGGGGGCGTGTCCCTGGTCTTATTTTTATTTGAATCGGATTCGCAGACATCACTAACCCTATGTCTGTGTCATGTCGTGACCATAATTGTGCTGGTACCAGTTTTTCCATTTCTGTCATTAGCTCTATCATTTTTGAATCTAGCTTTTCTGCAGTGTCAACAACTACTATTTTGGGTGTCCCTACCATTTCTGTGGTACATAAGATTTTTAAGTACATTTTGTCTGGTGATTCCATAATAAGAGGATTCTCTGTCCCTTGTCTCTTGTATCCGAAACCATGTGTCTATAAAGTCATTGGTTTCTACCTTAAGTGCTGCTCCTTCCTGTCCTACAACAATATATTTCGATGTCAATGAGATTTTATGCTGTTTAGTTTTCTTCAGTATTCTTTCTCCAAGTCTGTGTTTTTTGTTTCATCATACATTATTGTGCAATGATGTTCCGCTCCTGGCACATTTGGTTCACCTAACTGTGCCCTAATGTATTTTCCCCACTTATCTATTGTTTCTCTTACCTCTTGCCCTAGATCTCCCAACCAGTACACATTTGTGTGTGGATACTGAGGTTCTGGTTGTTGTGTCACTGTCATTTGTTTCACCCCTCTGTCATCTATGTATATTCCTTCTGGAGTACACCATATTTGTAAATTCATTTTGCATATAGCATCTCTTCCCAACAAGTTCACTGGTGTGTTTTCTGATATTAAGATTGGAATTTTTACTGCTTTGCCTTTTTGCCTATGTTTACTGGAGCCGTCATTGGAATCAACTGCGTTTGTCCAGAGAATCCTACTGTCTTCACATATTTTCCAGACTGGGGGAGGTGAGAGGCATATTAGGGATTATACACGTGAATGTGGCTCCGGTGTCTAACTTAACCGGTGTTACTTTGCCCTCTATTTTAACCTGCAGTATAGGTTCTTGATCAGCATCAGTTGATATCATTGGAAGCTGACCCCTCCCCGTAGGATTCTCTGGGCATCCCTAGTAGCGCTGTGGTGGTCCACGCCATGGTTTGAGTGGACCTTGAGCCTGCTGCTGCTGCTGCTGTTGTGGGCCTTGCTTCCAGTTTTCAGCGTTCGCCTGGTTCGTCTGTATCCTGTATCCATACTGGACACTCTCTCTTCATGTGTCCCACTTGGTTGCAACCCCAGCATACATTTGGTTGCCTGTTGTCATAGTTCTGTCTTCCTCGTCCTCTTCCTCTTCCCCCTTGAAATTGTCGGTTCCATCCTCTGCTCATTTGACCTGGGAAGTTATATATCATGGCTGGCATAGGTTGTTGCATTATCTGGCCCTGAACTGGCATTAAATTTGGAACGTTGGGTACAGGAATCATTGGTGGTGTCTGGACAACTGGTGCAGGTTGATACATGGGTGCAGGTGGTGCATATGGGGCCATGAGTGCAGCTGGCACACTTGGAGTCACTTGGGCTTGTGTACCACTCAAAACTTGTGGTGCAGTATTCACTTGTGCCATTAGAGTGGTGGATGTTTCTTTTTCTTTCAATGCTGCTTGAAGTTTTTTCTTCTTTCTTGTTAGTTCCTCTAGTCGTAGTTGCTCCACTTTCTTGCGTATGCCTTTCTCTTGTTGCTTTATTCTTTCTTCATTTTTTCTGTGTTGTTCCACTGCATGAACCACATGAGCACAGAATTCTTTTGAGGTTTTAGTAGTCAATCCTACCACATCTAGTTTGTCTCTGGTCCAGGCATAGCAGGCATAGGAGATTCGGAACAATGGTCGTCAACCATGGATCTTGTTCTGGGTCTTTTTCCATTTCCAGTTTCCATCTTTTTATTTCCCGGTCAATGTAGGCTTTTGGGTTTTCATTTGCTCCCAGTGGTTCTCCTTTTATGGACTTTGGATCTAAACTGGTGGGAAATTCTTCTCTCAGGACGCCTCATACATCATTTCGGCATTCGTTGAATGGCACTTATTCATATTCTGAGCTTACTGCTGCATTTTCTATTTTTGCTTTTTCCAATATTTCCACCATTTTGTTCCCTCCAACACATCTGGCAGAAGTGCTTTGATGTCCCCTAGGGCTAAATTATTCCCTATTGTTCGTTCTTCAACGTCTCTAATCCATTTTCCCGCTCCTTCATATATATTTGGGAGTGCTGCCAATAGTCCTTCAAGGTCCCTGTTGGCCCAAGGTACAGACAGAATACAGTTGTATTCTCCTTTCACTATTATGGGACATTTTTTTTCAATGTTTTATCGAGTCGCCTAAGCTGTTGCTTTCTTCTCGGCATCTCTTTTTCTTCACCGTCATCTGATGATTCTACACTGTAGTCACTAGGTTCCTTATTCTTGTTGATTAGTCTTTCAGATCTTCTTCTTTTCCCTTCCCCTTCAGAATCTTCTGGTATTTTTTCAAGATAAAACTTGCCTGAGGCCTGTTTTAGTGCTCCTTTAAACTTGCTGCCCATTTCGCTTAAATCTGGAAAAACATGCTTTCTCGATCTTGTTCCATTTCTTATACTTCTCATGTCTTTAGACAGCCTTCGTGTCCTGCTTCTGAGTTCTTGTAGCTCTCTCTGTGTTCTTTGTTGTTTTTCATTGCTTGGCTTTAACACTGCCGCACCGTCTTCTTCTCCCAGTTGTGTCAGTGCATCATCATCATCATCGAAGTGTATCAACTCCATAGTCTCACCAGTTTTAGGATTAAGATATTCTTTTATGCTACTCTTCCTTACTTGTTCTCTCCACTCCATTTCCTGCCTTTTTTATATTCTGCCAGCCCATTTTGCAATGTCTGGTGACAGGTTTCTTTCACTTGTTCGCTACTTTCTTTTTTGTTAGCACTCTTTCCTTTGTGTCACTGCATAATTCTCCCAGTTCATCTAGTAGTTTAATTTCACTTGTTGTGCTGTCATCTGATTTTTCTCCTTCGCTGTCTTTGTTTATTCCTGATAGCCTTGGATATGCACGTGTCTGGGGTGACTTCATTAGGTCCTCTTGTGATTCTGACTGTGGTATTTCATTTATTTCTATTTCTCCTTCCACTTGGAGTTCTCCTTTAAATCCTACCAGGGGCATCTGCATCTTTTCTTCCATCTCCATTGGTGATGCATAGGGAGGAGGTCTTTCCACTTTTTCTTCATCCTACTTTTTTCCTTCCCTTTCCTGTTTTAATATTTTTATCCCTTTAGTTTTGAACATTTGTAGTATCATTAGTTCCCTATCTCGTTTCATTATCCTCACCTGGCTCTTATCTTTTGGTTTATGATTTTTTATTAGTGCTTCCATCTCCCTACATACCCCCACATCAAATGTGCCCTCTGTTGGCCATTTTGTGTTCAGCCCTTTTGTTCTTCCCTCCCATTTTTTAGAAATTTCTTTTATCACATCTCTATGCATTGGAAACTCCATGCATATCTGATCTATCGGTGTTGGTGCCATTTTGTTATCCCTATATGTTTTATTATTATTATTATTTTTTTTTTATTAATTCAGTATCTCTTTAACCCCAGCGTGTTCTTATCCTGTTATACTAATCTTCACCAGGCTGGTCAGACTTCCCCCCCTGACTACCCCTGACTTCCCCTGGGCTTTCTCTGGGTTGAGGACTTTTTCTGAATAATGTTTCTTAATTTTTCTTAAATACTTCAGTACTGCCTTCACTTGCTTTCTGCTCAGTGGCCTTGTTAGTTCGTCCTCTGGCCCCACCAAGCAAGAATTATTTCGTAGCCAGATAATGTCTCTTCTCAGGATTATCAAATCAATGCTCCAGGATCTTCCCACGGTGAACCTTCGACATGTTCCAATTACTTCGCCTGCCCAGTGTATTCTTCCCATGTTTTTACAGTGATATTTATTTCATTTAGTTTGTATTGTTCAAAATATTTAGGTTCAAGAGACATGATCAGGTCTTCTCTTTCTTTTCTATGCATTATACCTTTCCTTCTTTTTCTCCTCTTTCTTTTGCCTCTATTATTCATCATTATTCGTTATTCTCTTACTTTCCTTAACTTATTATTATCTTTCCTTTTAACTCTTCAGGAGGAAAACCAAGAAAAGAAAGAAAAGTCTTTTCTTTCTCTATGCGTGCTCAAAGCCCTCCCTTTACAGCTCCCTCTTCTTGTTCTAGTAGCCCCTCCTTTACTGCTTCTTGCTCAGCTCTGTCAACCCCTCCCTTACGCCTCCTTGTTCAGCACTCAGTCAGCCCCCTCCCCCACACCTCCCCGCTCAGCACTCGGTCTCTAGCATACTGTGTGAGAGAGAGAGACAATTAACAACTGTGCTTTTTATCTGAATCTTATCAACTACACTTTGGATAGTGTCCGACCTAATAACAGAGCCAATATTTATTATAACTAATACTTTTTTTGTATATATATATATATATATTATACTTTATTTTATTTATTATCTCTTCTCCTTATATTTACTTATCATCTATTATTTCTTTCTTTTCACACATTTTTTTTCAACTCCTATTTTTCTTAGTCTTTCATTTTATTATTTGCTTATATCTCTTCTTTTATTGCTTATATAGTTTCATTTTATTTCTTCTCAAAACCAATTATTTATTTATTCATACTTTATGTTTGTTCAAACAATCTTATTTTGTGAATTACAAGGCCTTTCTTTAAGCATGGTTATACATCACTTATTATACACACAGCTTGGGTACAAAGTCTAAGCTAGTCAGCATAAGTGTACATTGCTTATTTCTTATACATACAGCATGATTATTTATAAGTGTCTAAACTAATACACTCATTTTCCTACCTATAACTTTATCATGCATTATGCTTTCAAATCTGGTTACACATTCATTTCAGCATGAGTAATACATTGGTTTCACTTCAGTAATACATCATTAACAATGTCTTAATGATCAGTATATACTAACATGTACTTTATCATGCATATATATGCATTTCCCTATCCTAGTCCGCCCTCTAGTGGTTTCTCGGCAGTCTTTCATATATTTCCACCTGTGTCTGCTTTATTTCTGCCTACTAAGGAATGTTCACCTCCTTGACCCACACTGTTAAATATCCCCTCTTATATCTCTTCTCTAAGGCCTACTTCACAGTGTAGTTATGTGTTCCTCAAATGATTTAAGATTTAAGTTTTTCAAAACAATCCCCATCCAATCAAAAAATGGCCACTCCTGTGTTATTTCTGCTAAATTCACTACTTCAGTTATCTTGCTCATTAACTCCTTCTTCTTTGTTGCAGTTAATTTTCTCTTCTGCCCTGTGTAATCTATGTATTCTGATTTTTTCCAAAAATGATCGCTGATTCCCTTTGACTCTATCAGGGCTCTTTCCAATTCTCTCTTCCACTTTTCAGATCTGCGTTGACTTTCGATCTCTACGACATTAGCGTGTCTCTGCATTTTCTCTAGTCTTGTTCACTGCAATGGAAAATATTTTGCCTTTTCTTTATCTTTTTCCAATTATTCAATTTCTCTATTCTAAGTTTCCTCTCTCTTTCTCTCCCTCCCATGGGGCTGTCCGTTCAGCCAACCAAAGAGCGAGAGCAAGGCAAGGAAATAACAGAGAATCAGATACCATTTGTTTCTATCATTTTCAACAGTTATTTTTTTCAGTCAGTTTGTTACAGTTCATTTCTCCCATTTCATTCTTGGGCACTCCTTTATTGTATCTGATTCTCCGTGTCACTCCACTGCTGCACACAATACCTCATCAACGCTAAAATCATGCACTTAAACAAACACACAAAACCAGCGCAATTAGTATTTGTAAGTACACAGGCACTAACATAGTTAGTCATGCACATTATCAAACATATACAGAGTTCAACAATTCCCCGTTTTCTGCTCAGTCCGGGTTCCGTCATAACACTGCAATAAATAATCTAATCTACCACCTGGAGGAATTTTGCGCAAATTTTCACTTCACTTCAAATCAAATCACTTTATTGTCACACTACTGTGTACACGAGTGCAACATTAGGTGAAAGTCTTGTGTGCAGTTCCGAGCAACATAGCAGTAATGACAGTGACGAGACATATACCAATTTACAATATCAACATATTTACACAACAGAATTTACATAACAAATGTACACATACTTACACAACAATTTACAAATCAAATGTACACAATACACACAATGTAGAATACACATACACTAGATAAGGGTATATAAAATATATATATATATATACACACTAATTGAATTGGGGAGAATATATTTGACAGAATGAAGGTTAATAAAGTGCAGTGCTGATTGCTGATCGTGAGAGATCATGTGTTCAAAAGTCTGATTGCTTGTGGGAAGAAGCTGTCATGTAGTCGGCTGGTGCGGGTCCTGATGCTGCGATACCGCCTGCCTGATGGAAGTAGTGAGAGCAGCCCATGACTCGGGTGGCTGGAGTCTCTGATAATCCTCCGAGCTTTTTTCACACACCGCCTGTTATATATATATCCTGTTATATATATATAACTTTAAAAATACACTTTTTTAACTACAAATTTAAATGAAATTAAATATAATTTAACAAATTATTTCAAACAGAAAAAAAAGAAGTACTTGTGTGCAGCGTGATCAATGGGGTGTCAGAGTTAAGTACCCGTGTATAAAGTAACTGCGCATGCGTCCTCTACTGGTTTCTCTACTAGTATTAAATTAAATGATATCTTGAGATGCATAATATTTTATTTTGCATAGCAACCACCAAAAATACCTTAGCAACCACCCTGAACACTAGCAACCGGCTAGAAACACCATAGCAACCGCCCAGAATACCCTAGCAACATCATAGCAACCACCCAGAACAGCCTAGCGATCACCCAGTAACCAACTATTAATGATTATGTATTTAATGATTATACACATATTAAGCATGATAAACCAATTCAATTGATGAAACTACAAAGCTGGCACGGAGGTATATATAATTACACAATAAAGTCATTATGATTGTTATTAATATTATTTTATATAGTAAGTAACATGTAAGAAAAAAGTAGTTATATCACTACGTGTGACGAAGACGTTTCTGCAAGCAGGTATTCCCGAGCCATATTAAAGATTTGTTCACAATGAAGAATCGTTCTTGACCGAGTCATCACTACAAGGTGTGATTTTATTGGTTGTACAATCAAAGCTCACTGCTGATTGGCTGCGAGATCGACTTCACGGGAGCAGAACTGATGAACCTCCCGCATTATTCTCTTGAGGTAAGTGGATACGGTTGTTTTCAAATGTGCTGTTTTATAAAACCTTGTATTGTCAGATGCAGCTCTTTATTTGAATTAAATGTAGGCAATATTATTCGTATTATAATATGAGTTGTAGTTAATATCGTTTTTGTTTACATTGAAGCTACCTTTTTCTCTGTAAGAGGATAATGTATGATAAGTTATGTCTACAGCTAGCCACACTTCTATCTTTGAGTGAAAACGTAACATGATATTTTGTTTGTGTCTGATGGATATTATGTCCTTTGGTTTTTGCTGTTTGTGTAGCTTACAATAGCTTAAATACTGCGTGAGGTGTGTATTCATTTTGGCGCTTATTTTAAGCTAAGGCATCCTCAATAGTAGCTTATATGGTGATGTACAAATTAATAGTATACTTATGGTACTCGCCGTTTGTTGTATTTTACATGAATGCATATGGATGCAGATATATTAGAATAAAAATTGTCGATTGATGCAGGTCGCTTCGTGTCAATAAAAGGCAGCGTCGAAGTTTCTAATCAAAGGCGGTTAGATTACTCTCCGCAGAACAGATCCGGTGAGAACCGATTCCAGTGCTCACTGACAGAACTGTCTAATCATAAACCACAAAGTGCATACATACTGTATGTAAGAAATTAATTTTGCTCTGTAGTTAGCTTTATTTAATATAACGGGAGTTTCATGAGTGTTTTTTTACTGGTATTAGTCGAGTGAGTTGAGGGGGAACTTGCTTTCGCGCCTTGCAGTCACGTGATTCATGGAACACAAATCCGCGGTGACAATCTCTTTGAATGGGTTCAAGTAGGATAGAGACGCTTCACTATATTTGCAGCAATTTTTGTTAAATATTAACGCATGATGTGACGCAATACGCATATATTACTACGTTGACGACATTCACAGTATTTTGAGGAGTGATGGAGACACAACTTTAATATGTTTTTCTTGTGTTTAACCCTCAGACATTCCTTATAGATTATGCGTCATCTCAAAACTGACCAAACACCTTAAGTGTAACTTTTATCAATTAAAAATAGATTCACTATATTTTAGTTCAGTAATATTTAGAATATATTTTATGGTACTTAAAGAATTATGATCCAATAATGTCGATGGATGCATTAAAGAATTGTTCATGTCAATCAAAGGCGTTGAGCAATACAGCCAATCAAGGACATGGCCACATGCAAAATGCTTCAGATTTGTCTTCTTGATAAGAAAATCGTTATAGTTAAAAAATGAGCAGGATCATTGAAGCTATTTAAATAAAAACTGTTTTGTTTATGCAACAAATAATTAAGACTACATTCACCCATCCATTCTCCAAACCACTTGTCCACAATCCACTTATAATAAACCTGGCTGGATGGCCAGTCCATCACAGGTTTTAGGCTGCATATTTTACATAACTCTGCTTCTTGAAAATATGAGAGTATTTCAAGTGAAAAACATTCCTGAAATAAATTCCTAAAATTATATTCTACATATAGATACAAATATATAATTAGTATTGAACATGCAAAGAAGTTATGCATCGTTGACTCAAGTTTAGTAATTTTTAATTATGTTGTCATTGTTATTGTTCCAGACTGACTGATCAGAGCACAACCTGCATTTTCTGCTGCACTCTTCTCCTTGGTTAGTATTAATATTGTTTCTTAAGGTGTACTATGACATTTTCATCACATCATTATAATTGTTGTCCCTGTGCTCTAATATGTCTGTTTCTGTTCTGTTTCTTTACAGGTCCCTTGAGCAGTTAATTCACTCTTATTTGAGATGGCACCACGACGAGTTTGGATAGTTGGAAGTTCTATCATTCGCAGGCTGCATTCTCACATCTGTGAGCAGGGCCTGGATGAAGACCTTGGTCTTCGTTGTGAGATCACCTGGGATGGCAGAGGAGGTAGGCTCTGGGAGCAGCTGCTCACGGCTCTGCATTCTCTTCGGGCCAGAGCTCCAGCTCCAGACATCCTGGTTATCCACCTGGGTGGGAACAGTTTGCTCCGGGAGGGCCGCGATCGCCTGGGTTGCCTTCGGGAAATAACGCGGGACCTGGGCAAATGCTTCCAGATGTTTCCCAGTACTAGGCTGGTATTCTCTCACATTCTACCGTCTGAATTGGAGAGGTCAGACTGGCAGGTCTGGCTACGGCGTAGAACGCAGACGACGGTGGATTAACGGGAAGGTGACAGGATTCTTGGCAGGGAGACAGATGCGCTCAATTCGCCATAGAAACATCTGCCCCTGCCATCTGTGCAGAGACGGAGTCCACCTGAGCCCAGAGGGAAACCAGCTTCTGCTGGACAACCTCAAGAAGGTCTGCGGGTGGAACTCCAGAGTTAAAGCCACCAAATGTCCTTTTAAAGGCAACAACGGCTCTTTTAAGAGCCACCCACTCATTTAAATAAAGAGCATTTTTACAAATGTGTGAAATTCTTTGTTCTTCATATTATTTGAGGTGAGGTAGCGGATTGTTATAAAATAAAAAAATGCGATGACGCACACATCTAAAAAGCGCGGTCACAGAAAATGTGATTTTAAACCATTTAAGTGCGAAACGACATTTTGCCGACCATGTCAGATGTTCTGGGATCTAATCCGCACTCGTATAGGGTTTTTTTTTTTCATCAAAACCGAATATGTTCATCAGTGCTTGTATTATATCAAGCAGGGACATGTTTGTGTGCATTTTTGTCTTGTGATTTCACCGGAACGAACAAAGAGTCTCCGAAACCACCTTTTCAATAAACAAACAAAAACGTAAACCTATCCAGTGATTAAATGTTTTCTTTGTTGACACAAATCTTTTGCGATGATTTTAAGAATAAATAGGCAATAAATTATGTAAATAAATACATGCGGACATCACAGAACCCTGAGTGAGGTGTCAAATCGTGCAGATTATTGTCCCACACTCTAGTAACCGAGCGGTGAGTTTTGCCACGGCAAGCACCACTCACATTTTCTTCAGGAAATGTACATTCTAGTTAGCAAAGCAACACTATTGTAATCTCACATACTTATTAGTGGTGTTTGCAAAGCAACACTATTGTAATCTCACATACTTATTAGTGGTGCTTGCAAAGCAACAATATTGTAATCTCACATACTTATTAGTGGTGCTTGCAAAGCAACACTATTGTAATCTCACATACTTATTATTAGTGGTGCTTGCAAAGCAACACTTGTTATCTCACATACTTAATAGTGGTGCTTGCAAAGCAACACTATTGTAATCTCACATACTTATTATTCTTCTTCTTCCGTACAAAACTTCGGCGCGTAACTCGTCCCACACCTTTTGGCGTAGACCCATGAATGAGGTGTCAAATCGTGCGGCTCATTGAGGAGAGGTGTGCTATGACTTTTATAAGCAATCGGGGGTACGGTGTTTGCCCCAGGGGCAAAAAATTGGGCAAAAAATCCCATTGACTTAACATTGAGCCGAACTTTGACGAGTCATAGCTCAGAGCGAGGATTTCGCAGAGACGTGTGATTTACCACATTTGAAGAGGCTGACAGGCTCTGTGAGAACTTACCTCACAATGGGGTAAAAGTTGCACCCCTGGGGGGCAGGAGCTGCCCAAAGTTGCACCAATGTAAGTCAATGGAATTTTTTTCAAAATTTTTTGGTCGCAGACCCACAAATGAGGCGTCAAATCGTGAGGATTATTTGGGAATGGAGTGCTATGACTTTTATAAGCGATCGGGGGTACGGTGATTGCCCCAGGGGCAAAAAATTGGCCAAAAAATCCCATTGACTTAACATTGCGCCGAACTTTGACGAGTCATAGCTCAGAGCGAGGATTTCACAGAGAAGTGTAATTTACCACATTTGAAGAGGCTGACAGGCTCTGTGAGAACATACCTCACAATGGGGTAAAAGTTGCACCCCTGGGGGGCATGAGCTGCCCAAAGTTGCCACAATGTTAAGTCTATGGTAGATTTTGTATTGAACATAACTCTGGATCACAGTGTCTTAGAGACAAGGGGGCGGGCTCATTTTACTCAGACGACCAATCAGTCTCTCAGGATCATTGTGAAGCTATCAAGCCACGCCCTAGCAACCATTTAGAGCACCTTAGCAACAAGTCCCATAGACTTCCACTAAAAGAGATCAAAGGGATATCTCTGGACTGAATTATCATAGAAACACAAGGGTGGTCTCGTTTGACTTGGGGAAGTAAAACAGCCAATCATGAATCCCCTCAACACTTCCAAGCCCCTCCCTAGCAACCATTTTCGAGCACCTTAGCAACCAAAATCCAAAGAGAGATATCTTCCATTCTGAATGTCACAGAGGCATGGGAGTTGGTTTATATCATTCAAACGGAGAAGCAGCCTTTGGAGATTCATCATTGGCAGCTGCCAAGCCACTCCCTAGCAACAATTTAGAGCACCCTAGCAACCACATTTACTGATTTCAATTACAGTAAGATATCTTCAGATCAGAATGTCCTAGAGACATGATAGTTGCTTTGTTTTAATTGGGTGAGTAATCAGTCTTCATCTTTCATCATGTGAACTACTTAGCCACGCCCTAGCAACCATTTAAAGCACCCTAGCAACAAAACACCATTGACATCCATTCAAAATCACTAAGATGTGTATCTTAGGATCAGAATGTCGTAGAGACTTCCGGGTTGACATATTTCACTCAGGATGGAAAGTAGACTTGATAAATATCACCCTGGTAACTGCCTAGCAACCAAATGGGGTTACCCTAGCAATATGGTGTATTTCTTTGTGTTTCTCTGTGTACTTCTCTAAAAACAGATATATGGTGTATTTCTGTTTCTTTTAATTAGGCTAGTTGTATATCTCTTGACCAGTCATGGTGTCTGCTCTAGCAAACTGAAAGTATAATGAATATCTTTAGAGCTTGTACTCCTTTTCATTTGATCTAATAACATTGTGCGTGTGAGCAAAAGAAGCCCCCTCAGTAAGAGGGTACATAGATGTTTAAATCAAGGGCTAGAGATGTGTGAGGAGGACATGGCTGTTATTTCTCGTACACAGATGTTTAAATCAAGGGCTAGGGATGTGTGCTGAGGACACGGCTGTTTTTCTCTCACACACATATTTCTAAGTTAAAAGCATTCTTTCCTTGAACAGTGACTTTGTCAAAAATTGAGGAGTTACCAGCTGAATGTAAAAGATATACGTTTTTAAAAATAGATGAGTGAGGGATTTTCCACCAATATTTAATTAGCAAGGAACATAAAACATATTGGTGTCAGGAGAAAGAATTGAGGGAAATAATCCCATTGGCTAGAGATAAGGAGCAGAATGACAACAAAAAGGTATATAACTGGGAACTTAGGATAATGAAGTCAGAACGGACAGCTGACCGGTCTCATGTAGTTTGTTGGTGTTCAATAAACTATAACTTTGGCATCTGGAACTTGGGACTCCGAGAGTTTTCTTACAACTTAGAGAGAAACATCTTGAATATTCCACGACATATTCTTTGGCGCCCAACGTGGGGCCGGCATTGAGGTCAAAGGAACCAGAGGTTACTGACAGGACGCTGAACGGGTCGCACAAAAAAGCACTGGCGCCATAAATCGAGGTAAGCGTTTTGCTTAAGGTGTTTTTGTGTGATCTGAGATAGCAAGTCCCAGTAAGTAGCTTCCCTAAGACTTTTGCCGGTCCGAACATAGAATAATTTGGACTAATTGGCTAAGATAGAGGTGAGTTCCAGATTTCAAAAATTGGGGAAGGGGGGTAATTATTTAGAGAAGAAAGAAAAAGCCTGTAGAGGTGTGTCGGGAGTGCGACAGTCGGAAGAGCGACGGCGCGTGTTAAATCCCGTGTTTAGGTATATAGTCAAGAAGTTTGAAATTCCTGTAGCTACAGGTGTGAAAATCCTAACGCGGGTACATTTATAGTAGAAAATTCGCGTTGTAATTCCTCCAGGTGGTAGATTAGATTATTTTTTGCAGTGTTTTGACGGAACCCGGACTGAGCAGAAAATGGGGAATTGTTGAACTCTGTGTGTGTTTGAGATAATGAATAATGTGCATAACTAACTATGTTGTTAGTGCCTGTGTACTTACAAATAGCCTACTAATTGAGTTGGTTTTGTGTGTTTGTTTAAATGCATGATTCTAGTGTTGATGAGGTATTGTGTGCAGAGGCGGAGTGGAGCGGAGAATCAGATACAATAAAGAAATGCCCAAGAGTGAAATGGGACAAATAAACTGCAACAAATTGACTGAGTAAAAAGACTGTTGTAAAATTAGAGACAAATGGTATCTGATTCTCTGATATTTCCTTGTCTTGCTCTTACTCACTGGAGGCTGACCGGACAGCCCCATGTGAGGGAGAGAAAGAGAGAGGAAACTCAGAAAAGAAAAAGTTGAATAAATGGAAAAAGATAAAGAAAAAGGCTAAATGTTTTCCATTGCAGTGAACAAGACTAGAGAAAAATGCAGAGACAGGAGAGTTTTATCCGTTTGTTGTCTGGAAAGAAATTGTAGCAGGTAACATCTCTCATATACAGTACTAGAGACTGAGTGCTGTGAAGAGTTGTAAAGGGAGGGGCTGCTGAGCAGAGACAGAGCTGTAAAGGGAGGGCTGTGAGCATGCACAGAAACAGAGAAGACTTTTTTTCTTGTCTCAGTTTTCCTCATGAAACAGAAATCCTAATTTGGTGGCAGGCTGAGAGGAGAAAATAAGTAGAATTAAAAAGATTAATAATAACAAGGAATTAGTGATCATTTCTGGAGTTATGAACAAATTAACTACAAAAAAGAAAGGAAAAAAAAAAGAGTTTAAGGTGATTTTTAATAGAGAATAAAGGAGAATTAGCACCAATGAAGAAATTGTCTTGGACAGAGACCCAAAATGGATGAGACAGCTGTGGGTATAAGTATATGGGTTTTAATATAAAACCGAAGTAGTAACAGATATAGTAATCAACCACTGTAAATAATGAGTGGTTTTTATGGAAATAAAGGAGAGCGATAAAAAGAGGAGAGCAAAAGGAGGGGCAGAAGTAATAGGTTTGTTTTACTATAATCAAAATTCTAGAATTTGAGATCCAGATAGAGAGATTGATCCTCTGATGTGTAATTAATGAGGAGTATGTGTGCAATTTACAGCAAAGAAAATCTATTTAGGCTATTTTCAAACTTCCATCAATACGAGAGGCAGAAGAGATCTGATGATTAAAAACAAAAAGGGCAATTAATGAATATTCTGGTTGTAGAATTAAAACCAATGATAAAAATTGTGTGTTTGTGTATGTATGATGATGTATGTGTGTATATGTGTATGTATGTATAAGGATAAATATAATACAGTATAAACAAACAAATACATGTAAAACAAAAATGTGCATGAAATCAAAAAGTTAACTCTTAGCTGACTGGACGATGTTTATTGTTGGGCTGTTCTTTTCATGCCATGAAGGAAGCCTGATGTGAGATTTATTAAACTGAGAGGGAGCAGCTGTTGAATGGACATGTGCCAGATCATAACTCCTTTTATATCTAGGTGACGAGTAAGAATATTTAGATTATATAAAAAAATTAATCATTTTAAAGCGATTGAATTCTATTTGGGGAATCACATTATCTGGAGAAATAATAAAGCTTTGAGTCAAGTGTATTGCATTAAACTAAAGTCAAATAAGTAATTGGATTTTAAACAAAGGTTGTGTATAAGATAAGTGTTGTTATATTCAAGCAAATGGCAAAAGAGGGCCAATGATATGATGATAAAATAACTAATAAGAAAATTATATTTAGCATCTTATGAATTCATGTGTCTGTTTTATGTTCTGTCCTGTCCAGTTTATGAGAAAAAATTATTTTAACATTATTGAATTATACACTAGAAAGTTGTTTTAGATTTTTCTATGATTTTAAAAGTGTCTGGAGAACAATATAAATGTGAGTGCAGTGCTGTCGGTGTAGACTTGATCAACCAACAAAAGATAGACAGAGATTTTTTATTTTTGTTAGGAACTGTCTGATGAAGACATTGAGGATGATTTGAGGGGAAACAGGCCTCTCTTGGTGTCTTCAGACAGACAGAAAGGGGCCCCGACTTTAGAAAAAGATAGATAGCAGATAGATAGATATTTTATTTTTATTTTATTTTTCTCTTATTTGATTTTTGTTTTGTTTGGTATACACAGAATAGGTCTTGGTTGATCATGAGTACACTGAGAAGCTGCATTTGAGACATTTGAGACTAAAATTAAAGAAAAATAAATGTAAGAATGATTTGGATCATTTAAAAATTGGTTTATGGGGCAGGTGAAGCCCATGGAGAAAGGTTAAAATTAAATTGAACATCATACCGTCCTCAAATATAAATGTTAATAACTTCATATTGATGTGTCTATTCTGTGTTTCTTTTGTCATCATAATGTGTATGTTGTTTCACTAACTCATTCTGGAACGAGTTTCTCACCATTGCAGATGGCTGGGCAAGATGATTTTATAGAAGTTACTAATTCTGCAGGAGGAAATCCAGAGACAAAGACTGAAAATGATGTGGACTGTTATCTGATTGATCCTCCTGCGCTCATTCCTGCTGGTAATCATTACTGATCTGCCATTTATGATGTGGATTAAAATTTCTCTGGAAAAAATTGATTTCAGTCTTATACGATCACTTTATGGTTTTCTAGAATGCCATCAATGGGGTTAGATACCCGTGTCTAAATTGTTCTGAGGGTCCAAATTTAAATCCAGCAGCTAACCAATGGTTTATTGATTTGAAGAAATAAATATTACAAATGTATGGCAAAGTTATAGAGTTACCTATCGAATTGGTAACTCCCCTAAATTTTCCAGAGAGTACCCTCATAATTAAAAAAAAAAAAAAAAAAAAGGGTTAGTGGGTTTAAAAAGAGTTGCTTGAGTGTCTATTTGCCATAGTTAATACATGAAAGTATATTTTTAGAGGTATAATAATGATAACTGTTAAATGATGCTGAAACATTTGGATAAAGAGTAATGAGAAATTAAAAGAGCGTAGTGTATTTTAGAATGTATTTTACTGAGCAATTATTTCAAAACACAAGAAAAGAGATGTTTGAATTTCCATTGTGCCTCTTTATGACTTTATTATGTTTAGACTTTTACTTTTCTGTTTGTTTAAAGACTTGATTTATATTATTTTATTAGACAGAATGGAAGTTCCTTAACCTGAGAAAGTGTAAGAAATGGAGAAAGCAGTAATAGTGAGTTATTACTTAATAGTAAAAAGGGGATTATAATAAATCAATAATAAGATATGTGTTGTAAATGTATAGCTCCGCTTGAACAGAAGGCTAAGTAAGTTGAATTGATTATATAGAGAATGTCAAAAAAGACATTGTGTTCTGTTTTATTAAAGATTTGAAGGTTATGTATGTTGTTTGAACGTAAAGAAGTGAGTTGAGAGTAGTTTTTGGTTTTTAAATGGTGTGAGCTGAGAAAGTTTGAAAGCAGTTAATATAATCAATTATTATAAATATCACAATTTTTACTGTTGAATAATAAATCAAATATATTATTGTGAGATTCTAAAACGAAAGCTGTAATGAGATTAGAAACAGTGTGAGGGAGTGGAATGCCCCCCATCACTCCTCACTCTTGGTCTAAAATTGATAAGCGTCTGCTTGAAATAGAAACACAAGAGCAGATTTTGAAGAAATATCTCTTAAGTTGTTTTATTTTATTTTGATTTGATTTTTATATGTAAAATGATGTGCTTTGACAATAATGTTAGATAGAGTGATATGAAGATTGGACTAAAGATAGGAGATTTAGTTGAAAATTAATTTGAAAGAATAAATGTAGGTTAAAAAACTGTCTAGAGGCTATTATTGAATTAAGGTGATGTTTTTAAATTAAGCTTCCTAGAAGCTTGACAGGCTTGACAAGCTATTCCCAACCATGTTGATATAATGAGTTCAATTTTAGCATATTTTATTTCTAATTTGGACAATTTTAATAGATTGATGAATTTTTAATAATGCTTTTTGAATTTAACTATGTTTTGAATTGTCTCCAGATTTAAGCATTTGTAGATGGTTCCATTGGCTGTGTCGGTTCTCTGGTGATACTCCCTGAAAAAGAAAATATCTGTTTACTGATTCTGAATTAATAAGGATTGAGGACAGAGCAGTATCAAGACCAGTGGCAAGAGGTGACGGTCCGATGACGGGTAAGACTTGACAATGGCAAAAATGTTGAGCGACCTAAGGCAGGGCGTCACCGCCCTGGAAACCTGACCAAGAAGGTTTGAAAGGGGTTTAAGGAAGTGGATGAATGCTCTTAGATCAGAAGCATCAAAAGGAAGGTCTAGAAGAGACCTGCCCGAAAATGGAAAGTTCCACTGAACCCGACTGCATTTTAATAACAAAGTATTCTGTCACTGTGTTATCAGGGGATCATACCCTGTGTAGAGGATTATTTATAGATTGGTTTTGGGGGTAAAGTTTTGAGAACCGTTGCAGACAAAGGAGTGCCTGACTTTTTACAAAAGTATTAAACAAACATGCGAATGTTTGTATGATAATTAATTTAGACTGGAAGATGATTTATTACTTACGCTTTAATTGAACTCATGTACATTTTAAAAGTAATGAGGTATGGAAAAAGAAACATGTTGGTGACTAAAGTTAAGATTGCTTGTTTTGTTTGGATATAACAATATAAATGGAATTGTTTAAGAAATAGGGTGCAGGGTTGACTAAAATTGGTATAATGATTGAAACAGCAATTCTTGTGAGGGGAATAATATTGTATTGTGTGTTAACATTGATAAAATTAATCTTTATCAAAGCAATAACTAAGTACATGACATTGATCAATGTGAATGGTCCAATGCAACAGAAAGACCAAACTGGGAGAAAATTGATTCATCCAATGAAGATATGTATGAGAAGATGAATGATATGTTATATATTTGATTTTTTTATTGTCTTTTATTGATTTGATACTCTGAATTACTCTGATGCAGTCTGAAACTATGGAAAACAGCGTAGCTTGCAGTTTGTAAGGACGTTCAGAGTTAAGGGAAAATGTATTAATGTGATACAGAGAGTGAGATAACTTTGGAAACAGGAGGGAATGGAATGTATGTGATAAGGGAATGAATAGGGAGTTTTAAGACAAGGAACACCCGTGGTAGTTTTCCTCCTCTGAGGAGAATTATAGCCTTCTGGTAAACAACCCTGTAAATTTTGTGTAGAGATACTAAAGGAATGATGTAATGTTCTTAAGTGGAGCAAAGTCAGGCTCTGCCTGGCACCTGACTGAAGGAGGCAGAGGACCCGTGTGTTATTTATTGCTAAAAGCGGGATGAAACAAATGTATGTGGTTGTACACACATTTACTATTTTAGAAGAATGTGTGTAGCCAATGACTGTAATAAGGGAAATCATTTAATATTCTAATCAAACGAATGCAGAAAGTAATGATTGTTAGTTAATATAAAACATTTAACCATATGAGTTGATTACAGTCTGCTTTATGCATATAAAATGAAATAGTAATGCTGTTGCCATCATTGAAGCAAGTTGTGACAGGATGACCCGTTGAAGGAGAGAAGGTGGAAAACAATTGTGGCCTACAATACCAATGAATTAGAAAGACATATTAATTTGGATGATGTTATTACTAACAAACTAGGGATAAGTGTTGCCCCCAATAAATGGCCACTAAGCAGAAAGCAAGTGAAGGCAGTACTGAAGTATTTAAGAAAAGTTAAGAAACATTCGTCAGAAAAAGTCCTCAACCCAGAGAAAGCCCAGGGGAAGTCAGGGGTCGGATACTTTTAGTGGTCCTCGTCTGACCAGCCTGGTGAAGATTAGCATAATAAGTTAAGAACACGCTGGGGTTAAAGAGGTACTGAATTAATAAGAATAATAAACATATAGGGATAACAAAATGGCACCAACACCAGTAGATCAAATATGCATGGAGTTTCCAATGTATAGAGACGTGATAAAAGAAATGTCTAAAAAATGGGAGAGAAGAACAAAAGGGCTGAAGACAAAATGGCCAGCAGAGGGCACATTTGATGTGGGGGTATGCAGGGAGATGGGAGCACAATAAACCAAAAGAAAAGAGCCAGGTGAGGATAATGAAACGAGATAGGGAACTAATGATATTACAAATGTTCAAAACCAAAGGGATAAAAATATTAAAACAGGAAAGGGAAGGGAAAAAGATGGATGAAGAAAAAGTGGAAAGGCCTCCTCCCTATGCGCCACTAATGGAGAATGAAGAAAAGATGCAGATGCCCCTGGTAGGATTTAAAGGAGAACTCCAGGTGGAAGGAGAAATAGAAATAAATGAAATACCACAGTCAGAATCACAAGAGGACCTAATGAAGTCACTCCAGACACGTGTATATCCAGGGCTGTTGGGACTAAACAAAGACAGTGATGGAGAAAAATCAGATGACAGCACACCAAGTGAAACTAAACTACAAGATGAACTGGGTGGACAATGCAGTGACATAAAGGAAGGAATGCTGACAAAAAAAGAAATTAGTGAACAAGTAAAAGACGCCTGTCATCAGGCATTGCAGGAAGGGCTGTCAGAATATAAAAAGGCAGGAAATGGAGTGAAAAGAACAAGCAAGGGCCAGTGGCATCAAAGAAGATCTTGATCATAAGACTGGTGAGACTGAAGAGTTGATACACTTCAATGATGATGATGAACTGACACAACTGGCAGAAGACAACGGTGCGGCAGTGTTGGAACTGAGCAATGAAAAACAACAAAGAACACAAAGGGAGCTACAAGAACTCAGAAGCAGGACACAAAGACCGTCTGAAAGCATGAAAAGTGTAAAAAATGGAACAAGATTAAGAAAGCATGTTCTTCCAGATCTAAGCGCAATGGGCAGCAAGATTCAAAGGAGCGCTAAAACAGGCGTCAGTATTCCTCTAGCAGAAGAAAGCAGGCAACTCTTTGCATTCACCTATCAAGGAACAAAGGAGAAATCCTAGACAAAACGAGAATGCACCTTTTTCAATAGTTCCTGGAGACCTTGTGTAACTGAGAGTGTTTCGGTGAAAGTGGAATGAGCCCAGGAGGGAAGGACCTTATGAAGTAGTGCAGGCAACCCCAACAGCAGAAAAGGTAAGAGGCAGTAACACGCGGTATCATTTAAATCACTGTACCAGTGTACGCCGAAGAAATCTTCCACACGCTTAAGAACCTGAGGCAGCCGAAGAAGAACAGCAAGAACAAGCCCAAGAACCTGGCAACGCAGCAGATCCACAGGTACCGGCTAGAGCATCTGAAGAAAGTGAAGTGGAAGTGGAAGAAGGAGAAGCGGAAGTAGAAGAAGGACAAACGCACGTAGAGGAAGAGCACGCTGAGGCAGAAAGAGAGATTGAGGTACGTGCCGCAGCGGAGCAGGAAAGCACAGAAAGTGAGACGGAAGTACATGTTACAGAGGAACAGGAACCATAAAGTGCGGAAGGAGAGGCAGAAAGTGTTCATTTTACTGAACCAGACACAGAATCACTTGAAGGAAATGAAACAGGCCAATAAACGCAGCCATTGGACGAGGTGTTGTGGGAGGCAGAAGAAAGACTGGACACTCAAGAAGGTATTAATGTGGATGATGCTGTTACTAACGTATTTGGAACAGATATTGCCTCCCACACAGGGCCTACCGGAGAAACAAGCAAGGAAAGACCAGACTTCTCAGATGCAGGACCATCCATGCGACCATGGTATAATGAATATCCTACAATCAACACCTCAAACCTTGCATTCTATTTCCCAGACTGAGCAGGGACTAGATAGCATAAAACAAGAAAGTAGACAGAAACGTGCACCTGGATCCTGGCCCAAAAGTCCACATTATGAAACCAAGCAATATAATAAGCCTACAAAGATAATTAACCAAAACATGCCGGCACAGATTGACTTAGATAATAATATGGAACCCATAGAGTCAGTAGGAACAGAGGACTTGTTAGAACATGCACAACAAAATGACTGGTACAAATGGGCTAGATATACCGCTAAGCAAGCAGGCATGACGAATTGTATAATGTGCTCGCCCTCTCCGCTAAAGGAATTGATAGTAGTTCCAAATCAATATGACTATAAGCATTGTGCAGCACATTATGCCAAAAATTGTGGTGACTCAGACAGAATTGTGTTTTGTCCAGCAGAATGTTTGGCATTGTTGAGTAATCTAGGCTATGAAAAATTTTATACAAAGATAAGATGGGGAGATGAATGTAAGAGATTCGATGTGCGTGTGGATAATAAGAAAAAAGAAAGCCCATCGTTATATAAAATAAATAGACAACTGAGTTACGAATGCTTTAACAAAACAAAAGGGAAAACAAATGTAGGACAATTTAAGGGAAATTGCGCAGTAATATGGCATTTAGATACAGAAATTTACTTTACTAACGATGTGATCAGGTTTAGTGGACTCCAATATGCAACAGCAACATTGGGACAAGGTTACTGAGCATATAATTCCGGAATGTTTGGGAGTAGCTATTGGCAAATGCATTACAGGATGTGAAAATCACACTATAGTATCGCCTGCGATACTGCTACATATAGAACAAACGGTACTATAGCAGACTATTTTTGGTTATGTGGGGGAGTTCAATTGAAAACCGCACTACCTAAAGGTTGGAAAGGATTGTGTGCTAGAATAAGGCTACTACAAGAAGTAACTATGGTAAAATGGGACCCCTATGACTTCCAAACTGCACCAAAGACCATAGTTCATAACACAGTAAGGGTGAAAAGAGCATACACCCCAGATCCTGAGGTCTACCTAGATTCAATTGGCCAACCAAGAGGAATACCTCATGAGTTTAAAGCCAGAGATGAGATAAAATCAGGCTTTGAGTCGATACTCCCATGGGTTACAATTAACAAAAATGTAGAATGGATCAATTATATTTTCTATAATCAGCAGAGATTTATCAATTATACTGATGAGGCATTAAAGGCGTTAGGAGATCAATTAGCAGCCACTAGTAAAATGGCATGGCAAAATCGTCAAGCACTAAATTGGTTATTAGCAGATAAAGGGGGAGTATGTGTTATGTTTGGATTAGATTGCTGCACCTACGTACATACCAAATAATACATCTCCAGAAGGAACCTTTACACAGGCAATGAAGAAACTGCATAACTTGCGCACAGAAGTTAAAGTTAATGCCGGACGAGATCAGTCGTTTGGGAGATGGTTTGATGATCTTTTTGGATCATGGAAGATGGGGCTCATGAAGATAGGGATAATGATACTTGTAGGAGTGACTTTATTTGGCTTATTGTTCTGTTGTGTTATTCCCATTCTAAAATCTATAATGACTCAAACAGTAGCTAAGCAAATGGTGATTGTTTCAATGACACCATTGGAAACAAGTATGGAAACCAGACAATATAGCTTAGGGCAGGGATTGGATGAACTTGACGAGTTTTAAAAGCCATTGAAAACATCCTGAAGACCATTAAAAAATAAATAAATAAATAAATAAATAAATAAAGGGGGAAACAAAAGCGATATTTAAGCTTACAAAAAGAGCCTGAGTACTTAACATTTTTTCTCATGTGATTGTTAAAGAGGGACATTTCTAGGTAATTGTATTTTCTTTTGCATTATGAATATGTTTTCTGTTTTTGACATCTTTTTGTTCTTTTATTAAAGTTATCCTTTGATTTAATAATATAGAGGAAGGGGTCTGTAAAACACCTTGATAGATTTAATCAAGTAGAGATAGTGGGATTACTACTTATGTTTCAATATGTATGACAACTGTTATTGTGAGTATTTGCCCAGAGAGAACAAGAATGGCTACAACAAGAAGACATGAAGGATCGAGCGACGAGCACCTCAGTGCTTAGCTGCAAGAGCGAATAGACTCAACTGGTGGTTTAAAAACCCGCTGTCTGCTCCAACACGCCACCAGATAGCACTCCAGGCTACCAGAAATGTCTGTGAGTTCCTCTGGCACCGATGGATGCATATTACTATATCAGTTATTCTAGTGATTGTTAATGTATCTAGACAGTATGTAATCAATTGTATTCTACATCGCGCAAGGCTTTACAATTTCATGCACTTGCTTATAACACAAAGTTAATTTGTTGTCACCCTCCCAAAGAACAGTGATAGCTAGAGGATTGGGTTCTTTTACTCCTTTCTAGCCAAATGTGGAAGGAGATGTTTGGACCCAAGTCCTGCAGAGTGCAGCCCCATAGAGACAGTATTGGATAAAGAAATTGCGTGGCCTATTTTGGCCACATGATGGAATAAGACAGGCTGGCTTGTGTGACTGCACTCTGGTCGAGGGAAATAGGATGTGAGACTTTTTGTAAGTCTCAAAGGGGGGAGTATATGGTGTATTTCTTTGTGTTTCTCTGTGTTTCTCTGTGTACTTCTCTAAAAACAGATATATGGTGTATTTCTGTGTTTCTTTTAATTAGGCTAGTTGTATATCTCTTGACCAGTCATGGTGTCTGCTCTAGCAAACTGAAAGTATAATGAATATCTTTAGAGCTTGTACTCCTTTTCATTTGATCTAATAACATTGTGCGTGTGAGCAAAAGAAGCCCCCTCAGTAAGAGGGTACATAGATGTTTAAATCAAGGGCTAGAGATGTGTGAGGAGGACATGGCTGTTATTTCTCGTACACAGATGTTTAAATCAAGGGCTAGGGATGTGTGCTGAGGACACGGCTGTTTTTCTCTCACACACATATTTCTAAGTTAAAAGCATTTTTTCCTTGAACAGTGGCTTTGTCAAAAATTGAGGAGTTACCAGCTGAATGTAAAATATATACGTTTTTAAAAATAGATGAGTGAGGGATTTTCCATCAATATTTAATTAGCAAGGAACATAAAACATATTGGTGTCAGGAGAAAGAATTGAGGGAAATAATCCCATTGGCTAGAGATAAGGAGCAGAATGACAACAAAAAGGTATATAACTGGGAACTTAGGATAATGAAGTCAGAACGGACAGGTGACCAGTCTCATGTAGTTTGTTGGTGTTCAATAAACTATAACTTTGGCATCTGGAACTTGGGACTCCAAGAGTTTTCTTACAACTTGGAGAGAAACATCGTGAATATTCCACGACAGCAACCAAGAAACAAATCACATATCTCTGCACAAGAAAATCACAGAGACTTCCGGGTTGACTTATTTCACTCAGGATGGCAAGGAGCATTGTTTGCTGTCACCTTGGTAACTGCATATCAACCAGATGGTTTTCCCTAGCAACCATGGAACAACACTTATATCTCTGCACCAGAACATCCTACTGTCATGGGGGTGGGACATTGTGGTAAGACATTTTGCCACGGCAAGCACCACTCACATTTTCTTCAGGAAATGTACATTCTAGTTAGTGGTGCTTGCCATAGGCAAAGCATCACTATTGTTCTCTTGCATACTTATTATTATTATTATAATTATTATTATTTTTCCACACATAGTTTGGCGCGCTACTCCTCCCGCAGCTTTTGTCACAGACCTCTGAGTGAGGCATCAAATCGTGCGGCTCATTGAGGAGAGGTGTGCTATATCTTTTCTAAGCGATCGGGGGTACGGTGTTTGCCCCAGGGGCAAAAAATTGGGCAAAAAAATCCCATTGACTTAACATTGAGCCAAACTTTGACGAGTTATAGCTCAGAGCGAGGATTTCACAGAGACGTGTGATTTACCACATTTGAAGAGGCTGACAGGCTCTCTGAGAACATACCTCACAATGGGGTAAAAGTTTTACCCCTGGGGGGCAGGAGCTGCCCAAAGTTGCCCCAATGTAAGTCAATGGAATTTTTTGAAAAATTTTTTGCTCGCAGACCCACAAATGAGGCGTCAAATCGTGCAGATTATTTGGGAATGGTGTGCTATGGCTACTATAAGTGATCGGGGGTACGGTATTTGCCCCAGGGGCAAAAAATTGGGCAAAAAATCCCATTGACTTAACATTGAGCCGAACTTTGACGAGTTATAGCTCAGAGCGAGGATTTCACAGAGACGTGTGATTTACCACATTTGAAGAGGCTGACAGGCTCTGTGAGAACATACCTCACAATGGGGTAAAAGTTTTACCCCTGGGGGGCAGGAGCTGCCCAAATTTGCCCCAATGTTAAGTCTATGGTAGATTTTGTATTGAACATAACTCTGGATCACAGTGTCTTAGAGACAAGGGGGCGGGCTCATTTTACTCAGACGACCAATCAGTCTCTCAGGATCATTGTGAAGCTATCAAGCCACGCCCTAGCAACCATTTACAGTACCTTAGCAACAAGTCCCATAGACTTCCATTGAAAGAGATCAAAGGGATTTCTCTGGACTGAATTATCATAGAAACACGAGGGTGGTCTCGTTTGACTTGGGGCAGTAAAACAGCCAATCATGAATCCCCTCAACACTTCCTAGCCCCTCCCTAGCAACCATTTTCGAGCACCTTAGCAACCAAAATCCAAAGACAGATATCTTCCATTCTGAATGTCACAGAGGCATGGGAGTTGGTTTATATCATTCATACTGACAAGCAGCCTTTGGAGATTCATCATTGGCAGCTGCCAAGCCACTCCCTAGCAACAATTTAGGGCACCCTAGCAACAACATTTATTGATTTCAATTACAGTAAGATATCTTCACATCAGAATGTCCTAGAGACATGATAGTTGCTTTGTTTTCATTGGGTGAGTAATCAGTCTTCAGCTTTCATCAGGTGAACTACTTAGCCATGCCCTAGCAACCAATAAAAGCACCCTAGCAACAAAGAACCATTGACATCCATTCAAAATCACTAAGATGTCTATCTTAGGATCAGAATGACGTAGAGACTTCAGGGTTGACTTATTTTACTTAGGATGGAAAGTAGACTTGATAAATATCACCCTGGTAACTGCCTAGCAACCAAATGGGATTACCCTAGCAACCAAGAAACAAATCACATATCTCTGCACAAGAAAATCACAGAGACTTCTGGTTTGACTTATTTCACCCAGGATGGCAAGGAGCATTGTTGCCTGTCACCTTGGTAACTGCCTAGCAACCAGATGGGGTTTCCCTAGCAACCAAGAAACAAATCACATATCTCTGCACAAGAAAATCACAGAGACTTCCGGGTTGACTTATTTCACTCAGGATGGCAAGGAGCATTGTTGGCTGTCACCTTGGTAACTGCCTAGCAACCAGATGGGGTTACCCTAGCAACCAAGAAACAAATCACCTATCTCTGCACAAGAAAATCACAGAGACTTCCGGGTTGACTTATTTCACTCAGGATGGAATGTAGTCTTGATAAATATCACCCTGGTAACTGCCTAGCAACCAGATGGGGTTATCCTAGCAACCAAGTAACAAATCACATATCTATGTACTAGAAAATCACAGAGACTTCCGGGTTGACTTATTTCACTCAGGATGGCAAGGAGCATTGTTGGCTGTCACCTTGGTAACTGCCTAGCAACCAGATGGGGTTACCCTAGCAACCAATAAACAAATCACATATCTCTGCACAAGAAAATCACAGAGACTTCCGGGTTGACTTATTTCACTCAGGATGATAAGGTGCATTGTTGCCTGTCACCTTGGTAACTGCCTAGCAACCAGATGGGGTTAACCTAGCAACCAAGAAACAAATCACATATCTCTGCACAAGAAAATCACAGAGACTTCCGGGTTGACTTATTTCACTCAGGATGGCAAGGAGCATTGTTGGCTGTCACCTTGGTAACTGCCTAGCAACCAGATGGGGTTACCCTAGCAACCATGGAACAACACCAATATCTCTGCACCAGAACATACTACTGTCATGGGGGTAGCGTCTTTCAACTTTGGGCAGTAGGTGGGATATTGTGGTAAGAAATTTTGCCACGGCAAGCACCACTCACATTTTCTTCAGGAAATGTACATTCTAGTTATAATTATTATTATTCCACACATAGTTTGGCGCGCTACTCCTCCCGCAGCTTTTGTCACAGACCCCTGAGTGAGGCATCAAATCGTGCGGCTCATTGAGGAGAGGTGTGCTATATCTTTTCTAAGCGATCGGGTGTACTATGTTCGAACAGCAGACGAAAAAGCGGCCAAAAAAGTCCCATTGACTTTACATTGCGGAATGTTCAGAAATTTAAATCCCAACTGACATTTTCACACACACAGACAAAAAAAGGGCCTGTCAGCCCTGCGTCTCTCTCTCTCTCTCTCCCCCTCAGAGGATTTCTTTTATCAAGCAGCCAATAAAAATCTTCATAGCCACACCCTAAAACATGCTAAAAATGTGCTAGCATCATGCTAACATATGCTGGCATCACCTAGCGAAGTGCTAAAACATGCTATAAACGTGTTAGCAACATGCTAACACATGCTGGCATCGCCTAGCGAAGTGCTAAAACATGCTAAAAACGTGCTAGCATCATGCTAACACATGCTGGCATTGCATAGCAAAGTGCTAAAACATGTTAAAACGTGCTAGCATTATGCTAATGCATGTTAGTATTGCTTAGGGGATTGCTAAAACATGTTAAAAACATGATAGCATCATGCTAACACATGTTAGCATTGCCAAACAAAGTGCTAAAACATGCTAAAAACGTGCTAGTATCATGCTAACACATGCTAGCTTCACCTAGTGAAGTGCTAAAACATTCTAAAAACGTGATACCATCATGAAAAACACGTGTTAGCAACATTCTATGACCTTTATTTTAGTGCTTAGATACAAGTTAGAAAATGCTATTTGACGAGTTTTGCCACGGCAAGCACCACTCACATTTTCTTCAGGAAATGTACATTCTAGTTAGTGGTGCTTGCCAAAGGCAAAGCATCACTATTGTTCTCTTGCATAAATTATTCCACACAAAGTTTGGCGCGCTACTCCTCCCGCAGCTTTTGTCACAGACCCCTGAGTGAGGCATCAAATCGTGCGGCTCATTGAGGAGAGGTGTGCTATATCTTTTCTAAGCGATCGGGTGTACGATGTTCGAACAGCGGACGAAAAAGCGGCCAAAAAAGTCCCATTGACTTTACATTGCGGAATGTTCAGAAATTTAAATCCCAACTGACATTTTCACACACACAGACAAAAAAGGGCCTGTCAGCCCTGCGTCTCTCTCTCTCTCTCTCTCTCCCTCAGAGGATTTCTTTTATCAAGCAGCCAATAAAAATCTTCATAGCCACACCCTAAAACATGCTAAAAATGTGCTAGTATCATGCTAACATATGCTGGCATCACCTAGCGAAGTGCTAAAACATGCTATAAACGTGCTAGCAACATGCTAACACATGTTGGCATCGCCTAGCGAAGTGCTAAAACATTCTAAAAACGTGCTACCATCATGAAAAACACGTGTTAGCAACATTCTGTGACCTTTATTTTAGTGCTTAGAAACAAGTTAGAAAATGCTATTTGACGAGTTTTGACACGGCAAGCACCACTCACATTTTCTTCAGGAAATGTACATTCTAGTTAGTGGTGCTTGCCAAAGGCAAAGCATCACTAGTGTTCTCTTGCATAATTATTATTAGTGGTGCTTGCCAAAGGCAAAGCATCACTATTGTTCTCTTGCATACTTATTAGTGGTGCTTGCCATAGGCAAAGCATCACTATTGTTCTCTTGCATACTTATTATTATTATTAGTGGTGCTTGCCATAGGCAAAGCATCACTATTGTTCTCTTGCATACTTATTATTATTATTATAATTATTATTATTCCACACATAGTTTGGCGCGCTACTCCTCCCGCAGCTTTTGTCACAGACCCCTGAGTGAGGCATCAAATCGTGCGGCTCATTGAGGAGAGGTGTGCTTTATCTTTTCTAAGCGATCGGGTGTACGATGTTCGAACAGCAGACGAAAAAGCGGCCAAAAAAGTCCCATTGACTTTACATTGCGGAATGTTCAGAAATTTAAAACCCAACTGACATTTTCACACACACAGACAAAAAAGGGCCTGTCAGCCCTGCGTCTCTCTCTCTCTCTCTCCCTCAGAGGATTTCTTTTATCAAGCAGCCAATAAAAATCTTCATAGCCACACCCTAAAACATGCTAAAAATGTGCTAGCATCATGCTAACATATGCTGGCATCACCTACCGAAGTGCTAAAACATGCTATAAACGTGTTAGCAACATGCTAACACATGCTGGCATCGCCTAGCGAAGTGCTAAAACATGCTAAAAATGTGCTCCCAACATGCTAACACATGTTGGCATCGCCTAGCGAAGTGCTAAAACATGCTAAAAATGTGATAACAACATGCTAACACATGCTAGTATTGCCTAGCGAAGTGTTAAAACATGCGAAAAATGTGCTAGCATCATGCTAATGCATGTTAGCATTGCTTAGGGGATTGCTAAAACATGTTAAAAACGTGCTAGCATCATGCTAACACATGTTAGCATCGCCTAGCGAAGTGCTAAAACATGCTAAAAACGTGCTAGTATCATGCTAACACATGCTAGCTTCACCTAGCGAAGTGCTAAAATATGTTAAAACGTGCTACCATCATAAAAAACACGTGTTAGCAACATTCTATGACCTTTATTTTAGTGCATAGAAACAAGTTAGAAAATACTATTTGACGAGTTTTGTCACGGCAAGCACCACTCACATTTTCTTCAGGAAATGTACATTCTAGTTATTATTAGTGGTGCTTGCCATAGGCAAAGCTTCACTATTGTTCTCTTGCATACTTATTAGGTTGGCTTGAGAAAGCCAACTTACTGAAATCCTATTTAAACTTATTATTAGTGGTGCTTGCCATAGGCAAAGCATCACTATTGTTCTCTTGCATACTTATTATTATTAGTGGTGCTTGCCAAAGGCAAAGCATCACTATTGTTCTCTTGCATAAATTATTCCACACAAAGTTTGGCGCGCTACTCCTCCCGCAGCTTTTGTCACAGACCCCTGAGTGAGGCATCAAATCGTGCGGCTCATTGAGGAGAGGTGTGCTATATCTTTTCTAAGCGATCGGGTGTACGATGTTCGAACAGCGGACGAAAAAGCGGCCAAAAAAGTCCCATTGACTTTACATTGCGGAATGTTCAGAAATTTAAATCCCAACTGACATTTTCACACACACAGACAAAAAAGGGCCTGTCAGCCCTGCGTCTCTCTCTCTCTCTCTCCCTCAGAGGATTTCTTTTATCAAGCAGCCAATAAAAATCTTCATAGCCACACCCTAAAACATGCTAAAAATGTGCTAGCATCATGCTAACATATGCTGGCATCGCCTAGCGAAGTGCTAAAACATGCTATAAACGTGTTACCATCATGCTAACACATGTTGGCATTGTCTAGCTAAGTGCTAAAACATGCTATAAACGTGTTACCATCATGCTAACACATGTTGGCATTGTCTAGCGAAGTGCTAAAACATGCTAAAAACGTGCAAGCATCATGCTAACACATGCTAGTATCACCTAGCAAAGTACTAAAACATGCTAAAAACATATTAACAACATGCTAACACATGCTAGTATCGCCTAGTAAAATGCTAAAACATGCTAAAAACGTGCTAGCATCATTCTAACACATACTGGCATTGCCTAGCGAAGTGCTAAAACATGCTAAAAATGTGTTAGCATCATGCTAACACATGCTGGCATCACCTAGCGAAGTGTTAAAACATGTTAAAACATGCTAGCATTATGCTAACACATACTAGTATCGCATAGCAAAGTACTAAAACATGCTAAAAACGTGCTAGCATCATACTAACACATGTTGGCATCGCCTAGTGAAGTACTAAAACATGCTAAAAACGTGCTAATTACATGCTAACACATGCTAGTATCGCCTAGCAAAGTGCTAAAACATGCTAAAAACGTGCTAACAACATAACACATGCTAGTATCGCCTAGCAAAGTGCTAAAACATGCTAAAAACGTGCTAGCATCATGCTAACACATGTTGGCATCGCCTAGCAAAGTGCTAAAACATGTTAAAAATGTGCTAACACATGTTAGCATCGCCTAACGAAGTGCTAAAACATGCTAGTATTATGCCAACAGATGTTAGCATTGCCTATGGAATTGCTAAAACATGCTAACACATGCTAGCATCGCCTAGCGAAGTGCTAAAACATTCTAAAAACGTGCTACCATCATGAAAAACATGTGCTAACAACAGTCTATGGCCTTTATTTTAGTGCTTAGAAACAAGTTAGAAAATGCTATTTGACGAGTATTGCCACGGCAAGCACCACTCACATTTTCTTCAGGAAATGTACATTCTAGTTATAATTATTATTATTCCACACATAGTTTGGCGCGCTACTCCTCCCGCAGCTTTTGTCACAGACCCCTGAGTGAGGCATCAAATCGTGCGGCTCATTGAGGAGAGGTGTGCTATATCTTTTCTAAGCGATCGGGTGTACGATGTTCGAACAGCGGACGAAAAAGCGGCCAAAAAAGTCCCATTGACTTTACATTGCGGAATGTTCAGAAATTTAAATCCCAACTGACATTTTCACACACACAGACAAAAAAGGGCCTGTCAGCCCTGCGTCTCTCTCTCTCTCTCCCTCAGAGGATTTCTTTTATCAAGCAGCCAATAAAAATCTTCATAGCCACACCCTAAAACATGCTAAAAATGTGCTAGCATCATGCTAACATATGCTGGCATCACCTAGCGAAGTGCTAAAACATGCTATAACGTGTTAGCAACATGCTAACACATGTTGTCATCGCCTAGCGAAATGCTAAAAATGTGATAACAACATGCTAACACATGCTAGTATTGCCTAGCGAAGTGTTAAAACATGCTAAAAATGTGCTAGCATCATGCTAACACATGTTGGCATTGCCTAGCAAAGTGCTAAAACATGTTAAAATGTGCTAGCATTATGCTAATGCATGTTAGCATTGCTTAGGGGATTGCTAAAACATGTTAAAAACGTGCTAGCATCATGCTAACACATGTTAGCATCGCCTAGCGAAGTGCTAAAACATGCTAAAAACGTGCAAGTATCATGCTAACACATGCTAGCTTCACCTAGCGAAGTGCTAAAATATGTTAAAACGTGCTAGCATTATGCTAATGCATGTTAGCATTGCTTAAGGGATTGCTAAAACATGTTAAAAACGTGCTAGCATCATGCTAACACATGTTAGCATTGCCAAACAAAGTGCTAAAACATGCTAAAAACGTGCTAGTACATGCTAACACATGCTAGCTTCACCTAGCGAAGTGCTAAAACATTCTAAAAACGTGCCACCATCATGAAAAACACGTGTTAGCAACATTCTATGACCTTTATTTTAGTGCTTAGAAACAAGTTAGAAAATGCTATTTGACGAGTTTTGCCACGGCAAGCACCACTCACATTTTCTTCAGGAAATGTACATTCTAGTTAGTGGTGCTTGCCATAGGCAAAGCATCACTATTGTTCTCTTGCATACTTATTATTATTAGGCTGGCTTGAGAAAGCCAACTTACTGAAATCCTATTTAAACTTATTAGGTTGGCTTGAGAAAGCCAACTTACTGAAATCCTATTTAAACTTAATATTATTATTATTCTTCTGAGACTAAATTTCTAAATCTAACTCCTCCTAGAGCTTTTAAGCTACATGCACCAAACTCGGCACAGACCTTCAGACTAATCCCGAATAGTGTGCTATATCTTTTCTAACTGATTGGACTTACGGTTTTCCTAAAAATGACGATCAAAACTCGGAAAAACTCCCATTGACTTAACATTGCGGAATGTTCAGAAATTTAAATCCCAACTGACGTTTTCACACACACAGACAAAAAAGGGCCTGTCAGCCCTGCGTCTCTCCCTCTCTCTCTCCCTCAGAGGATTTCTTTTATCAAGCAGCCAATAAGTAATGACCTAAAATCTTCATAGCCACAGTATAGTAGCTTCCAGGTTGACTTTGTTCACTCAGTATGGAAAGGAGGCTTGATAAGTATCACCCTGGTAACTGCATAGCAACCAGACAGGGTTACCCTAGCAACCAAATAACAAATCCCATATTTCTGCACCAGAAAATCATACAGACTTCCTGTTTCACTTATTTCACTCAGGATGGAAAGTAGCCTTGATATGTATCACTCTGGTAACTGCCTAGCAACCAGATGGGGTTACCCTAGCAACCAAGTAACAAATCACATATCTCTGCACCAGAAAATCATACTGACGTCCTGTTTCACTTATTTCACTCAGGATGGAAAGTAGCCTTGATATGTATCACTCTGGTAACTGCCTAGCAACCAGATGTGATTACCCTAGCAACCAAGTAACAAATCACATATCTCTGCAACAGAAAATCATAGAGACTTCCGGGTTGACTTTATTCACTCAGGATGGAAAGTAGCCTTGATATGTATCACTCTGGTAACTGCCTAGCAACCAGATATGGTTACCCTAGCAACCAAGTAACAAATCATATATATTTGAACCAGAACATCGTAGAGACTTCCTGTTTCACATATTTCACTCAGGATTGCAAGGAGCCTTATGAGTATCACTTTGGTAACTAACTAGCAACCAGACGGGGTTACTCTAGCAACCAAGTAACAAATCACATATCTTTGAACCAGAACATCATAGAGACTTAGGGGTTGACATATTTCACACAGGATTGCAAGGAGCCTTATGAGTATCACTTTGGTAACTGCCTAGCAACCAGATGTGTTTACCCTAGCAACCAAGTAACAAATCACATATCTCTGCACCAGAAAATCGTAGAGACTTCCTGTTTCACTTATTTCACTCAGGATGGAAAGTAGCCTTGATATGTATCACTCTGGTAACTGCCTAGCAACCAGATGCGGTTACCCTAGCAACCAAGTAACAAATCACATATCTCTGCAACAGAAAATCGTAAAGACTTCCGGGTTGACATAATTCACTCAGGATGGAAAGGAGGCTTGATAAGTATCACCCTGGTAACTGCATAGCAACCAGATGGGGTTACCCTAGCAACCAAGTAACAAATAACATATCTTTGAACCAGAAAATCATAAAGACTTAGGGGTTGACATATTTCACACAGGATTGCAAGGAGCCTTATGATTAACACGTTGGTAACTGCATAGCAACCAGATGTGGTTACCCTAGCAACCAAGTAACAAATCACATATCTTTGAACCAGAAAATCATAAAGACTTAGGGGTTGACATATTTCACACAGGATTGCAAGGAGCCTTATGATTAACACGTTGGTAACTGCCTAGCAACCAGATTGGGTTACCCTAGCAACCAAGTAAAAAATAATATATCTATCTATCTGTCTATCTATCTATCTTTCTGAGGGTCAATATCTATCTGTCTATCTATCTATCTATCTATCTGAGGGTCAATATCTATCTATCTATCTGTGGGTCATACTCTATCTATCTATCTATCTATCTATCTATCTATCTATCTATCTATCTGTGGGTCATACTCTATCTATTTATCTATCTATCTATCTATCTATCTATCTAAGGGTCAATGACTATCTATCTATCTATCTATCTATCTGTCTATCTATCTATCTATCTATCTATCTATCTATCTGTGGGTCATACTCTATCTATCTATCTATCTATCTTTCTGAGGGTCAATATCTATCTATCTATCTATCTATCTATCTGAGGGTCAATAACTATCTATCTATCTATCTGTGGGTCATACTCTATCTATCTATCTATCTATCTATCTATCTATCTATCTATCTATCTATCTATCTAAGGGTCGATGACTATCTATCTATCTATCTATCTATCTATCTATCTATCTATCTATCTATCTGAGGATCAATATCTATCTATCTATCTATCTATCTATCTATCTATCTGAGGGTCAATATCTATCTATCTATCTATCTATCTATCTATCTATCTGTGGGTCATACTCTATCTATCTATCTATCTGAGGGTCAATATCTATCTATCTATCTATCTATCTATCTATCTATCTGAGGGTCAATATCTATCTATCTATCTATCTATCTATCTGAGGGTCAATATCTATCTATCTATCTATCTGTGGGTCATACTCTATCTATCTATCTGTCTATCTATCTATCTGAGGGTCAATATCTATCTATCTATCTATCTATCTATCTATCTATCTATCTATCTATCTGAGGGTCAATATCTATCTATCTATCTATCTATCTATCTATCTATCTATCTATCTATCTGATGGTCAATATCTATCTATCTATCTATCTATGGGTCATACTCTATCTGTCTATCTGTCTATCTATCTATCTGATGGTCAATATCTATCTATCTATCTATCTATCTATCTATCTATCTATCTATCTATCTATCTATTTGATAGACTGAATGGTTTTATAATCTCTAAACTTTGAACTTTGAAAACTACTACTTATAATTACATCAAACTAGAAACCGTAAATCTTCAAACTTTTACAACTACTTCAAACTTTATGCTAGGCTTTCTCAAGCCAACCTAAAGTTTGTACTCAAACTTTTCAATCTAGTTATTATTATTAGTGGTGCTTGCCATAGGCAAAGCATCACTATTGTTCTCTTGCATACTTATTATTATTATTATAATTATTATTATTTTTCCACACAAAGTTTGGCGCGCTACTCCTCCTGCAGCTTTTGTCACAGACCCCTGAGTGAGGCATCAAATCGTGCGGCTCATTGAGGAGAGGTGTGCTATATCTTTTCTAAGCGATCGGGTGTACGATGTTCGAACAGCGGACGAAAAAGCGGCCAAAAAAGTCCCATTGACTTTACATTGCGGAATGTTCAGAAATTTAAATCCCAACTGACTTTTTCACACACACAGACAAAAAAGGGCCTGTCAGCCCTGCGTCTCTCTCTCTCTCTCTCTCTCCCTCAGAGGATTTCTTTTATCAAGCAGTCAATAAAAATCTTCATAGCCACACCCTAAAACATGCTAAAAATGTGCTAGCAACATGCTAACACATGTTGGCATCACCTAGCGAAGTGCTAAAACATGCTAAAAACGTGCTAGCAACATGCTAACACATGTTGGCATCACCTAGCGAAGTGCTAAAATATGCTAAAAACGTGCTAAAAACATGCTAACACATGATAGTATTGCCTAGCAAAGTGTTAAAACATGATAAAACGTGTTAGCATTATGCTAATGCATGTTAGCATTGCTTAGGGGATTGCTAAAACATGTTAAAAACGTGCTAGCATCATGCTAACACATGTTAGCATCGCCTAGCGAAGTGCTAAAACATGCTAAAAACGTGCTAGTATCATGCTAACACATGCTGGCATTGCCTAGCAAAATGTTAAAACATGTTAAAACGTGCTAGCATTATGCTAATGCATGTTAGCATTGCTTAGGGGATTGCTAAAACATGTTAAAAACGTGCTAGCATCATGCTAACACATGTTAGCATCGCCTAGTGAAGTGCTAAAACATGCTAAAAACGTGCTAGTATTATGCTAATGCATGTTAGCATTGGTTAGGGGATTGCTACAACATGTTAAAAATGTGCTAGCATCATGCTAACACATGTTAGCATTGCCTAGCGAAGTGCTAAAACAGGCTAAAAACGTACTAGTATCATGTTAACACATGCTAGCTTCACGTAGCGAAGTGCTAAAACATGGTAAAACGTGCTAGCATTATGCTAATGCATGTTAGCATTTATTAGGGGATTGTTAAAACATGTTAAAACGTGCTAGCATCATGCAAACACATGTTAGCATCGCCTAGCGAAGTGTTAAAACAGGCTAAAAACATGCTAGTGTCATGCTAACAAATGCTAGCTTCACCTAGCAAAGTGCTAAAACATGTTAAAACGTGCTAGCATTATGCTAATGCATGTTATCATTGCTTAGGGGATTGCTAAAACTTGTTAAAAACGTGCTAGCATCATGCTAACACATGTTAGCATTGCCAAACGAAGTGCTAAAACATGCTAAAAACGTGCTAGTATCATGCTAACACATGCTAGCTTCACCTAGCGAAGTGCTAAAACATTCTAAAAACGTGCTACCATCATGAAAAACACGTGTTAGCAACATTCTATGACCTTTATTTTAGTGCTTAGAAACAAGTTAGAAAATGCTATTTGACGAGTTTTGCCACGGCAAGCACCACTCACATTTTCTTCAGGAAATGTACATTCTAGTTATTATTATTCTTCTGAGACTAAATTTCTAAATGTAACTCCTCCTAGAGCTTTTAAGCTACATGCACCAAACTCGGCACAGACCTTCAGACTAATCCCGAATAGTGTGCTTTATCTTTTCTAACTGATCGGACTTATGGTTTTCCTAAAAATGACGATCAAAACTCGGAAAAACTCCCATTGATTAACATTGCGGAATGTTCAGAAATTTAAATCCCAACTGACGTTTTCACACACACAGACGAAAAAGGGCCTGTCAGCCCTGCGTCTCTCCTTCTCTCTCTCCCTCAGAGGATTTCTTTTATCAAGCAGCCAATAAGTAATGACCTAAAATCTTCATAGCCACAGTATAGTAGCTTCCAGGTTGACTTGATTCACTCAGTATGGAAAGGAGGCTTGATAAGTATCACCCTGGTAACTGCATAGCAACCAGACAGGGTTACCCTAGCAACCAAATAACAAATCACATATTTCTGCACCAGAAAATCATACAGACATCCTGTTTCACTTATTTCACTCAGGATGGAAAGTAGCCTTGATATGTATCACTCTGGTAACTGCCTAGCAACCAGATGGGGTTACCCTAGCAACCAAGTAACAAATCACATATCTCTGCACCAGAAAATCATACAGACTTCCTGTTTCACTTATTTCACTCAGGATGGAAAGTAGCCTTGATATGTATCACTCTGGTAACTGCCTAGCAACCAGATGGGGTTACCCTAGCAACCAAGTAACAAATCACATATTTCTGCAACAGAAAATCAAAGAGACTTCCGGGTTGACTTATTTCACTCAGGATGGAAAGCAGCCTTGATATGTATCACTCTGGTAACTGCCTAGCAACCAGATGTGATTACCCTAGCAACCAAGTAACAAATCACATATCTCTGCAACAGAAAATCATAGAGACTTCCGGGTTGACTTTATTCACTCAGGATGGAAAGTAGCCTTGATATGTATCACTCTGGTAACTGCCTAGCAACCAGACGGGGTTACCCTAGCAACCAAGTAACAAATCACATATCTCTGCACCAGAAAATCGTAGAGACTACCTGTTTCACTTATTTCACTCAGGATGGAAAGTAGCCTTGATATGTATCACTCTGGTAACTGCATAGCAACCAGACAGGGTTACCTTAGCAACCAAGTAACAAATCACATATCTTTGAACCAGAACATCGTAGAGACTTAGGGGTTGACATATTTCACACAGGATTGCAAGGAGCCTTATGAGTATCACTTTGGTAACTGCCTAGCAACCAGATGTGTTTACCCTAGCAACCAAGTAACAAATCACATATCTCTGCACCAGAAAATCATAGAGACTTCCTGTTTCACTTATTTCACTCAGGATGGAAAGTAGCCTTGATATGTATCCCTCTGGTAACTGCCTAGCAACCAGATGCGGTTACCCTAGCAACCAAGTAACAAATCACATATCTCTGCAACAGAAAATCAGAGAGACTTCCGGGTTGACTTATTTCACTCAGGATGGAAAGTAGCCTTGATATGTATCACTCTGGTAACTGCCTAGCAACCAGATGTGATTACCCTAGCAACCAAGTAACAAATCACATATCTCTGCAACAGAAAATCATAGAGACTTCCGGGTTGACTTTATTCACTCAGAATGAAAAGGAGGCTTGATAAGGATCACCCTGGAAACTGCCTAGCAACCAGATTGGGCTACCCTAGCAACCAAGTAAAAAATGATATATCTATCTGTCTATCTGTCTATCTATCTATCTATCTATCTATCTATCTATCTATCTATCTTTCTGATGGTCAATATCTATCTATCTATCTATCTATCTATCTATCTATCTGAGGGTCAATATCTATCTATCTATCTATCTAACTATCTGCGGGTCAATAACTATCTATCTATCTATCTGTGGGTCATACTCTATCTATCTATATCTCAGGGTCAATGACTATCTGTCTATCTATATATCTGACGGTCAATATCTATCTATCTATCTAAGAGTCAATGACTATCTATCTATCTATCTATCTGAGGGTCAATATCTATCTATCTATCTAACTATCTGCGGGTCAATAACTATCTATCTATCTATCTATCTATCTATCTATCTATGGTTCATACTCTATCTATCTATATCTCAGGGTCAATGACTATCTATCTATCTATATATCTGACGTTCAATATCTATCTATCTATCTATCTAAGGGTCAATGACTATCAATCTATCTTTCTATCTTTCTATCTTTCTATCTATCTATCTATCTATCTATCTATCTGAGGGTCAATATCTATCTATCTATCTGAGGATCAATATCTATCTATCTATCTATCTATCTAATGGTCAATATCTATCTATCTATCTATCTGATGGTCAATAACTATCTATCTATCTATCTATCTATCTATCTGATGGTCAATAACTATCTATCTATCTATCTATCTATCTGAGGGTCAATATCTATCTATCTATCTATCTATGGGTCATACTCTATCTATCTATCTATCTATCTGAGGGTCAATATCTATCTATCTATCTATCTATCTATCTAATCTATCTAATCTATCTAATCTATTTGATAGACTGAATGGTTTTATAATCTCTAAACTTTGAACTTTGAAAACTACTACTTATAATTACATCAAACTAGAAACCGTAAATCTTCAAACTTTTACAACTACTTCAAACTTTATGCTAGGCTTTCTCAAGCCAACCTAAAGTTTGTACTCAAACTTTTTAATCTAGTTATTATTATTATTATTCTGAGACTAAATTTCTAAATGTAACTCCTCCTAGAGCTTTTAAGCTACATGCACCAAACTCGGCACAGACCTTCAGACTAATCCCGAATAGTGTGCCATATCTTTTCTAACTGATCGGACTTACGGTTTTCCTAAAAATGACGATCAAACTCTGAAAAAATCCCATTGACTTAACATTGCGGAATGTTCAGAAATTTAAATCCCAACTGACGTTTTCACACACACAGACAAAAAAGGGCCTGTCAGCCCTGCGTCTCTCTCTCTCTCTCTCCCTCAGAGGATTTCTTTTATCAAGCAGCCAACAAGTAATGACCTAAAATCTTCATAGCCACAGTATAGTAGCTTCCAGGTTGACTTGATTCACTCAGTATGGAAAGGAGACTTGATAAGTATCACCCTGGTAACTGCATAGCAACCAGACAGGGTTACCCTAGCAACCAAATAACAAATCACATATCTCTGCACAAGAAAATCATAGAGACTTCCTGTTTCACTTATTTCACTCAGGATGGAAAGTAGCCTTGATATGTATCACTCTAAAACTGCCTAGCAACCAGATGTGATTACCCTAGCAACCAAGTAACAAATCACATATCTCTGCAACAGAAAATCAGAGAGACTTCCGGGTTGACTTATTTCACTCAGGATGGAAAGTAGCCTTGATATGTATCACTCTGGTAACTGCCTAGCAACCAGACGGGGTTACCCTAGCAACCAAGTAACAAATCACATATCTCTGCAACAGAAAATCAGAGAGACTACCTGTTTCACTTATTTCACTCAGGATGGAAAGTAGCCTTGATATGTATCACTCTGGTAACTGCCTAGCAACCAGATGTGATTACCCTAGCAACCAAGTAACAAATCACATATCTCTGCAACAGAAAATCAGAGAGACTTCTGGGTTGACATAATTCACTCAGGATGGAAAGGAGGCTTGATAAGTATCACCCTGGTAACTGCATAGCAACCAGACAGGGTTACCTTAGCAACCAAGTAACAAATCACATATCTTTGAACCAGAACATCGTAGAGACTTAGGGGTTGACATATTTCACACAGGATTGCAAGGAGCCTTATGAGTATCACTTTGGTAACTGCCTAGCAACCAGATGTGTTTACCCTAGCAACCAAGTAACAAGTCACATATCTCTGCACCAGAAAATCATAGAGACTTCCTGTTTCACTTATTTCACTCAGGATGGAAAGTAGCCTTGATATGTATCCCTCTGGTAACTGCCTAGCAACCAGATGCGGTTACCCTAGCAACCAAGTAACAAATCACATATCTCTGCACCAGAAAATCGTAGAGATTTCCGGGTTGACATAATTCACTCAGGATGGAAAGGAGGCTTGATAAGTATCACTCTGGTAACTGCCTAGCAACGACAAGGGCTTACCCTAGCAACCAAGTAACAAATCACATAACTCTGCACCAGAAAATCGTAGAGACTTCCTGTTTCACTTATTTTACTCAAGATGGAAAGTAGCCTTGATATATATCACTCTGGTAACTGCCTATCAACCAGATATGGTTACCCTAGCAACCAAGTAACAAATCAAATATCTATGCAACAGAAAATCATAGAGACTTCCGGGTTGACTTTATTCACTCAGAATGAAAAGGAGGCTTGATAAGGATCACCCTGGAAACTGCCTAGCAACCAGATTGGGTTACCCTAGCAACCAAGTAAAAAATGATATATCTATCTATCTATCTATCTATATATCTATCTTTCTGATGGTCAATATCTATCTATCTATCTATCTATCTGAGGGTCAATATCTATCTATCTATCTAACTATCTGCGGGTCAATAACTATCTATCTATCTATCTGTGGGTCATACTCTATCTATATCTCAGGGTCAATGACTATCTGTCTATCTATATATCTGACGGTCAATATCTATCTATCTAAGGGTCAATGACTATCTATCTATCTATCTATCTATCTATCTATCTGAGGGTCAATATCTATCTATCTATCTATCTAGCTATCTGCGGGTCAATAACTATCTATCTATCTATCTATCTATCTGTGGTTCATACTCTATCTATCTATATCTCAGGGTCAATGACTATCTATCTATCTATATATCTGACGGTCAATATCTATCTATCTATCTATCTATCTTTCTATCTTTCTATCTATCTATCTATCTGAGGGTCAATATCTATCTATCTATCTGAGGATCAATATCTATCTATCTATCTAATGGTCAATATCTGTCTATCTATCTATCTATCTATCTGATGAACAATAACTATCTATCTATCTATCTATCTATCTATCTATCTATCTATCTGATGGTCAATAACTATCTATCTATCTATCTATCTATCTATCTATCTATCTATCTATCTATCTGAGGGTCAATATCTATCTATCTACCTATCTATCTATCTATCTATGGGTCATACTCTATCTATCTATCTATCTATCTATCTATCTGAGGGTCAATATCTATCTATCTATCTATCTATCTATCTATCTGAGGGTCAATATCTATCTATCTATCTATCTATCTATCTAATCTATTTGATAGACTGAATGGATTTATAATCTCTAAACTTTGAACTTTGAAAACTACTACTTATAATTACATCAAACTAGAAACCGTAAATCTTCAAACTTTTACAACTACTTCAAACTTTATGCTAGGCTTTCTCAAGCCAACCTAAAGTTTGTACTCAAACTTTTTAATCTAGTTAGGTTGGCTTGAGAAAGCCAACTTACTGAAATCCTATTTAAACTTATTATTATTATTATTATTATTCTGAGACTAAATTTCTAAATGTAACTCCTCCTAGAGCTTTTAAGCTACATGCACCAAACTCGGCACAGACCTTCAGACTAATCCCGAATAGTGTGCTATATCTTTTCTAACTGATCGGACTTACGGTTTTCCTAAAAATGACGATCAAAACTCGGAAAAACTCCCATTGATTAACATTGCGGAATGTTCAGAAATTTAAATCCCAACTGACGTTTTCACACACACAGACGAAAAAGGGCCTGTCAGCCCTGCGTCTCTCCTTCTCTCTCTCCCTCAGAGGATTTCTTTTATCAAGCAGCCAATAAGTAATGACCTAAAATCTTCATAGCCACAGTATAGTAGCTTCCAGGTTGACTTGATTCACTCAGTATGGAAAGGAGGCTTGATAAGTATCACCCTGGTAACTGCATAGCAACCAGACAGGGTTACCCTAGCAATCAAATAACAAATCACATATTTCTGCACCAGAAAATCATACAGACATCCTGTTTCACTTATTTCACTCAGGATGGAAAGTAGCCTTGATATGTATCACTCTGGTAACTGCCTAGCAACCAGATGGGGTTACCCTAGCAACCAAGTAACAAATCACATATCTCTGCACCAGAAAATCATACAGACTTCCTGTTTCACTTATTTCACTCAGGATGGAAAGTAGCCTTGATATGTATCACTCTGGTAACTGCCTAGCAACCAGATGGGGTTACCCTAGCAACCAAGTAACAAATCACATATTTCTGCACCAGAAAATCGTAGTGACTTCCTGTTTCACTTATTTCACTCAAGATGGAAAGTAGCCTTGATATTTATCACTCTGGTAACTGCCTAGCAACCAGATGTGATTACCCTAGCAACCAAGTAACAAATCACATATCTCTGCAACAGAAAATCAGAGAGACTTCCGGGTTGACTTATTTCACTCAGGATGGAAAGTAGCCTTGATATGTATCACTCTGGTAACTGCCTAGCAACCAGATGTGATTACCCTAGCAACCAAGTAACAAATCACATATCTCTGCAACAGAAAATCAAAGAGACTTCCGGGTTGACTTATTTCACTCAGGATGGAAAGCAGCCTTGATATGTATCACTCTGGTAACTGCCTAGCAACCAGATGTGATTACCCTAGCAACCAAGTAACAAATCACATATCTCTGCAACAGAAAATCATAGAGACTTCCGGGTTGACTTTATTCACTCAGGATGGAAAGTAGCCTTGATATGTATCACTCTGGTAACTGCCTAGCAACCAGACGGGGTTACCCTAGCAACCAAGTAACAAATCACATATCTCTGCACCAGAAAATCGTAGAGACTACCTGTTTCACTTATTTCACTCAGGATGGAAAGTAGCCTTGATATGTATCACTCTGGTAACTGCATAGCAACCAGACAGGGTTACCTTAGCAACCAAGTAACAAATCACATATCTTTGAACCAGAACATCGTAGAGACTTAGGGGTTGACATATTTCACACAGGATTGCAAGGAGCCTTATGAGTATCACTTTGGTAACTGCCTAGCAACCAGATGTGTTTACCCTAGCAACCAAGTAACAAATCACATATCTCTGCACCAGAAAATCATAGAGACTTCCTGTTTCACTTATTTCACTCAGGATGGAAAGTAGCCTTGATATGTATCCCTCTGGTAACTGCCTAGCAACCAGATGCGGTTACCCTAGCAACCAAGTAACAAATCGCATATCTTTGAACCAGAACATCGTAGAGACTTAGGGGTTAACATATTTCACACAGGATTGCAAGGTGCCTTATGAGTATCACCTTGGTAACTGCCTAGCAACCAGATGGGTTTACCCTAGGAACCAACTAACAAATCACATATCTCTGCACCAGAAAATCGTGGAGACTTCCTGTTTCACTTATTTCACTCAGGATGGAAAGTAGCCTTGATATGTATCACTCTGGTAACTGCCTAGCAACCAGATGTGATTACCCTAGCAACCAAGTAACAAATCACATATCTCTGCAACAGAAAATCAGAGAGACTTCCGGGTTGACTTATTTCAATCAGGATGGAAAGTAGCCTTGATATGTATCACTCTGGTAACTGTCTAGCAACCATATGTGATTACCCTAGCAACCAAGTAACAAATCACATATCTCTGCAACAGAAAATCATAGAGACTTCCGGGTTGACTTTATTCACTCAGGATGGAAAGTAGCCTTGATATGTATCACTCTGGTAACTGCCTAGCAACCAGACGGGGTTACCCTAGCAACCAAGTAACAAATCACATATCTCTGCACCAGAAAATCGTAGAGACTACCTGTTTCACTTATTTCACTCAGGATGGAAAGTAGCCTTGATATGTATCACTCTGGTAACTGCATAGCAACCAGACAGGGTTACCTTAGCAACCAAGTAACAAATCACATATCTTTGAACCAGAACATCGTAGAGACTTAGGGGTTGACATATTTCACACAGGATTGCAAGGAGCCTTATGAGTATCACTTTGGTAACTGCCTAGCAACCAGATGTGTTTACCCTAGCAACCAAGTAACAAATCACATATCTCTGCACCAGAAAATCATAGAGACTTCCTGTTTCACTTATTTCACTCAGGATGGAAAGTAGCCTTGATATGTATCCATCTGGTAACTGCCTAGCAACCAGATGCGGTTACCCTAGCAACCAAGTTACAAATCACATATCTTTGAACCAGAACATCGTAGAGACTTAGGGGTTAACATATTTCACCCAGGATTGCAAGGAGCCTTATGAGTATCACCTTGGTAACTGCCTAGCAACCAGATGGGGTTACCCTAGCAACCAACTAACAAATCACATATCTCTGCACCAGAAAATCGTAGACACTTCCTGTTTCACTTATTTCACTCAGGATGGAAAGTAGCCTTGATATGTATCACTCTGGTAACTGCCTAGCAACCAGATGTGATTACCCTAGCAACCAAGTAACAAATCACATATCTCTGCAACAGAAAATCAGAGAGACTTCCGGGTTGACTTATTTCACTCAGGATGGAAAGTAGCCTTGATATGTATCACTCTGGTAACTGCCTAGCAACCAGATGTGATTACCCTAGCAACCAAGTAACAAATCACATATCTCTGCAACAGAAAATCATAGAGACTTCCGGGTTGACTTTATTCACTCAGGATGGAAAGTAGCCTTGATATGTATCACTCTGGTAACTGCCTAGCAACCAGATGTGTTTACCCTAGCAACCAAGTAACAAGTCACATATCTCTGCACCAGGAAATCATAGAGAGTTCCTGTTTCACTTATTTCACTCAGGATGGAAAGTAGCCTTGATATGTATCCCTCTGGTAACTGCCTAGCAACCAGATGCGGTTACCCTAGCAACCAAGTAACAAATAACATATCTTTGAACCAGAACATCGTAGAGACTTAGGGGTTGACATATTTCACACAGGATTGCAAGGAGCCTTATGAGTATCACCTTAGTAACTGCCTAGCAACCAGATGGGGTTACCCTAGCAACCAACTAACAAATCACATATCTCTGCACCAGAAAATCGTAGAGAATTCCGGGTTGACATAATTTATTCAGGATGGAAAGGAGGCTTGATAAGTATCACTCTGGTAACTGCCTAGCAATGACAAGGGCTTACCCTAGCAACCAAGTAACAAATCACATAACTCTGCACCAGAAAATCGTAGAGACTTCCTGTTTCACTTATTTTACTCAGAATGAAAAGGAGGCTTGATAAGGATCACCCTGGAAACTGCCTAGCAACCAGATTGGGTTACCCTAGCAACCAAGTAAAAATGATATATCTATCTGTCTATCTGTCTATCTATCTATCTATCTATCTTTCTGATGGTCAGTATCTATCTATCTATCTATCTATCTATCTATCTATCTATCTATCTGAGGGTCAATATCTATCTATCTATCTATCTAACTATCTGCGGGTCAATAACTATCTATCTATCTATCTGTGGGTCATACTCTATCTATCTATATCTCAGGGTCAATGACTATCTGTCTATCTATATATCTGACGGTCAATATCTATCTATCTATCTAAGAGTCAATGACTATCTATCTATCTATCTATCTATCTATCTGAGGGTCAATATCTATCTATCTATCTATCTATCTAACTATCTGCGGGTCAATAACTATCTATCTATCTATCTATCTGTGGTTCATACTCTATCTATCTATATATCAGGGTCAATGACTATCTATCTATCTATATATCTGACGTTCAATATCTATCTATCTATCTATCTAAGGGTCAATGACTATCAATCTATCTTTCTATCTTTCTATCTATCTATCTATCTATCTGATGGTCAATAACTATCTATCTATCTATCTATCTATCTATCTATCTATCTATCTATCTGAGGGTCAATATCTATCTATCTATCTATCTATCTATCTATCTATCTATCTATCTATGGGTCATACTCTATCTATCTATCTATCTATCTGAGGGTCAATATCTATCTATCTATCTATCTATCTATCTATCTATCTATCTATCTATCTATCTATTTGATAGACTGAATGGTTTTATAATCTCTAAACTTTGAACTTTGAAAACTACTACTTATAATTACATCAAACTAGAAACCGTAAATCTTCAAACTTTTACAACTACTTCAAACTTTATGCTAGGCTTTCTCAAGCCAACCTAAAGTTTGTACTCAAACTTTTTAATCTAGTTATTATTATTATTGTTCTGAGACTAAATTTCTAAATCTAACTCCTCCTAGAGCTTTTAAGCTACATGCACCAAACTCGGCACAGACCTTCAGACTAATCCCGAATAGTGTGCTATATCTTTTCTAACTGATCGGACTTACGGTTTTCCTAAAAATGACGATCAAAACTCGGAAAAACTCCCATTGACTTAACATTGCGGAATGTTCAGAAATTTAAATCCCAACTGACGTTTTCACACACACACACAGACAAAAAAGGGCCTGTCAGCCCTGCGTCTCTCCCTCTCTCTCTCCCCTCAGAGGATTTCTTTTATCAAGCAGCCAATAAGTAATGACCTAAAATCTTCATAGCCACAGTATAGTAGCTTCCAGGTTGACTTGATTCACTCAGTATGGAAAGGAGGCTTGATAAGTATCACCCTGGTAACTGCATAGCAACCAGACAGGATTACCCTAGCAACCAAATAACAAATCCCATATTTCTGCACCAGAAAATCATACAGACTTCCTGTTTCACTTATTTCACTCAGGATGGAAAGTAGCCTTGATATGGATCACTCTGGTAGCTGCCTAGCAACCAGATGGGGTTACCCTAGCAACCAAGTAACAAATCACATATCTTTGAACCAGAACATGGTAGAGACTTAGGGGTTGACATATTTCACACAGGATTGCAAGGGGCCTTATGAGTATCACTTTGGTAACTGTCTAGCAACCAGATGTGGTTACCCTAGCAACCAAGTAACAAATCACATATCTTTGCACCAGAAAATCGTAGAGACTTCCTGTTTCACTTATTTCACTCAGGATGGAAAGGAGGCTTGATATGTATCACTCTGGTAACTGCCTAGCAACCAGATGCGGTTACCCTAGCAACCAAGTAACAAATCACATATCTTTGAACCAGAACATCGTAGAGACTTAGGGGTTGACATATTTCACACAGGATTGCAAGGAGCCTTATGAGTATCACCTTGGTAACTGCCTAGCAACCAGATGGGGTTACCTTAGCAACCAACTAACAAATCACATATCTCTGCACCAGAAAATCGTAGAGACTTCCTGTTTCACTTATTTCACTCAGGATGGAAAGTAGCCTTGATATGCATCACTCTGGTAACTGCCTAGCAACCAGATTGGGTTGCCCTAGCAACCAAGTAACAAATCATATATTTCTGCTCCAGAAAATCGTAGAGACATCTGGGTTGACTTAATTCACTCAGGATGAAAAGGAGGCTTGATAAGTATCACCCTGGTAACTGCATAGCAACCAGACAGGGTTACCCTAGCAACCAAATAACAAATCACATATCTCAGCACCAGAAAATCATACAGACTTGCGGGTTGACTTTATTCACTAAGGATGGAAAGGAGGCTTGACAAGTTATCACCCTGGTAACTGCATAGCAACCAGACAGGGTTACCCTAGCAACCAAGTAATAAATCACATATCTTTGAACCAGAACTTCATAGAGACTTAGGGGCTGACATATTTCACACCGGATTGCAAGGAGCCTTATGAGTATTACTTTGGTAACTGCCTAGCAACCAGATGGGGTTACCCTAGCAACCAAGTAACAAATCACATATCACTGCACCAGAAAATCGTATAGACTTCCTGTTTGAATTATTTCACTCAGAATGGAAAGTAGCCTTGATATTTATCACTCTGGTAACTGCCTATCAACCAGATATGGTTACCCTAGCAACCAAGTAACAAATTACATATCTATGCAACAGAAAATCGTAGAGACTTCTGGGTTGACTTTATTCACTCAGAATGAAAAGGAGGCTTGATAAGGATCACCCTGGAAACTGCCTAGCAACCAGATTGGGTTACCCTAGCAACCAAGTAAAAGTAATATATCTATCTATCTGTCTATCTATCTATCTATCTTTCTGAGGGTCAATATCTATCTATCTATCTATCTATCTATCTGAGGGTCAATAACTATCTATCTATCTATCTGTGGGTCATACTCTATCTATCTATCTATCTATCTATCTATCTATTTATATATATATGGGTCAATGACTATCTATCTATCTCTCTCTCTCTTTCTGAGGGTCAATATCTATCTATCTATCTATTTATCTATCTGAGGGTCAATATCTATCTATCTATCTATCTATCTATTTGATAGACTGAATGGTTTTATAATCTCTAAACATTGAACTTTGAAAACTACTACTTATAATTACATCAAACTAAAAACTTTAAATCTTCAAACTTTTACAACTACTTCAAACTTTATGCTAGGCTTTCTCAAGCCAACCTAAAGTTTGTACTCAAACTTTTTAATCTAGTTATTAGTGGTGCTTGCCATAGGCAAAGCATCACTATTGTTCTCTTGCATACTTATTATTATTAGTGGTGCTTGCAAAGCAACACTATTGTAATCTCACATACTTATTTTTCTTCTTCTTCTTCTTCTTCTTCTTCTTCCGTACAAAACTTCGGCACCTAACTCGTCCCGCACCTTTTGGCGTAGACCCATGAATGAGGTGTCAAATCGTGCGGCTCATTGAGGAGAGGTGTGCTATGACTTTTATAAGCGATCGGAGGTACGGTGTTTGCCCCAGGGGCAAAAAATTGGGCAAAAAATCCCATTGACTTAACATTGAGCCGAACTTTGACGAGTTATAGCTCAGAGCGAGGATTTCACAGAGACGTGTGATTTATCACATTTGAAGAGGCTGACAGGCTCTCTGAGAACATACCTCACAATGGGGTAAAAGTTTTACCCCTGGGGGGCAGGAGCTGCCCAAAGTTGCCCCAATGTAAGTCAATGGAATTTTTTGAAAAATTTTTTGCTCGCAGACCCACAAATGAGGCGTCAAATCGTGCAGATTATTTGGGAATGGTGTGCTATGACTACTATAAGTGATCAGGGGTACGGTATTTGCCCCAGGGGCAAAAAATTGTGCAAAAAATGCCATTGACTTAACATTGAGCCGAACTTTGACGAGTTATAGCTCAGAGCGAGGATTTCACAGAGACGTGTGATTTACCACATTTGAAGAGGCTGACAGGCTCTGTGAGAACATACCTCACAATGGGGTAAAGGTTTTACCCCTGGGGGGCAGGAGCTGCCCAAATTTGCCCCAATGTTAAGTCTATGGTAGATTTTGTATTGATCATAACTCTGGATTACAGTGTCTTAGAGACAAGGGGGTGGGCTCATTTTACTCAGACGACCAATCAGTCTCTCAGGATCATTGTGAAGTTATCAAGCCACGCCCTAGCAACCATTTACAGTACCTAAGCAACAAGTCCCATAGACTTCCATTGAAAGAGATCAAAGGGATTTCTCTGGACTGAATTATCATAGAAACACCAGGGTGGTCTCGTTTGACTTGGGGCAGTAAAACAGCCAATCATGAATCCCCTCAACTCTTCCTAGCCCCTCCCTAGCAACCATTTTCGAGCACCTTAGCAACCAAAATCCAAAGACAGATATCTTCCATTCTGAATGTCACAGAGGCATGGGAGTTGGTTTATATCATTCATACTGACAAGCAGCCTTTAGAGATTCATCATTGGCAGCTGCCAAGCCACTCCCTAGCAACAATTTACAGCACCCTAGCAACCACATTTATTGATTTCAATTACAGTAAGATATCTTCAGATCAGAATGTCCTAGAGACATGATAGTTGCTTTGTTTTAATTGGGTGAGTAATCAGTCTTCAGCTTTCATCATGTGAACTACTTAGCCACGCCCTAGCAACCATTTAAAGCACCCTAGCAACAAAGAACCATTGACATCCATTCAAAATCACTAAGATGTGTATCTTAGGATCAGAATGACGTAGAGACTTCCGGGTTGACTTATTTCACTCAGGATGGCAAGGAACATTGTTCCCTGTCACCTTGGTAACTGCCTAGCAACCAGATAGGGTTACCCTAGCAACCAAGAAAGAAATCGCATATCTCTGCACAAGAAAATCACAGAGACTTCCGGGTTGACTTATTTCACTCAGGATGGCAAGGAGCATTGTTGTCTGTCACCTTGGTAACTGCCTAGCAACCAGATGGGGTTACCCTAGCAACCAATTAACAAATCACATATCTCTGTACTAGAAAATCACAGAGACTTCCGGGTTGACTTATTTCACTCAGGATGGCAAGGAGCATTGTTGGCTGTCACCTTTGTAACTGCCTACCAACCATTTGGAGTTACCCTAGCAACCAAGAAACAAATCACATATCTCTGCACAAGAAAATCACAGAGACTTCCGGGTTGACTTATTTCACTCAGGATGGCAAGGAGCATTGTTGGCTGTCACCTTTGTAACTGCCTAGCAACCAAATGGGGTTACCCCAGCAACCAAGAAACAAATCACATATCTCTGCACAAGAAAATCACAGAGACTTCCGGGTTGACTTATTTCACTCAGGATGGCAAGGAGCATTGTTGGCTGTCACCTTGGTAACTGCCTAGCAACCAGATGGGGTTACCCTAGCAACCAAGTAACAAATCACATATCTCTGCGCAAGAAAATCACAGAGACTTCCGGGTTGACTTATTTCACTCAGGATGGCAATGAGCATTGTTGCCTGTCACCTTGGTAACTGCCTAGCAACCAGATGGGGTTACCCTAGCAACCAAGCAACAAATCATATATCTCTGAACCAGAAAATTGTAGTGATTCCGTGTTGACTTATTTCATTTAGGAAGTTAAGGAGCAGTGTTGGCTGTCACCTTGGTAACTGCCTAGCAACCAGATGGGGTTACCCTAGCAACCAAGAAACAAATCACATATCTCTGCACAAGAAAATCACAGAGACTTCCGGGTTGACTTACTTCACTCAGGATGGCAAGGAGCATTGTTGCCTGTCACCTTGGTAACTGCCTAGCAACCAGATGGGGTTACCCTAGCAACCAAGAAACAAATCACATATCTCTGCACAAGAAAATCACAGAGACTTCCGGGTTGACTTATTTTACTCAGGATGGCAAGTAGCGTTGGTGGCTGTCACCTTAGTAACTGCATAACAACCAGATGGGTTTCCCTAGCAACCATGGAACAACACCTATATCTCTGCACCAGAACATCCTACTGTCTTGGGGGTGGCCTCTTTCAACTTTGGGCAGTAGGTGGGACATTGTGGTAAGAAATTTTGCCACGGCAAGCACCACTCACATTTTCTTCAGGAAATGTACATTCTAGTTAGGTTGGCTTGAGAAAGCCAACTTACTGAAATCCTATTTAAACTTATTATTATTAGGTTGGCTTGAGAAAGCCAACTTACTGAAATCCTATTTAAACTTAATATTATTATTATTCTTCTGAGACTAATTTCTAAATCTAACTCCTCCTAGAGCTTTTAAGCTACATGCACCAAACTCGGCACAGACCTTCAGACTAATCCCGAATAGTGTGCTATATCTTTTCTAACTGATTGGACTTACGGTTTTCCTAAAAATGACGATCAAATCTCGGAAAAACTCCCATTGACTTAACATTGCGGAATGTTCAAAAATTTAAATCCCAACTGACGTTTTCACACACACAGACAAAAAAGGGCCTGTCAGCCCTGCGTCTCTCCCTCTCTCTCTCCCTCAGAGGATTTCTTTTATCAAGCAGCCAATAAGTAATGACCTAAAATCTTCATAGCCACAGTATAGTAGCTTCCAGGTTGACTTTGTTCACTCAGTATGGAAAGGAGGCTTGATAAGTATCACCCTGGTAACTGCATAGCAACCAGACAGGGTTACCCTAGCAACCAAATAACAAATCCCATATTTCTGCACCAGAAAATCATACAGACTTCCTGTTTCACTTATTTCACTCAGGATGGAAAGTAGCCTTGATATGTATCACTCTGGTAACTGCCTAGCAACCAGATGGGGTTACCCTAGCAACCAAGTAACAAATCACATATCTCTGCACCAGAAAATCATACTGACGTCCTGTTTCACTTATTTCACTCAGGATGGAAAGTAGCCTTGATATGTATCACTCTGGTAACTGCCTAGCAACCAGATGTGATTACCCTAGCAACCAAGTAACAAATCACATATCTCTGCAACAGAAAATCATAGAGACTTCCGGGTTGACTTTATTCACTCAGGATGGAAAGTAGCCTTGATATGTATCACTCTGGTAACTGCCTAGCAACCAGATATGGTTACCCTAGCAACCAAGTAACAAATCATATATATTTGAACCAGAACATCGTAGAGACTTCCTGTTTCACATATTTCACTCAGGATTGCAAGGAGCCTTATGAGTATCACTTTGGTAACTAACTAGCAACCAGACGGGGTTACCCTAGCAACCAAGTAACAAATCACATATCTTTGAACCAGAACATCATAGAGACTTAGGGGTTGACATATTTCACACAGGATTGCAAGGAGCCTTATGAGTATCACTTTGGTAACTGCCTAGCAACCAGATGTGTTTACCATAGCAACCAAGTAACAAATCACATATCTCTGCACCAGAAAATCGTAGAGACTTCCTGTTTCACTTATTTCACTCAGGATGGAAAGTAGCCTTGATATGTATCACTCTGGTAACTGCCTAGCAACCAGATGCGGTTACCCTAGCAACCAAGTAACAAATCACATATCTCTGCAACAGAAAATCGTAGAGACTTCCGGGTTGACATAATTCACTCAGGATGGAAAGGAGGCTTGATAAGTATCACCCTGGTAACTGCATAGCAACCAGATGGGGTTACCCTAGCAACCAAGTAACAAATAACATATCTTTGAACCAGAAAATCATACAGACTTAGGGGTTGACATATTTCACACAGGATTGCAAGGAGCCTTATGAGTAACACGTTGGTAACTGCCTAGCAACCAGATGGGGTTACCCTAGCAACCAAGTAACAAATCACATATCTCTGCACCAGAAAATCGTATACACTTCCTGTTTGAATTATTTCACTCAGAATGGAAAGTAGCCTTGATATGTATCACTCTGGTAACTGCCTATCAACCAGATATGGTTACCCTAGCAACCAAGTAACAAATCACATATCTATGCAAAAGAAAATCGTAGAGACTTCAAGGTTGACTTTATTCACTCAGAATGAAAAGGAGGCTTGATAAGGATCACCCTGGAAACTGCCTAGCAACCAGATTGGATTACCCTAGCAACCAAGTAAAAAATAATATATCTATCTATCTGTCTATCTATCTATCTTTCTGAGGGTCAATATCTATCTGTCTATCTATCTATCTATCTATCTGAGGGTCAATATCTATCTATCTATCTGTGGGTCATACTCTATCTATCTATCTATCTATCTATCTATCTATCTATCTGTGGGTCATACTCTATCTATTTATCTATCTATCTATCTATCTATCTAAGGGTCAATGACTATCTATCTATCTATCTATCTATCTATCTGTCTATCTATCTATCTATCTATCTATCTATCTGTGGGTCATACTCTATCTATCTATCTATCTATCTTTCTGAGGGTCAATATCTATCTATCTATCTATCTATCTATCTATCTATCTGAGGGTCAATAACTATCTATCTATCTATCTGTGGGTCATACTCTATCTATCTATCTATCTATCTATCTATCTATCTATCTATCTATCTAAGGGTCAATGACTATCTATCTATCTATCTATCTGAGGATCAATATCTATCTATCTATCTATCTATCTATCTATCTATCTATCTATCTGAGGGTCAATATCTATCTATCTGTCTATCTATCTATCTGAGGGTCAATATCTATCTATCTATCTATCTATCTATCTATCTATCTATCTATCTGAGGGTCAATATCTATCTATCTATCTATCTATCTATCTATCTATCTATCTGATGGTCAATATCTATCTATCTATCTATCTATCTATCTATCTATCTATCTATCTATCTATCTATCTATCTGTGGGTCATACTCTATCTGTCTATCTGTCTATCTATCTATCTGATGGTCAATATCTATCTATCTATCTATCTATCTATCTATCTATCTATCTATCTATCTATCTATCTATTTGATAGACTGAATGGTTTTATAATCTCTAAACTTTGAACTTTGAAAACTACTACTTATAATTACATCAAACTAAAAACCTTAAATCTTCAAACTTTTACAACTACTTCAAACTTTATGCTAGGCTTTCTCAAGCCAACCTAAAGTTTGTACTCAAACTTTTTAATCTAGTTAGTGGTGCTTGCCATAGGCAAAGCATCACTATTGTTCTCTTGCATACTTATTATTAGTGGTGCTTGCCATAGGCAAAGCATCACTATTGTTCTCTTGCATACTTATTATTAGTGGTGCTTGCAAAGCAACACTATTGTAATCTCACATACTTATTTTTCTTCTTCTTCTTCTTCTTCTTCTTCTTCCGTACAAAACTTCGGCACCTAACTCGTCCCGCACCTTTTGGCGTAGACCCATGAATGAGGTGTCAAATCGTGCGGCTCATTGAGGAGAGGTGTGCTATGACTTTTATAAGCGATCGGGGGTACGGTGTTTGCCCCAGGGGCAAAAAATTGGGCAAAAAATCCCATTGACTTAACATTGCGCCGAACTTTGACGAGTCATAGCTCAAAGCGAGGATTTCGCAGAGACATGTGATTTACCACATTTGAAGAGGCTGACAGGCTCTGTGAGAACATACCTCACAATGGGGTAAAAGTTGCACCCCTAGGGGGCAGGAGCTGCCCAAAGTTGCCCCAATGTAAGTCAATGGAATTTTTTTCAAAATTTTTTGGTCGAAAACCCACAAATGAGGCGTCAAATCGTGCAGATTATTTGGGAATGGTGTCCTATGACTTTTATAATCGATCGGGGGTACGGTGATTGCCCCAGGGGCAAAAAATTGGGCAAAAAATCCCATTGACTTAACATTGCGCCGAACTTTGACGAGTCATAGCTCAGATCGAGGATTTCACAGAGACGTGTGATTAACCACATTTGAAGAGGCTGACAGGCTCTGTGAGAACATACCTCACAATGGGGTAAAAGTTGCACCCCTGGGGGGCATGAGCTGCCCAAATTTGCCCCAATGTTAAGTCTATGGTAGATTTTGTATTGAACATAACTCTGGATCACAGTGTCTTAGAGACAAGGGGGCGGGCTCATTTTACTCAGACGACCAATCAGTCTCTCAGGATCATTGTGAAGCTATCAAGCCACGCCCTAGCAACCATTTACAGTACCTTAGCAACAAGTCCCATAGACTTCCATTGAAAGAGATCAAAGGGATTTCTCTGGACTGAATTATCATAGAAACACGAGGGTGGTCTCGTTTGACTTGGGGCAGTAAAACAGCCAATCATGAATCCCCTCAACACTTCCTAGCCCCTCCCTAGCAACCATTTTCGAGCACCTTAGCAACCAAAATCCAAAGACAGATATCTTCCATTCTGAATGTCACAGAGGCATGGGAGTTGGTTTATATCATTCATACTGACAAGCAGCCTTTGGAGATTCATCATTGGCAGCTGCCAAGCCACTCCCTAGCAACAATTTAGGGCACCCTAGCAACAACATTTATTGATTTCAATTACAGTAAGATATCTTCACATCAGAATGTCCTAGAGACATGATAGTTGCTTTGTTTTCATTGGGTGAGTAATCAGTCTTCAGCTTTCATCAGGTGAACTACTTAGCCATGCCCTAGCAACCAATAAAAGCACCCTAGCAACAAAGAACCATTGACATCCATTCAAAATCACTAAGATGTCTATCTTAGGATCAGAATGACGTAGAGACTTCAGGGTTGACTTATTTTACTTAGGATGGAAAGTAGACTTGATAAATATCACCCTGGTAACTGCCTAGCAACCAAATGGGATTACCCTAGCAACCAAGAAACAAATCACATATCTCTGCACAAGAAAATCACAGAGACTTCTGGTTTGACTTATTTCACCCAGGATGGCAAGGAGCATTGTTGCCTGTCACCTTGGTAACTGCCTAGCAACCAGATGGGGTTTCCCTAGCAACCAAGAAACAAATCACATATCTCTGCACAAGAAAATCACAGAGACTTCCGGGTTGACTTATTTCACTCAGGATGGCAAGGAGCATTGTTGGCTGTCACCTTGGTAACTGCCTAGCAACCAGATGGGGTTACCCTAGCAACCAAGAAACAAATCACCTATCTCTGCACAAGAAAATCACAGAGACTTCCGGGTTGACTTATTTCACTCAGGATGGAATGTAGTCTTGATAAATATCACCCTGGTAACTGCCTAGCAACCAGATGGGGTTATCCTAGCAACCAAGTAACAAATCACATATCTATGTACTAGAAAATCACAGAGACTTCGGGGTTGACTTATTTCACTCAGGATGGCAAGGAGCATTGTTGGCTGTCACCTTGGTAACTGCCTAGCAACCAGATGGGGTTACCCTAGCAACCAATAAACAAATCACATATCTCTGCACAAGAAAATCACAGAGACTTCCGGGTTGACTTATTTCACTCAGGATGATAAGGTGCATTGTTGCCTGTCACCTTGGTAACTGCCTAGCAACCAGATGGGGTTAACCTAGCAACAAAGAAACAAATCACATATCTCTGCACAAGAAAATCACAGAGACTTCCGGGTTGACTTATTTCACTCAGGATGGCAAGGAGCATTGTTGGCTGTCACCTTGGTAACTGCCTAGCAACCAGATGGGGTTACCCTAGCAACCATGGAACAACACCAATATCTCTGCACCAGAACATACTACTGTCATGGGGGTAGCGTCTTTCAACTTTGGGCAGTAGGTGGGATATTGTGGTAAGAAATTTTGCCACGGCAAGCACCACTCACATTTTCTTCAGGAAATGTACATTCTAGTTATTATTATTATTCTGAGACTAAATTTCTAAATCTAACTCCTCCTAGAGCTTTTAAGCTACATGCACCAAACTCGGCACAGACCTTCAGACTAATCCCGAATAGTGTGCTATATCTTTTCTAACTGATCGGACTTACGGTTTTCCTAAAAATGACGATCAAAACTCGGAAAAACTCCCATTGACTTAACATTGCGGAATGTTCAGAAATTTAAATCCCAACTGACGTTTTCACACACACAGACAAAAAAGGGCCTGTCAGCCCTGCATCTCTCCCTCTCTCTCTCCCTCAGAGGATTTCTTTTATCAAGCAGCCAATAAGTAATGACCTAAAATCTTCATAGCCACAATATAGTAGCTTCCAGGTTGACTTGATTCACTCAGTATGGAAAGGAGGCTTGATAAGTATCACCCTGGTAACTGCATAGCAACCAGACAGGGTTACCCTAGCAACCAAATAACAAATCACATATCTCTGCACCAGAAAATCATACAGCCTTCCTGTTTCACTTATTTCACTCAGGATGGAAAGGAGGCTTGATATGTATCACTCTGGTAACTGCCTAGCAACCAGATGTGGTTACCCTAGCAACCAAGTAACAAATCACATATCTTTGAACCAGAACATAGTAGAGACTTAGGGGTTGACATATTTCACACAGGATTGCAAGGAGCCTTATGAGTATCACCTTGGTACCTGCCTAGCAACCAGATGGGGTTACCCTAGCAACCAAGTAACAAATCACATATCTCTGCACCAGAAAATCATAGAGACTTCCTGTTTCACTTATTTCACTCAGGATGGAAAGTAGCCTTGATATGTATCACCCTGGTAACTGCATAGCAACCAGACAGGGTTACCCTAGCAACCAAGTAACAAATCACATATCTTTGAACCAGAACATCGTAGAGACTTAGGGGTTGACATATTTCACACAGGATTGCAAGGAGCCTTATGAGTATCACTTTGGTAACTGCCTAGCAACCAGATGTGTTTACCCTAGCAACCAAGTAACAAATCACATATCTCTGCACCAGAAAATCGTAGAGACTTCCTGTTTCACTTATTTCACTCAGGATGGAAAGTAGCCTTGATATGTATAACTCTGGTAACTGCCTAGCAACCAGATGCGGTTACCCTAGCAACCAAGTAACAAATCACATATCTCTGCAACAGAAAATCGTAGAGACTTCCGGGTTGACATAATTCACTCAGGATGGAAAGGAGGCTTGATAAGTATCACCCTGGTAACTGCATAGCAACCAGATGGGGTTACCCTAGCAACCAAGTAACAAATAATATATCTCTTCACCAAAAAATCGTAGAGACTTCCTGTTTGACTTATTTCACTCAGGATAGCAAGGATTCTTGAAAAGTATCACTCTGGTAACTGCCTAGCAACGACAAGGGCTTACCCTAGCAACAAAGTAACAAATCACATAACTCTGCACCAGAAATTCATAGAGACTTCCTGTTTCACTTATTTCACTCAAGATGGAAAGTAGCCTTGATATGTATCACTCTGGTAACTGCCTAGCAACCAGATGTGGTTACCCTAGCAACCAAGTAACAAATCACATATCTTTGAACCAGAAAATCGTAGAGACTTAGGGGTTGACATATTTCACACAGGATTGCAAGGAGCCTTATGAGTATCACTTTGGTAACTGCCTAGCAACCAGATGGGGTTACCCTAGCAACCAAGTAACAAATCACATATCTCTGCACCAGAAAAACGTATAGACTTCCTGTTTGAATTATTTCACTCAGAATGGAAAGTAGCCTTGATATGTATCACTCTGGTAACTGCCTATCAACCAGATATGGTTACCCTAGCAACCAAGTAACAAATCACATATCTATGCAACAGAAAATTGTAGAGACTTCCGGGTTGACTTTATTCACTCAGAATGAATAGGAGGCTTGATAAGGATCACCCTGGAAACTGCCTAGCAACCAGATTGGGTTACCCTAGCAACCAAGTAAAAAATAATATATCTGTCTATCTATCTGTCTATCTATCTATCTATCTATCTATCTGAGGGTCAATATCTATCTGTCTTTCTGTGGGTCATACTCTATCTATCTATTTATCTATCTTTCTGTGGGTCATACTCTATCTATCTATCTATCTATCTGAGGGACAATAACTATCTATCTATCTCTCTCTCTGTGGGTCATACTCTATCTATCTATCTATCTATCTATCTAAGGGTCAATGACTATCTATCTATCTATCTATCTATCTGAGGATCAATATCTATCTATCTATTTATCTATCTATCTATTTATCTATCTATCTATCTATCTGATGGTCAATATCTATCTATCTATCTATCTATCTATCTATCTGTGGGTCAATATCTATCTATCTATCTGAGGGTCAATATCCATCTATCTATCTATCTATCTATCTATCTATCTGTCTATCTATCTATCTATCTGAGGGTCAATATCTATCTATCTATCTATCTATCTATCTATCTAATCTATTTGATAGACTGAATGGTTTTATAATCTCTAAACTTTGAAAACTACTACTTATAAATACATCAAACTAAAAACCTTAAATCTTCAAACTTTTACAACTACTTCAAACTTTATGTTAGGCTTTCTCAAGCCAACCTAAAGTTTGTACTCAAACTTTTTAATCTAGTTAGGTTGGCTTGAGAAAGCCAACTTACTGAAATCCTATTTAAACTTATTATTATTATTATTATTATTATTCTGAGACTAAATTTCTAAATCTAACTCCTCCTAGAGCTTTTAAGCTACATGCACCAAACTCGGCACAGACCTTCAGACTAATCCCGAATAGTGTGCTATATCTTTTCTAACTGATCAGACTTACGGTTTTCCTAAAAATGACGATCAAAACTCGGAAAAACTCCCATTGACTTAACATTGCGGAATGTTCAGAAATTTAAATCCCAACTGACGTTTTCACACACACAGACAAAAAAGGGCCTGTCAGCCCTGCATCTCTCACTCTCTCTCTCCCTCAGAGGATTTCTTTTATCAAGCAGCCAATAAGTAATGACCTAAAATCTTCATAGCCACAGTATAGTAGCTTCCAGGTTGACTTGATTCACTCAGTATGGAAAGGAGGCTTGATAAGTATCACCCTGGTAACTGCATAGCAACTAGACAGGGTTACCCTAGCAACCAAATAACAAATCACATATCTCTGCACCAGAAAAACATACAGCCTTCCTGTTTCACTTATTTCACTCAGGATGGAAAGGAGGCTTGATATGTATCACTCTGGTAACTGCCTAGCAACCAGATGTGGTTACCCTAGCAACCAAGTAACAAATCACATATCTTTGAACCAGAACATGGTAGAGACTTAGGGGTTGACATATTTCACACAGGATTGCAAGGGGCCTTATGAGTATCACTTTGGTAACTGCCTAGCAACCAGATGTGGTTACCCTAACAACCAAGTAACAAATCACATATCTTTGCACCAGAAAATCGTATAGACTTCCTGTTTCACTTATTTCACTCAGGATGGAAAGGAGGCTTGATATGTATCACTCTGGTAACTGCCTAGCAACCAGATGTGGTTACCCTACCAACCAAGTAACAAATTACATATCTTTGAACCAGAAAATCGTAGAGACTTCTGGGTTGACTTTATTCACTCAGAATGAAAAGGAGGCTTGATAAGGATCACCCTGGAAACTGCCTAGCAACCAGATTGGGTTACCCTAGCAACCAAGTAAAAATAATATATCTATCTATCTATCTGTCTATCTATCTATCTATCTTTCTGAGGGTCAATATCTATCTATCTATCTATCTATCTATCTATCTATCTATCTATCTATCTATCTGAGGGTAAATAACTATCTATCTATCTATCTATCTGTGGGTCATACTCTATCTATCTATCTATCTATCTATCTATCTATTTATATATATATGGGTCAATGACTATCTATCTATCTCTCTCTCTCTTTCTGAGGGTCAATATCTATCTATCTATCTATTTATCTATCTGAGGGTCAATATCTATCTATTTGATAGACTGAATGGTTTTATAATCTCTAAACATTGAACTTTGAAAACTACTACTTATAATTACATCAAACTAAAAACTTTAAATCTTCAAACTTTTACAACTACTTCAAACTTTATGCTAGGCTTTCTCAAGCCAACCTAAAGTTTGTACTCAAACTTTTTAATCTAGTTATTAGTGGTGCTTGCCATAAGCAAAGCATCACTATTGTTCTCTTGCATACTTATTATTATTAGTGGTGCTTGCCAAAGGCAAAGCATCACTATTGTTCTCTTGCATAAATTATTCCACACAAAGTTTGGCGCGCTACTCCTCCCGCAGCTTTTGTCACAGACCCCTGAGTGAGGCATCAAATCGTGCGGCTCATTGAGGAGAGGTGTGCTATATCTTTTCTAAGCGATCGGGTGTACGATGTTCGAACAGCGGACGAAAAAGTGGCCAAAAAAATCCCATTGACTTTACATTGCGGAATGTTCAGAAATTTAAATCCCAACTGACATTTTCACACACACAGACAAAAAAGGGCCTGTCAGCCCTGCGTCTCTCTCTCTCTCTCTCTCTCCCCCTCAGAGGATTTCTTTTATCAAGCAGCCAATAAAAATCTTCATAGCCACACCCTAAAACATGCTAAAAATGTGCTAGTATCATGCTAACATATGCTGGCATCACCTAGCGAAGTGCTAAAACATGCTATAAACGTGTTAGCAACATGCTAACACATGCTGGCATTGCCTAGCGAAGTGCTAAAACATGCTAAAAACGTGCTAGCAACATGCTAACACATGTTGGCATCGCCTAGCGAAGTGCTAAAACATGCTAAAAACGTGCTAACAACATGCTAACACATGCTATTATTGCCTAGCGAAGAGTTAAAACATGCTAAAAACGTGCTAGCATCATGCTAACACATGCTGGCATCGCCTAGCGAAGTGCTGAAACATGTTAAAACATGCTAGCATTATGCTAATGCATGTTAGCATTGCTTAGGGGATTGCTAAAACATGTTAAAAACGTGTTAGCATCATGCTAACACATGTTAGCATCGCCTAGCAAAGTGCTAAAACATGCAAAAAACGTGCTAGTATCATGCTAACACATGCTAGCTTCACCTAGCGAAGTGCTAAAACATGTTAAAACGTGCTAGCATTATGCTAATGCATGATAGCATTGCTTAGGGGATTGCTAAAACATGTTAAAACGTGCTAGCATCATGCTAACATATGCTGGCATCGCCTAGCGAAGTGCTAAAACATGCTATAAACGTGTTACCATCATGCTAACACATGTTGGCATTGTCTAGCTAAGTGCTAAAACATGCTATAAACGTGTTACCATCATGCTAACACATGTTGGCATTGTCTAGCGAAGTGCTAAAACATGCTAAAAACGTGCTAGCATCATGCTAACACATGCTAGTATCACCTAGCAAAGAGCTAAAACATGCTAAAAACGTGCTAACAACATGCTAACACATGCTAGTATTGCCTAGCAAAGTGCTAAAACATGCTAAAAACGTGCTAGCATCATGCTAACACATGTTGGCATCGCCTAGCGAAGTGTTAAAACATGCTAAAAACATGTTAACAACATGTTAAAACATGCTAGTATCGCCTAGTAAAATGCTAAAACATGCTAAAAACGTGCTAGCATCATTCTAACACATACTGGCATTGCCTAGCGAAGTGCTAAACATGCTAAAAACATGTTAACAACATGCTAACACATGCTAGTATCGCCTAGTAAAATGCTAAAACATGCTAAAAACGTGCTAGCATCATTCTAACACATACTGGCATTGCCTAGCGAAGTGCTAAAACATGCTAAAAACGTGTTAGCATCATGCTAACACATGCTGGCATCGCCTAGCGAAGTGCTAAAACATGCTAAAAACGTGCTAGCATCATGCTAACACATGCTGGCATCACCTAGCGAAGTGTTAAAACATGTTAAAACATGTTAGCATTATGCTAACACATACTAGTATTGCATAGCAAAGTACTAAAATATGCTAAAAACGTGCTAGCATCATGCTAACACATGTTGGCATCGCCTAGTGAAGTACTAAAACATGCTAAAAACGTGCTAACAACATGTTAACACATGCTAGTATCGCCTAGCAAAGTGCTAAAACATGCTAAAAACGTGCTAGCATCATGCTAACACATGTTGGCATCGCCTAGCAAAGTGCTAAAACATGTTAAAAATGTGCTAACACATGCTAGCATCGCCTAACGAAGTGCTAAAACATGCTAGTATTATGCCAACAGATGTTAGCATTGCCTATGGAATTGCTAAAACATGCTAACACATGCTAGCATCGCCTAGCGAAGTGCTAAAACATTCTAAAAACGTGCTACCATCATGAAAAACATGTGCTAACAACAGTCTATGGCCTTTATTTTAGTGCTTAGAAACAAGTTAGAAAATGCTATTTGACGAGTATTGCCACGGCAAGCACCACTCACATTTTCTTCAGGAAATGTACATTCTAGTTATAATTATTATTATTCCACACATAGTTTGGCGCGCTACTCCTCCCGCAGCTTTTGTCACAGACCCCTGAGTGAGGCATCAAATCGTGCGGCTCATTGAGGAGAGGTGTGCTATATCTTTTCTAAGCGATCGGGTGTACGATGTTCGAACAGCGGACGAAAAAGTGGCCAAAAAAATCCCATTGACTTTACATTGCGGAATGTTCAGAAATTTAAATCCCAACTGACATTTTCACACACACAGACAAAAAAGGGCCTGTCAGCCCTGCGTCTCTCTCTCTCTCTCTCTCTCCCCCTCAGAGGATTTCTTTTATCAAGCAGCCAATAAAAATCTTCATAGCCACACCCTAAAACATGCTAAAAATGTGCTAGTATCATGCTAACATATGCTGGCATCACCTAGCGAAGTGCTAAAACATGCTATAAACGTGTTAGCAACATGCTAACACATGCTGGCATTGCCTAGCGAAGTGCTAAAACATGCTAAAAACGTGCTAGCAACATGCTAACACATGTTGGCATCGCCTAGCGAAGTGCTAAAACATGCTAAAAACGTGCTAACAACATGCTAACACATGCTATTATTGCCTAGCGAAGTGTTAAAACATGCTAAAAACGTGCTAGCATCATGCTAACACATGCTGGCATCGCCTAGCGAAGTGCTGAAACATGTTAAAACATGCTAGCATTATGCTAATGCATGTTAGCATTGCTTAGGGGATTGCTAAATCATGTTAAAAACGTGTTAGCATCATGCTAACACATGTTAGCATCGCCTAGCAAAGTGCTAAAACATGCAAAAAACGTGCTAGTATCATGCTAACACATGCTAGCTTCACCTAGCGAAGTGCTAAAACATGTTAAAACGTGCTAGCATTATGCTAATGCATGATAGCATTGCTTAGGGGATTGCTAAAACATGTTAAAACGTGCTAGCATCATGCTAACATATGCTGGCATCGCCTAGCGAAGTGCTAAAACATGCTATAAACGTGTTACCATCATGCTAACACATGTTGGCATTGTCTAGCTAAGTGTTAAAACATGCTATAAACGTGTTACCATCATGCTAACACATGTTGGCATCGCCTAGCGAAGTGTTAAAACATGCTAAAAACATGTTAACAACATGCTAACACATGCTAGTATCGCCTAGTAAAATGCTAAAACATGCTAAAAACGTGCTAGCATCATTCTAACACATACTGGCATTGCCTAGCGAAGTGCTAAACATGCTAAAAACATGTTAACAACATGCTAACACATGCTAGTATCGCCTAGTAAAATGCTAAAACATGCTAAAAACGTGCTAGCATCATTCTAACACATACTGGCATTGCCTAGCGAAGTGCTAAAACATGCTAAAAACGTGTTAGCATCATGCTAACACATGCTGGCATCGCCTAGCGAAGTGCTAAAACATGCTAAAAACGTGCTAGCATCATGCTAACACATGCTGGCATCACCTAGCGAAGTGTTAAAACATGTTAAAACATGTTAGCATTATGCTAACACATACTAGTATTGCATAGCAAAGTACTAAAATATGCTAAAAACGTGCTAGCATCATGCTAACACATGTTGGCATCGCCTAGCGAAGTACTAAAACATGCTAAAAACGTGCTAACAACATGTTAACACATGCTAGTATCGCCTAGCAAAGTGCTAAAACATGCTAAAAACGTGCTAGCATCATGCTAACACATGTTGGCATCGCCTAGCAAAGTGCTAAAACATGTTAAAAATGTGCTAACACATGCTAGCATCGCCTAACGAAGTGCTAAAACATGCTAGTATTATGCCAACAGATGTTAGCATTGCCTATGGAATTGCTAAAACATGCTAACACATGCTAGCATCGCCTAGCGAAGTGCTAAAACATTCTAAAAACGTGCTACCATCATGAAAAACATGTGCTAACAACAGTCTATGGCCTTTATTTTAGTGCTTAGAAACAAGTTAGAAAATGCTATTTGACGAGTATTGCCACGGCAAGCACCACTCACATTTTCTTCAGGAAATGTACATTCTAGTTATAATTATTATTATTCCACACATAGTTTGGCGCGCTACTCCTCCCGCAGCTTTTGTCACAGACCCCTAAGTGAGGCATCAAATCGTGCGGCTCATTGAGGAGAGGTGTGCTATATCTTTTCTAAGCGATCGGGTGTACGATGTTCGAACAGCGGACGAAAAAGTGGCCAAAAAAATCCCATTGACTTTACATTGCGGAATGTTCAGAAATTTAAATCCCAACTGACATTTTCACACACACAGACAAAAAAGGGCCTGTCAGCCCTGCGTCTCTCTCTCTCTCTCTCTCTCCCCCTCAGAGGATTTCTTTTATCAAGCAGCCAATAAAAATCTTCATAGCCACACCCTAAAACATGCTAAAAATGTGCTAGTATCATGCTAACATATGCTGGCATCACCTAGCGAAGTGCTAAAACATGCTATAAACGTGTTAGCAACATGCTAACACATGCTGGCATTGCCTAGCGAAGTGCTAAAACATGCTAAAAACGTGCTAGCAACATGCTAACACATGTTGGCATCGCCTAGCGAAGTGCTAAAACATGCTAAAAACGTGCTAACAACATGCTAACACATGCTATTATTGCCTAGCGAAGTGTTAAAACATGCTAAAAACGTGCTAGCATCATGCTAACACATGCTGGCATCGCCTAGCGAAGTGCTGAAACATGTTAAAACATGCTAGCATTATGCTAATGCATGTTAGCATTGCTTAGGGGATTGCTAAAACATGTTAAAAACGTGTTAGCATCATGCTAACACATGTTAGCATCGCCTAGCAAAGTGCTAAAACATGCAAAAAACGTGCTAGTATCATGCTAACACATGCTAGCTTCACCTAGCGAAGTGCTAAAACATGTTAAAACGTGCTAGCATTATGCTAATGCATGATAGCATTGCTTAGGGGATTGCTAAAACATGTTAAAACGTGCTAGCATCATGCTAACATATGCTGGCATCGCCTAGCGAAGTGCTAAAACATGCTATAAACGTGTTACCATCATGCTAACACATGTTGGCATTGTCTAGCTAAGTGCTAAAACATGCTATAAACGTGTTACCATCATGCTAACACATGTTGGCATTGTCTAGCGAAGTGCTAAAACATGCTAAAAACGTGCTAGCATCATGCTAACACATGCTAGTATCACCTAGCAAAGAGCTAAAACATGCTAAAAACGTGCTAACAACATGCTAACACATGCTAGTATTGCCTAGCAAAGTGCTAAAACATGCTAAAAACGTGCTAGCATCATGCTAACACATGTTGGCATCGCCTAGCGAAGTGTTAAAACATGCTAAAAACATGTTAACAACATGTTAAAACATGCTAGTATCGCCTAGTAAAATGCTAAAACATGCTAAAAACGTGCTAGCATCATTCTAACACATACTGGCATTGCCTAGCGAAGTGCTAAACATGCTAAAAACATGTTAACAACATGCTAACACATGCTAGTATCGCCTAGTAAAATGCTAAAACATGCTAAAAACGTGCTAGCATCATTCTAACACATACTGGCATTGCCTAGCGAAGTGCTAAAACATGCTAAAAACGTGTTAGCATCATGCTAACACATGCTGGCATCGCCTAGCGAAGTGCTAAAACATGCTAAAAACGTGCTAGCATCATGCTAACACATGCTGGCATCACCTAGCGAAGTGTTAAAACATGTTAAAACATGTTAGCATTATGCTAACACATACTAGTATTGCATAGCAAAGTACTAAAATATGCTAAAAACGTGCTAGCATCATGCTAACACATGTTGGCATCGCCTAGTGAAGTACTAAAACATGCTAAAAACGTGCTAACAACATGTTAACACATGCTAGTATCGCCTAGCAAAGTGCTAAAACATGCTAAAAACGTGCTAGCATCATGCTAACACATGTTGGCATCGCCTAGCAAAGTGCTAAAACATGTTAAAAATGTGCTAACACATGCTAGCATCGCCTAACGAAGTGCTAAAACATGCTAGTATTATGCCAACAGATGTTAGCATTGCCTATGGAATTGCTAAAACATGCTAACACATGCTAGCATCGCCTAGCGAAGTGCTAAAACATTCTAAAAACGTGCTACCATCATGAAAAACATGTGCTAACAACAGTCTATGGCCTTTATTTTAGTGCTTAGAAACAAGTTAGAAAATGCTATTTGACGAGTATTGCCACGGCAAGCACCACTCACATTTTCTTCAGGAAATGTACATTCTAGTTATAATTATTATTATTCCACACATAGTTTGGCGCGCTACTCCTCCCACAGCTTTTGTCACAGACCCCTGAGTGAGGCATCAAATCGTGCGGCTCATTGAGGAGAGGTGTGCTATATCTTTTCTAAGCGATCGGGTGTACGATGTTCGAACAGCGGACGAAAAAGTGGCCAAAAAAATCCCATTGACTTTACATTGCGGAATGTTCAGAAATTTAAATCCCAACTGACATTTTCACACACACAGACAAAAAAGGGCCTGTCAGCCCTGCGTCTCTCTCTCTCTCTCTCTCTCCCCCTCAGAGGATTTCTTTTATCAAGCAGCCAATAAAAATCTTCATAGCCACACCCTAAAACATGCTAAAAATGTGCTAGTATCATGCTAACATATGCTGGCATCACCTAGCGAAGTGCTAAAACATGCTATAAACGTGTTAGCAACATGCTAACACATGCTGGCATTGCCTAGCGAAGTGCTAAAACATGCTAAAAACGTGCTAGCAACATGCTAACACATGTTGGCATCGCCTAGCGAAGTGCTAAAACATGCTAAAAACGTGCTAACAACATGCTAACACATGCTATTATTGCCTAGCGAAGTGTTAAAACATGCTAAAAACGTGCTAGCATCATGCTAACACATGCTGGCATCGCCTAGCGAAGTGCTAAAACATGTTAAAACATGCTAGCATTATGCTAATGCATGTTAGCATTGCTTAGGGGATTGCTAAAACATGTTAAAAACGTGTTAGCATCATGCTAACACATGTTAGCATTGCCTAGCAAAGTGCTAAAACATGCAAAAAACGTGCTAGTATCATGCTAACACATGCTAGCTTCACCTAGCGAAGTGCTAAAACATGTTAAAACGTGCTAGCATTATGCTAATGCATGATAGCATTGCTTAGGGGATTGCTAAAACATGTTAAAACGTGCTAGCATCATGCTAACATATGCTGGCATCGCCTAGCGAAGTGCTAAAACATGCTATAAACGTGTTACCATCATGCTAACACATGTTGGCATTGTCTAGCTAAGTGCTAAAACATGCTATAAACGTGTTACCATCATGCTAACACATGTTGGCATTGTCTAGCGAAGTGCTAAAACATGCTAAAAACGTGCTAGCATCATGCTAACACATGCTAGTATCACCTAGCAAAGAGCTAAAACATGCTAAAAACGTGCTAACAACATGCTAACACATGCTAGTATTGCCTAGCAAAGTGCTAAAACATGCTAAAAACGTGCTAGCATCATGCTAACACATGTTGGCATCGCCTAGCGAAGTGCTAAAACATGCTAAAAACATGTTAACAACATGTTAACACATGCTAGTATCGCCTAGTAAAATGCTAAAACATGCTAAAAACGTGCTAGCATCATTCTAACACATACTGGCATTGCCTAGCGAAGTGCTAAACATGCTAAAAACATGTTAACAACATGCTAACACATGCTAGTATCGCCTAGTAAAATGCTAAAACATGCTAAAAACGTGTTAGTATCATGCTAACACATGCTGGCATCGCCTAGCGAAGTGCTAAAACATGCTAAAAACGTGCTAGCATCATGCTAACACATGCTGGCATCACCTAGCGAAGTGTTAAAACATGTTAAAACATGTTAGCATTATGCTAACACATACTAGTATTGCATAGCAAAGTACTAAAACATGCTAAAAACGTGCTAGCATCATGCTAACACATGTTGGCATCGCCTAGTGAAGTACTAAAACATGCTAAAAACGTGCTAACAACATGTTAACACATGCTAGTATCGCCTAGCAAAGTGCTAAAACATGCTAAAAACGTGCTAGCATCATGCTAACACATGTTGGCATCGCCTAGCAAAGTGCTAAAACATGTTAAAAATGTGCTAACACATGCTAGCATCGCCTAACGAAGTGCTAAAACATGCTAGTATTATGCCAACAGATGTTAGCATTGCCTATGGAATTGCTAAAACATGCTAACACATGCTAGCATCGCCTAGCGAAGTGCTAAAACATTCTAAAAACGTGCTACCATCATGAAAAACATGTGCTAACAACAGTCTATGGCCTTTATTTTAGTGCTTAGAAACAAGTTAGAAAATGCTATTTGACGAGTATTGCCACGGCAAGCACCACTCACATTTTCTTCAGGAAATGTACATTCTAGTTAGTGGTGCTTGCCATAGGCAAAGCATCACTATTGTTCTCTTGCATACTTATTATTATTATTATAATTATTATTATTATTCCACACATAGTTTGGCGCGCTACTCCTCCCGCAGCTTTTGTCACAGACTCCTGAGTGAGGCATCAAATCGTGCGGCTCATTGAGGAGAGGTGTGCTATATCTTTTCTAAGCGATCGGGTGTACGATGTTCGAACAGCGGACGAAAAAGTGGCCAAAAAAGTCCCATTGACTTTACATTGCGGAATGTTCAGAAATTTAAATCCCAACTGACATTTTCACACACACAGACAAAAAAGGGCCTGTCAGCCCTGCGTCTCTATCTCTCTCTCCTTCAGAGGATTTCTTTTATCAAGCAGCCAATAAAAATCTTCATAGCCACACCCTAAAACATGCAAAAAATGTGCTAGCATCATGCTAACATATGCTGGCATCACCTAGTGAAGTGCTAAAACATGCTATAAACGTGTTAGCAACATGCTAACACATGCTGGCATCGCCTAGCAAAGTGCTAAAACATGCTAAAAACGTGCCCGTAACATGCTAACACATGTAGGTATCACCTAGTGAAGTGCTAAAACATGCTAAAAACGTGATAACAACATGCTAACACATGCTAGTATTGCCTATCTAAGTGTTAAAACATGCTAAAAACATGCTAGCATCATGCTAACACATGTTGGCATTGCCTAGCAAAGTGCTAAAACATGTTAAAACGTGCTAGCATTATGCTAATGCATGTTAGCATTGCTTAGGGGATTGCTAAAACATGTTAAAAATCGTGCTAGCATCATGCTAACACATGTTAGCATCGCCTAGCAAAGTGCTAAAACATGCTAAAAACGTGCTAGTATCATGCTAACACATGCTAGCTTCACCTAGCGAAGTGCTAAAACATGTTAAAACGTGCTAGCATTATGCTAATGCATGTTAGCATTGCTTAGGGGATTGCTAAAACATGTTAAAAATCGTGCTAGCATCATGCTAACACATGTTAGCATCACCAAAAGAAGTGCTAAAACATGCTAAAAACGTGCTAGTATCATGCTAACACATGCTAGCTTCACCTAGCGAAGTGCTAAAACATGTTAAAATGTGCTAGCATTATGCTAATGCATGTTAGCATTGCTTAGGGGATTGCTAAAACATGTTAAAAACGTGCTAGCATCATGCTAACACATATTAGCATCGCCAAACGAAGTGCTAAAACATGCAAAAACCGTGCTAGTATCATGCTAACACATGCTAGCTTCACCTAGCGAAGTGCTAAAACATGTTAAAACGTGCTAGCATTATGCTAATGCATGTTAGCATTGCTTAGGGGATTGCTAAAACAAGTTAAAAATGTGCTAGCATCATGCTAACACATGTTAGCATTGCCAAACGAAGTGCTAAAACATGCTAAAAACGTGCTAGTATCATGCTAACACATGCTAGCTTCACCTAGCGAAGTGCTAAAACATTCTAAAAACGTGCTACCATCATGAAAACCACATGTTAGCAACATTCTGTGACCTTTATTTTAGTGCTTAGAAACAAGTTAGAGAATGCTATTTGACGAGTTTTGCCACGGCAAGCACCACTCACATTTTCTTCAGGAAATGTACATTCTAGTTAGTGGTGCTTGCCATAGGCAAAGCATCACTATTGTTCTCTTGCATACTTATTATTATTATTATAATTATTATTATTTTTCCACACATAGTTTGGCGCGCTACTCCTCCCGCAGCTTTTGTCACAGACCTCTGAGTGAGGCATCAAATCGTGCGGCTCATTGAGGAGAGGTGTGCTATATCTTTTCTAAGCGATCGGGGGTACGGTGTTTGCCCCAGGGGCAAAAAATTGGGCAAAAAAATCCCATTGACTTAACATTGAGCCAAACTTTGACGAGTTATAGCTCAGAGCGAGGATTTCACAGAGACGTGTGATTTACCACATTTGAAGAGGCTGACAGGCTCTCTGAGAACATACCTCACAATGGGGTAAAAGTTTTACCCCTGGGGGGCAGGAGCTGCCCAAAGTTGCCCCAATGTAAGTCAATGGAATTTTTTGAAAAATGTTTTGCTCGCAGACCCACAAATGAGGCGTCAAATCGTGCAGATTATTTGGGAATGGTGTGCTATGGCTACTATAAGTGATCGGGGGTACGGTATTTGCCCCAGGGGCAATTAATTGGGCAAAAAATCCCATTGACTTAACATTGAGCCGAACTTTGACGAGTTATAGCTCAGAGCGAGGATTTCACAGAGACGTGTGATTTACCACATTTGAAGAGGCTGACAGGCTCTGTGATAACATACCTCACAATGGGGTAAAAGTTTTACCCCTGGGGGGCAGGAGCTGCCCAAATTTGCCCCAATGTTAAGTCTATGGTAGATTTTGTATTGAACATAACTCTGGATCACAGTGTCTTAGAGACAAGGGGGCGGGCTCATTTTACTCAGACGACCAATCAGTCTCTCAGGATCATTGTGAAGCTATCAAGCCACGCCCTAGCAACCATTTACAGTACCTTAGCAACAAGTCCCATAGACTTCCATTGAAAGAGATCAAAGGGATTTCTCTGGACTGAATTATCATAGAAACACGAGGGTGGTCTCGTTTGACTTGGGGCAGTAAAACAGCCAATCATGAATCCCCTCAACACTTCCTAGCCCCTCCCTAGCAACCATTTTCGAGCACCTTAGCAACCAAAATCCAAAGACAGATATCTTCCATTCTGAATGTCACAGAGGCATGGGAGTTGGTTTATATCATTCATACTGACAAGCAGCCTTTGGAGATTCATCATTGGCAGCTGCCAAGCCACTCCCTAGCAACAATTTAGGGCACCCTAGCAACAACATTTATTGATTTCAATTACAGTAAGATATCTTCACATCAGAATGTCCTAGAGACATGATAGTTGCTTTGTTTTCATTGGGTGAGTAATCAGTCTTCAGCTTTCATCAGGTGAACTACTTAGCCATGCCCTAGCAACCAATAAAAGCACCCTAGCAACAAAGAACCATTGACATCCATTCAAAATCACTAAGATGTCTATCTTAGGATCAGAATGACGTAGAGACTTCAGGGTTGACTTATTTCACTCAGGATGGAAAGTAGACTTGATAAATATCACCCTGGTAACTGCCTAGCAACCAAATGGGATTACCCTAGCAACCAAGAAACAAATCACATATCTCTGCACAAGAAAATCACAGAGACTTCTGGTTTGACTTATTTCACCCAGGATGGCAAGGAGCATTGTTGCCTGTCACCTTGGTAACTGCCTAGCAACCAGATGGGGTTTCCCTAGCAACCAAGAAACAAATCACATATCTCTGCACAAGAAAATCACAGAGACTTCCGGGTTGACTTATTTCACTCAGGATGGCAAGGAGCATTGTTGGCTGTCACCTTGGTAACTGCCTAGCAACCAGATGGGGTTACCCTAGCAACCAAGAAACAAATCACCTATCTCTGCACAAGAAAATCACAGAGACTTCCGGGTTGACTTATTTCACTCAGGATGGAATGTAGTCTTGATAAATATCACCCTGGTAACTGCCTAGCAACCAGATGGGGTTATCCTAGCAACCAAGTAACAAATCACATATCTATGTACTAGAAAATCACAGAGACTTCCGGGTTGACTTATTTCACTCAGGATGGCAAGGAGCATTGTTGGCTGTCACCTTGGTAACTGCCTAGCAACCAGATGGGGTTACCCTAGCAACCAAGTAACAAATCACATATCTTTGAACCAGAACATCGTAGAGACATAGGGGTTGAAATATTTCTCACAGGATTGCAAGGGGCCTTATGAGTATCACGTAGGTAACTGCCTAGCAACCAAATGGGGTTACCCTAGCAACCAAGAAAGAAATCGCATATCTCTGCACAAGAAAATCACAGAGACTTCCGGGTTGACTTATTTCACTCAGGATGGCAAGGAGCATTGTTGGCTGTCACCTTGGTAACTGCCTAGCAACCAGATGTGGTTACCCTAGCAACCAAGAAACAAATCACATATCTCTGTACTACAAAATCGTAGAGACTTCTGGATTGACTTATTTTACTCAGGATGGTAAGTAGCATTGGTGGCTGTCACCTTAATAACTGCATATCAACCAGATGGGTTTCCCTAGCAACCATGGAACAACACCAATATCTCTGCACCAGAACATCCTACTGTCATGGGGGTGGCCTCTTTCAACTTTGGGCAGTAGGTGGGACATTGTGGTAAGAAATTTTGCCACGGCAAGCACCACTCACATTTTCTTCAGGAAATGTACATTCTAGTTATTATTATTATTCTGAGACTAAATTTCTAAATCTAACTCCTCCTAGAGCTTTTAAGCTACATGCACCAAACTCGGCACAGACCTTCAGACTAATCCCGAATAGTGTGCTTTATCTTTTCTAACTGATCGGACTTACGGTTTTCCTAAAAATGACGATCAAAACTCGGAAAAACTCCCATTGACTTCACATTGCGGAATGTTCAGAAATTTAAATCCCAACTGACATTTTCACACAGACAAAAAAGGGCCTGTCAGCCCTGCGTCTCTCCCTCTCTCTCTCCCTCAGAGGATTTCTTTTATCAAGCAGCCAATAAGTAATGACCTAAAATCTTCATAGCCACAGTATAGTAGCTTCCAGGTTGACTTGATTCACTCAGTATGGAAAGGAGGCTTGACAAGTATCACCCTGGTAACTGCATAGCAACCAGACAGGGTTACCCTAGCAACCAAATAACAAATCACATATCTTTGCACCAGAAAATCATACAGACTTCCTGTTTCACTTATTTCACTCAGGATGGAAAGTAGCCTTGATATGTATCACTCTGGTAACTGCCTAGTAACCAGATGTGGTTACCCTAGCAACCAAGTAACAAATCACATATCTTTGCACCAGAAAATCGTAGAGACTTCCTGTTTCACTTATTTCACTCAGGATGGAAAGGAGGCTTGATATGCATCACTCTTGTAACTGCCTAGCAACCAGATTGGGTTACCCTAGCAACCAAGTAACAAATCATATATTTCTGCTCCAGAAAATCGTAGAGACATCTGGGTTGACTTAATTCACTCAGGATGGAAAGGAGGCTTGATAAGTATCACCCTGGTAACTGCATAGCAACCAGACAGGGTTACCCTAGCAACCAAATAACAAACCACATGTCTCTGCACCAGAAAATCATACAGACTTCCTGTTTCACTTATTTCACTCAGGATGGAAATTAGCCTTGATATGTATCACTCTGGTAACTGCCTAGCAACCAGATGGGGTTTCCCTAGCAACCAAGTAACAAATCACATATCTCTGAAACCAGAAAATCGTAGTGACTTCCTGTTTCACTTATTTCACTCAGGATGGAAATTAGCCTTGATATGTATCACTCTGGTAACTGCCTAGCAACCAGATGTGATTACCATAGCAACCAAGTAACAAATCACATATCTCTGCAACAGAAAATCATAGAGACTTCCGGGTTGACTTTATTCACTCAGGATGGAAAGGAGGCTTGATAAGCATCACCCTGGTAACTGCATAGCAACCAGACAGGGTTACCCTAGCAACCAAGTAACAAATAATATATCTCTTCACCAGAAAATTGCAGAGACTTCCTGTTTGACTTATTTCACTCAGGATAGCAAGGAGTCTTGAAAAGTATCACTCTGGTAACTGCCTAGCAACGACAAGGGCTTACCCTAGCAACCAAGTAATAAATCACATAACTCTGCACCAGAAAATCGTAGAGACTTCCTGTTTCACTTATTTCACTCAAGATGGAAAGTAGCCTTGATATGTATCACTCTGGTAACTGCCTAGCAACCAGATGTGGTTACACTAGCAACCAAGTAACAAACCACATATCTTTGAACCAGAAAATCGTAGAGACTTAGGGGTTAACATATTTCACACAGGATTGCAAGGAGCCTTATGAGTATCACTTTGGTAACTGCCTAGCAACCAGATGGGGTTACCCTAGCAACCAAGTAACAAATCACATATCTCGGCACCAGAAAATCGTATAGACTTCCTGTTTGAATTATTTCACTCAGAATGGAAAGTAGCCTTTATATGTATCACTCTGGTAACTGCCTATCAACCAGATATGGTTACCCTAGCAACCAAGTAACAAATCACATATCTATGCAACAGAAAATCGTAGAGACTTCCGGGTTGACTTTATTCACTCAGAATGAAAAGGAGGCTTGATAAGGATCACCCTGGAAACTGCCTAGCAACCAGATTGGGTTACCCTAGCAACCAATTAAAAAATAATATATCTATCTATCTGTCTATCTATCTATCTTTCTGAGGGTCAATATCTATCTATCTATCTATCTGTGGGTCATACTCTATCTGTCTATCTATCTATCTATCTATCTGAGGGTCAATAACTATCTATCTATCTATGGGTCAATATCTATCTATCTATCTATCTATCTGAGGGTCAATATCTATCTATCTATCTAATCTATTTGATAGACTGAATGGTTTTATAATCTCTAAACTTTGAACTTTGAAAACTACTACTTATAATTACATCAAACTAAAAACCTTAAATCTTCAAACTTTTACAACTACTTCAAACTTTATGCTAGGCTTTCTCAAGCCAACCTAAAGTTTGTACTCAAACTTTTTAATCTAGTTATTATTATTATTATTATTATTATTATTCCACACATAGTTTGGCGCGCTACTCCTCCCGCAGCTTTTGTCACAGACCCCTGAGTGTGGCATCAAATCGTGCGGCTCATTGAGGAGAGGTGTGCTATATCTCTTTTCTAAGCGATCGGGTGTACGATGTTCGAACAGCGGATGAAAAAGCGGCCAAAAAAGTCCCATTGACTTTACATTGCGGAATGTTCAGAAATTTAAATCCCAACTGACGTTTTCACACACACAGACAAAAAAGGGCCTGTCAGCCCTGCGTCTCTCTCTCCCTCAGAGGATTTCTTTTATCAAGCAGCCAATAAAAATCTTCATAGCCACAACATAAAACATGCTAAAAATGTGTTAGCATCATGCTAACATATGCTGGCATCGCCTAGCGAAGTGCTAAAACATGCTAAAAACATGCTAGCAACATGCTAACACATGCTAGTATCGCCTAGCGAAGTGCTAAAACATGCTAAAAACGTGCTAACAACATGCTAACACATGCTAGTATCGCCTATCAAAGTGCTAAAACATGCTAAAAACGTGCTAGCATCATTCTAACACATACTGGCATCGCCTAGCAAAGTGCTAAAACATGCTAAAAACATGCTAGCAACATGCTAACACATGCTAGCATTGCCTAACGAAGTGCTAAAACATGCTAAAAACGTGCTAGCATCATGCTAACACATAATAGCATCGCCTACCAAAGCGCTGAAACATGCTAGCATCATGCTAAAACATAATAGCATCGCCTACCGAAGTGTTAAAACATGCTAAAAACGTGCTAGCATTCTTCTAACACAGTGGCATCGCCTAGCGAAGTGCTAAAACTTGCTAAAAACATGCTAGCATCATGATAACACATGCTGGCATCGCCTAGCGAAGTGTTAAAACATGCTAAAAACGTACTAGCATTATGCTAACACATGCTAGCATCACCTACCGAAGTGTTAAAACATGCTAGTATTATGCCAACACATGTTAGCATTGCCTATGGAATTGCTAAAACATGCTAACACATGCTAGCATCGCCTAGCGAAGTGCTAAAACATTCTAAAAACGTGCTACCATCATGAAAAACATGTGCTAACAACAGTCTATGGCCTTTATTTTAGTGCTTAGAAACAAGTTAGAAAATGCTATTTGACGAGTATTGCCACGGCAAGCACCACTCACATTTTCTTCAGGAAATGTACATTCTAGTTAGTGGTGCTTGCCATAGGCAAAGCATCACTATTGTTCTCTTGCATACTTATTATTATTATTATAATTATTATTATTATTCCACACATAGTTTGGCGCGCTACTCCTCCCGCAGCTTTTGTCACAGACTCCTGAGTGAGGCATCAAATCGTGCGGCTCATTGAGGAGAGGTGTGCTATATCTTTTCTAAGCGATCGGGTGTACGATGTTCGAACAGCGGACGAAAAAGTGGCCAAAAAAGTCCCATTGACTTTACATTGCGGAATGTTCAGAAATTTAAATCCCAACTGACATTTTCACACACACAGACAAAAAAGGGCCTGTCAGCCCTGCGTCTCTATCTCTCTCTCCTTCAGAGGATTTCTTTTATCAAGCAGCCAATAAAAATCTTCATAGCCACACCCTAAAACATGCAAAAAATGTGCTAGCATCATGCTAACATATGCTGGCATCACCTAGTGAAGTGCTAAAACATGCTATAAACGTGTTAGCAACATGCTAACACATGCTGGCATCGCCTAGCAAAGTGCTAAAACATGCTAAAAACGTGCCCGTAACATGCTAACACATGTAGGTATCACCTAGTGAAGTGCTAAAACATGCTAAAAACGTGATAACAACATGCTAACACATGCTAGTATTGCCTATCTAAGTGTTAAAACATGCTAAAAACATGCTAGCATCATGCTAACACATGTTGGCATTGCCTAGCAAAGTGCTAAAACATGTTAAAACGTGCTAGCATTATGCTAATGCATGTTAGCATTGCTTAGGGGATTGCTAAAACATGTTAAAAATCGTGCTAGCATCATGCTAACACATGTTAGCATCGCCTAGCAAAGTGCTAAAACATGCTAAAAACGTGCTAGTATCATGCTAACACATGCTAGCTTCACCTAGCGAAGTGCTAAAACATGTTAAAACGTGCTAGCATTATGCTAATGCATGTTAGCATTGCTTAGGGGATTGCTAAAACATGTTAAAAATCGTGCTAGCATCATGCTAACACATGTTAGCATCACCAAAAGAAGTGCTAAAACATGCTAAAAACGTGCTAGTATCATGCTAACACATGCTAGCTTCACCTAGCGAAGTGCTAAAACATGTTAAAATGTGCTAGCATTATGCTAATGCATGTTAGCATTGCTTAGGGGATTGCTAAAACATGTTAAAAACGTGCTAGCATCATGCTAACACATATTAGCATCGCCAAACGAAGTGCTAAAACATGCAAAAACCGTGCTAGTATCATGCTAACACATGCTAGCTTCACCTAGCGAAGTGCTAAAACATGTTAAAACGTGCTAGCATTATGCTAATGCATGTTAGCATTGCTTAGGGGATTGCTAAAACAAGTTAAAAATGTGCTAGCATCATGCTAACACATGTTAGCATTGCCAAACGAAGTGCTAAAACATGCTAAAAACGTGCTAGTATCATGCTAACACATGCTAGCTTCACCTAGCGAAGTGCTAAAACATTCTAAAAACGTGCTACCATCATGAAAACCACATGTTAGCAACATTCTGTGACCTTTATTTTAGTGCTTAGAAACAAGTTAGAGAATGCTATTTGACGAGTTTTGCCACGGCAAGCACCACTCACATTTTCTTCAGGAAATGTACATTCTAGTTAGTGGTGCTTGCCATAGGCAAAGCATCACTATTGTTCTCTTGCATACTTATTATTATTATTATAATTATTATTATTTTTCCACACATAGTTTGGCGCGCTACTCCTCCCGCAGCTTTTGTCACAGACCTCTGAGTGAGGCATCAAATCGTGCGGCTCATTGAGGAGAGGTGTGCTATATCTTTTCTAAGCGATCGGGGGTACGGTGTTTGCCCCAGGGGCAAAAAATTGGGCAAAAAAATCCCATTGACTTAACATTGAGCCAAACTTTGACGAGTTATAGCTCAGAGCGAGGATTTCACAGAGACGTGTGATTTACCACATTTGAAGAGGCTGACAGGCTCTCTGAGAACATACCTCACAATGGGGTAAAAGTTTTACCCCTGGGGGGCAGGAGCTGCCCAAAGTTGCCCCAATGTAAGTCAATGGAATTTTTTGAAAAATGTTTTGCTCGCAGACCCACAAATGAGGCGTCAAATCGTGCAGATTATTTGGGAATGGTGTGCTATGGCTACTATAAGTGATCGGGGGTACGGTATTTGCCCCAGGGGCAATTAATTGGGCAAAAAATCCCATTGACTTAACATTGAGCCGAACTTTGACGAGTTATAGCTCAGAGCGAGGATTTCACAGAGACGTGTGATTTACCACATTTGAAGAGGCTGACAGGCTCTGTGATAACATACCTCACAATGGGGTAAAAGTTTTACCCCTGGGGGGCAGGAGCTGCCCAAATTTGCCCCAATGTTAAGTCTATGGTAGATTTTGTATTGAACATAACTCTGGATCACAGTGTCTTAGAGACAAGGGGGCGGGCTCATTTTACTCAGACGACCAATCAGTCTCTCAGGATCATTGTGAAGCTATCAAGCCACGCCCTAGCAACCATTTACAGTACCTTAGCAACAAGTCCCATAGACTTCCATTGAAAGAGATCAAAGGGATTTCTCTGGACTGAATTATCATAGAAACACGAGGGTGGTCTCGTTTGACTTGGGGCAGTAAAACAGCCAATCATGAATCCCCTCAACACTTCCTAGCCCCTCCCTAGCAACCATTTTCGAGCACCTTAGCAACCAAAATCCAAAGACAGATATCTTCCATTCTGAATGTCACAGAGGCATGGGAGTTGGTTTATATCATTCATACTGACAAGCAGCCTTTGGAGATTCATCATTGGCAGCTGCCAAGCCACTCCCTAGCAACAATTTAGGGCACCCTAGCAACAACATTTATTGATTTCAATTACAGTAAGATATCTTCACATCAGAATGTCCTAGAGACATGATAGTTGCTTTGTTTTCATTGGGTGAGTAATCAGTCTTCAGCTTTCATCAGGTGAACTACTTAGCCATGCCCTAGCAACCAATAAAAGCACCCTAGCAACAAAGAACCATTGACATCCATTCAAAATCACTAAGATGTCTATCTTAGGATCAGAATGACGTAGAGACTTCAGGGTTGACTTATTTCACTCAGGATGGAAAGTAGACTTGATAAATATCACCCTGGTAACTGCCTAGCAACCAAATGGGATTACCCTAGCAACCAAGAAACAAATCACATATCTCTGCACAAGAAAATCACAGAGACTTCTGGTTTGACTTATTTCACCCAGGATGGCAAGGAGCATTGTTGCCTGTCACCTTGGTAACTGCCTAGCAACCAGATGGGGTTTCCCTAGCAACCAAGAAACAAATCACATATCTCTGCACAAGAAAATCACAGAGACTTCCGGGTTGACTTATTTCACTCAGGATGGCAAGGAGCATTGTTGGCTGTCACCTTGGTAACTGCCTAGCAACCAGATGGGGTTACCCTAGCAACCAAGAAACAAATCACCTATCTCTGCACAAGAAAATCACAGAGACTTCCGGGTTGACTTATTTCACTCAGGATGGAATGTAGTCTTGATAAATATCACCCTGGTAACTGCCTAGCAACCAGATGGGGTTATCCTAGCAACCAAGTAACAAATCACATATCTATGTACTAGAAAATCACAGAGACTTCCGGGTTGACTTATTTCACTCAGGATGGCAAGGAGCATTGTTGGCTGTCACCTTGGTAACTGCCTAGCAACCAGATGGGGTTACCCTAGCAACCAAGTAACAAATCACATATCTTTGAACCAGAACATCGTAGAGACATAGGGGTTGAAATATTTCTCACAGGATTGCAAGGGGCCTTATGAGTATCACGTAGGTAACTGCCTAGCAACCAAATGGGGTTACCCTAGCAACCAAGAAAGAAATCGCATATCTCTGCACAAGAAAATCACAGAGACTTCCGGGTTGACTTATTTCACTCAGGATGGCAAGGAGCATTGTTGGCTGTCACCTTGGTAACTGCCTAGCAACCAGATGTGGTTACCCTAGCAACCAAGAAACAAATCACATATCTCTGTACTACAAAATCGTAGAGACTTCTGGATTGACTTATTTTACTCAGGATGGTAAGTAGCATTGGTGGCTGTCACCTTAATAACTGCATATCAACCAGATGGGTTTCCCTAGCAACCATGGAACAACACCAATATCTCTGCACCAGAACATCCTACTGTCATGGGGGTGGCCTCTTTCAACTTTGGGCAGTAGGTGGGACATTGTGGTAAGAAATTTTGCCACGGCAAGCACCACTCACATTTTCTTCAGGAAATGTACATTCTAGTTAGTGGTGCTTGCAAAGCAACACTATTGTAATCTCACATACTTATTTTTCTTCTTCTTCTTCTTCTTCTTCTTCTTCCGTACAAAACTTCGGCACCTAACTCGTCCCGCACCTTTTGGCGTAGACCCATGAATGAGGTGTCATATCGAGCGGCTCATTGAGGAGAGGTGTGCTATGACTTTTCTAAGCGATCGAGTGTACGATGTTCGCACAGCGGATGAAAAAGCGGCCAAAAAAGTCCCATTGACTTTACATTGCGGAATGTTCAGAAATTTAAATCCCAACTGACGTTTTCACACACACAGACAAAAAAGGGCCTGTCAGCCCTGCGTCTCTCTCTCTCTCTCTGTCTCCCTCAGAGGATTTCTTTTATTGAGCATGCAATAAGTAATTACCTAAAATTTTGTACATACATGTGAGTGGACACATTTAATGTGATTTAATGTGGCCTAGCAAGCAGTTGTGCAGCATGACATGAGTTTGGGGGTAAGATTTAACCCTGAGGGGTAAAACGGGCACAAATATGCCCCATAGGCATACTATTGCCCATGAAAGCAATTGTTTTTTCCTTAAAGTGAAAATACACAGTATTTTGTTGGATCATATCTCCCAATCAAAATGTTGTAGAAAAGTGGGGGCAGGCTCATTTCACTCAGGCTACCAATCAGTCAGCTTTAACTATCAGCTTGGAAATGAAGTAGCCACACCCTAGCAACCATTTACAACACCCTAGCAACAGCCCCCATACACTTCCATTCAAAATGCCTCAGATGGATATCTTAAGAACACAATATTATAGAAACTTGGGAATTGACTCTTGAGTCAGGATAGTAAGCAGCCAATAAGAATCACTCTGTTCATTGGCTAGCCATGCCCTAGCAACAATTTAGAGCAACCTAGCAACCATATTTATTGATTTCAATTACAGTAAGATATCTTCAGATCAGAATGTCCTAGAGACATGATAGTTGCTTTGTTTTAATTGGGTGAGTAATCAGTCTTCAGCTTTTATCATGTGAACTACTTAGCCACACCCTAGCAACCATTTAAAGCACCCTAGCAACAAAACACCATTGACATCCATTCAATATCACTAAGATGTGTATCTTAGGATCAGAATGTCGTAGAGACTTCCGGGTTGACTTATTTCACTCAGGATGGAAAGTAGACTTGATAAATATCACCCTGGTAACTGCCTAGCAACCAAATGGGGTTACCCTAGCAACCAATAAACAAATCACATATCTCTGCACAAGAAAATCACAGAGACTTCCGGGTTGACTTATTTCACTCAGGATGGCACGGAGCATTGTTTGCTGTCACCTTGGTAACTGCCTAGCAACCAGATGGGGTTACCCTAGCAACCAAGAAATAAATCACATATCTCTGCACAAGAAAATCACAGAGACTTCCGGGTTGACTTATTTCAGTCAGGATGGCAAGGAGCATTGTTGCCTGTCACCTTGGTAACTGCCTAGTAACCAGATGGGGTTACCCTAGCAACCAATAAACAAATCACATATCGCTGCACAAGAAAATCACAGAGACTTCCGGGTTGACTTATTTCACTCAGGAGAGCAAGGAGCATTGTTGGCTGTCACCTTGGTAACTGCCTAGCAACCAGATGGGGTTACCCTAGCAACCAAGAAACAAATCACATATCTCTGTACTACAAAATCGTAGAGACTTCCGGATTGACTTATTTTACTCAGGATGGTAAGTAGCATTGGTGGCTGTCACCTTAGTAACTGCATATCAACCAGATGGGTTTCCCTAGCAACCATGGAACAACACCAATATCTCTGCACCAGAACATCCTACTGTCATGGGGGTGGCCTCTTTCAACTTTGGGCAGTAGGTGGGACATTGTGGTAAGAAATTTTGCCACGGCAAGCACCACTCACATTTTCTTCAGGAAATGTACATTCTAGTTATTATTATAATTATTATTATTTTTCCACACATAGTTTGGCGCGCTACTCCTCCCGCAGCTTTTGTCACAGACCCCTGAGTGAGGCATCAAATCGTGCGGCTCATTGAGGAGAGGTGTGCTATATCTTTTCTAAGCGATCGGGGGTACGTTGTTTGCCCCAGGGGCAAAAAATTGGCCAAAAAATCCCATTGACTTAACATTGAGCCGAACTTTGACGAGTTATAGCTCAGAGCGAGGAGTTCACAGAGACGTGTGATTAACCACATTTGAAGAGGCTGACAGGCTCTCTGAGAACATACCTCACAATGGGGTAAAAGTTTTACCCCTGGGGGGCAGGAGCTGCCCAAAGTTGCCCCAATGTAAGTCAATGGAATTTTTTGAAAAATTTTTTGCTCGCAGACCCACAAATGAGGCGTCAAATTGTGGAGATTATTTGGGAATGGTGTGCTGTGACTTTTATAAGCGATCGGGGGTACGGTATTTGCCCCAGGGGCAAAAAATTGGGCAAAAAATCCCATTGACTTAACATTGAGCCGATCTTTGATGAGTTATAGCTCAGAGCGAGGATTTCACAGAGACGTGTGATTTACCACATTTGAAGAGGCTGACAGGCTCTGTGAGAACATACCTCACAATGGGGTAAAAGTTTTACCCCTGGGGGGCAGGAGCTGCCCAAATTTGACCCAATGTTAAGTCTATGGTAGATTTTGTATTGAACATAACTCTGGATCACAGTGTCTTAGAGACAAGGGGGCGGGCTCATTTTACTCAGACGACCAATCAGTCTCTCAGGATCATTGTGAAGCTATCAAGCCACGCCCTAGCAACCATTTACAGTACCTTAGCAACAAGTCCCATAGACTTCCATTGAAAGAGATCAAAGGGATTTCTCCGGACTGAATTATCATAGAAACACGAGGGTGGTCTCGTTTGACTTGGGGCAGTAAAACAGCCAATCATGAATCCCCTCAACACTTCCTAGCCCCTCCCTAGCAACCATTTTCGTGCACCTTAGCAACCAAAATCCAAATACAGATATCTTCCATTCTGAATGTCACAGAAGCATGGGAGTTGGTTTATATCATTCATACTGACAAGCAGCCTTTGGAGATTCATCATTGGCAGCTGCCAAGCCACTCCCTAGCAACAATTTAGGGCACCCTAGCAACAACATTTATTGATTTGAATTACAGTAAGATATCTTCAGATCAGAATGTCCTAGAGACATGATAGTTGCTTTGTTTTCATTGGGTGAGTAATCAGTCTTCAGCTTTCATCAGGTGAACTACTTAGCCATGCCCTAGCAACCAATTAAAGCACCCTAGCAACAAAGAACCATTGACATCCATTCAAAATCACTAAGATGTGTATCTTAGGATCAGAATGACGTAGAGACTTCAGGGTTGATTTATTTCACTCAGGATGGAAAGTAGACTTGATAAATATCACCCTGGTAACTGCCTAGCAACCAAATGGGATTACCCTAGCAACCAAGAAACAAATCACATATCTCTGCACAAGAAAATCACAGAGACTTCTGGTTTGACTTATTTCACCCAGGATGGCAAGGAGCATTGTTGCCTGTCACCTTGGTAACTGCCTAGCAACCAGATGGGGTTTCCCTAGCAACCAAGAAACAAATCACATATCTCTGCACAAGAAAATCACAGAGACTTCCGGGTTGACTTATTTCACTCAGGATGGCAAGGAGCATTGTTGGCTGTCACCTTGGTAACTGCCTAGCAACCAGATGGGGTTACCCTAGCAACCAAGAAACAAATCACATATCTCTGCACAAGAAAATCACAGAGACTTCCGGGTTGACTTATTTCACTCAGGATGGAATGTAGACTTGATAAATATAAGCCTGATAACTGCCTAGCAACCAGATGGGGTTACCCTAGCAACCAAGAAACAAATCACATATCTATGCACAAGAAAATCACAGAGACTTCCGGGTTGACTTATTTCACTCAGGATGGAATGTAGACTTGATAAATATAAGCCTGATAACTGCCTAGCAACCAGATGGGGTTACCCTAGCAACCAAGAAACAAATCGCATATCTATGCACAAGAAAATCACAGAGACTTCCGGGTTGACTTATTTCACTCAGGATGGCAAGGAGCATTGTTGGCTGTCACCTTGGTAACTGCCTAGCAACCAGATGGGGTTTCCCTAGCAACCAAGAGACAAATCACATATCTCTGCACAAGAAAATCACAGAGACTTCCGGGTTGACTTATTTCACTCAGGATGGCAAGGAGCATTGTTGCCTGTCACCTTGGTAACTGCCTAGCAACCAGATGGGGTTACCCTAGCAACCAATAAACAAATCACATATCTCTGCACAAGAAAATCACAGAGACTTCCGGGTTGACTTATTTTACTCAGGATGGCAAGGAGCATTGTTGGCTGTCACCTTGGTAACTGCCTAGCAACCAGATGGGGTTACCCTAGCAACCAAGTAACAAATCATATATCTCTGAACCAGAAAATTGTAGTGATTCCGTGTTGACTCATTTCATTTAGGATGGCAAGGAGCATTGTTGGCTTGCCCCTTTTTAACTGCCTAGCAACCAGATGGGGTTACCCTAGCAACCAAGTAACAAATCACATACCTCTGTACTAGAAAATCGTAGAGACTTCCGGGTTGACTTATTTTACTCAGGATGGCGAGTAGCGTTGGTGGCTGTCACCTTAGTAACTGCATATCAACCAGATGGGTTTCCCTAGCAACCATGGAACAACACCTATATCTCTGCACTAGAACATCCCACTGTCATTGGGTTGGCCTCTTTCAACTTTGGGCAGTAGGTGGGACATTGTGGTAAGAAATTTTGCCACGGCAAGCACCACTCACATTTTCTTCAGGAAATGTACATTCTAGTTAGTGGTGCTTGCCATAGGCAAAGCATCACTATTGTTCTCTTGCATACTTATTATTATTATTATAATTATTATTATTTTTCCACACATAGTTTGGCGCGCTACTCCTCCCGCAGCTTTTGTCACAGACCTCTGAGTGAGGCATCAAATCGTGCGGCTCATTGAGGAGAGGTGTGCTATATCTTTTCTAAGCGATCGGGGGTACGGTGTTTGCCCCAGGGGCAAAAAATTGGGCAAAAAAATCCCATTGACTTAACATTGAGCCAAACTTTGACGAGTTATAGCTCAGAGCGAGGATTTCACAGAGACGTGTGATTTACCACATTTGAAGAGGCTGACAGGCTCTCTGAGAACATACCTCACAATGGGGTAAAAGTTTTACCCCTGGGGGGCAGGAGCTGCCCAAAGTTGCCCCAATGTAAGTCAATGGAATTTTTTGAAAAATTTTTTGCTCGCAGACCCACAAATGAGGCGTCAAATCGTGCAGATTATTTGGGAATGGTGTGCTATGGCTACTATAAGTGATCGGGGGTACGGTATTTGCCCCAGGGGCAATTAATTGGGCAAAAAATCCCATTGACTTAACATTGAGCCGAACTTTGACGAGTTATAGCTCAGAGCGAGGATTTCACAGAGACGTGTGATTTACCACATTTGAAGAGGCTGACAGGCTCTGTGATAACATACCTCACAATGGGGTAAAAGTTTTACCCCTGGGGGGCAGGAGCTGCCCAAATTTGCCCCAATGTTAAGTCTATGGTAGATTTTGTATTGAACATAACTCTGGATCACAGTGTCTTAGAGACAAGGGGGCGGGCTCATTTTACTCAGACGACCAATCAGTCTCTCAGGATCATTGTGAAGCTATCAAGCCACGCCCTAGCAACCATTTACAGTACCTTAGCAACAAGTCCCATAGACTTCCATTGAAAGAGATCAAAGGGATTTCTCTGGACTGAATTATCATAGAAACACGAGGGTGGTCTCGTTTGACTTGGGGCAGTAAAACAGCCAATCATGAATCCCCTCAACACTTCCTAGCCCCTCCCTAGCAACCATTTTCGAGCACCTTAGCAACCAAAATCCAAAGACAGATATCTTCCATTCTGAATGTCACAGAGGCATGGGAGTTGGTTTATATCATTCATACTGACAAGCAGCCTTTGGAGATTCATCATTGGCAGCTGCCAAGCCACTCCCTAGCAACAATTTAGGGCACCCTAGCAACAACATTTATTGATTTCAATTACAGTAAGATATCTTCACATCAGAATGTCCTAGAGACATGATAGTTGCTTTGTTTTCATTGGGTGAGTAATCAGTCTTCAGCTTTCATCAGGTGAACTACTTAGCCATGCCCTAGCAACCAATAAAAGCACCCTAGCAACAAAGAACCATTGACATCCATTCAAAATCACTAAGATGTCTATCTTAGGATCAGAATGACGTAGAGACTTCAGGGTTGACTTATTTCACTCAGGATGGAAAGTAGACTTGATAAATATCACCCTGGTAACTGCCTAGCAACCAAATGGGATTACCCTAGCAACCAAGAAACAAATCACATATCTCTGCACAAGAAAATCACAGAGACTTCTGGTTTGACTTATTTCACCCAGGATGGCAAGGAGCATTGTTGCCTGTCACCTTGGTAACTGCCTAGCAACCAGATGGGGTTACCCTAGCAACCAAGAAACAAATCACCTATCTCTGCACAAGAAAATCACAGAGACTTCCGGGTTGACTTATTTCACTCAGGATGGAATGTAGTCTTGATAAATATCACCCTGGTAACTGCCTAGCAACCAGATAGGGTTATCCTAGCAACCAAGTAACAAATCACAGAGACTTCCGGGTTGACTTATTTCACTCAGGATGGCAAGGAGCATTGTTGGCTGTCACCTTGGTAACTGCCTAGCAACCAGATGGGGTTACCCTAGCAACCAAGTAACAAATCACATATCTTTGAACCAGAACATCGTAGAGACATAGGGGTTGAAATATTTCTCACAGGATTGCAAGGGGCCTTATGAGTATCACGTAGGTAACTGCCTAGCAACCAAATGGGGTTACCCTAGCAACCAAGAAAGAAATCGCATATCTCTGCACAAGAAAATCACAGAGACTTCCGGGTTGACTTATTTCACTCAGGATGGCAAGGAGCATTGTTGGCTGTCACCTTGGTAACTGCCTAGCAACCAGATGTGGTTACCCTAGCAACCAAGAAACAAATCACATATCTCTGTACTACAAAATCGTAGAGACTTCTGGATTGACTTATTTTACTCAGGATGGTAAGTAGCATTGGTGGCTGTCACCTTAATAACTGCATATCAACCAGATGGGTTTCCCTAGCAACCATGGAACAACACCAATATCTCTGCACCAGAACATCCTACTGTCATGGGGGTGGCCTCTTTCAACTTTGGGCAGTAGGTGGGACATTGTGGTAAGAAATTTTGCCACGGCAAGCACCACTCACATTTTCTTCAGGAAATGTACATTCTAGTTATTATTATTATTCTGAGACTAAATTTCTAAATCTAACTCCTCCTAGAGCTTTTAAGCTACATGCACCAAACTCGGCACAGACCTTCAGACTAATCCCGAATAGTGTGCTTTATCTTTTCTAACTGATCGGACTTACGGTTTTCCTAAAAATGACGATCAAAACTCGGAAAAACTCCCATTGACTTCACATTGCGGAATGTTCAGAAATTTAAATCCCAACTGACATTTTCACACAGACAAAAAAGGGCCTGTCAGCCCTGCGTCTCTCCCTCTCTCTCTCCCTCAGAGGATTTATTTTATCAAGCAGCCAATAAGTAATGACCTAAAATCTTCATAGCCACAGTATAGTAGCTTCCAGGTTGACTTGATTCACTCAGTATGGAAAGGAGGCTTGACAAGTATCACCCTGGTAACTGCATAGCAACCAGACAGGGTTACCCTAGCAACCAAATAACAAATCACATATCTTTGCACCAGAAAATCATACAGACTTCCTGTTTCACTTATTTCACTCAGGATGGAAAGTAGCCTTGATATGTATCACTCTGGTAACTGCCTAGTAACCAGATGTGGTTACCCTAGCAACCAAGTAACAAATCACATATCTTTGAACCAGAACATGGTAGAGACTTAGGGGTTGACATATTTCACACAGGATTGCAAGGGGCCTTATGAGTATCACTTTGGTAACTGCCTAGCAACCAGATGTGGTTACCCTAGCAACCAAGTAACAAATCCCATATCTTTGCACCAGAAAATCGTAGAGACTTCCTGTTTCACTTATTTCACTCAGGATGGAAAGGAGGCTTGATATGCATCACTCTTGTAACTGCCTAGCAACCAGATTGGGTTACCCTAGCAACCAAGTAACAAATCATATATTTCTGCTCCAGAAAATCGTAGAGACATCTGGGTTGACTTAATTCACTCAGGATGGAAAGGAGGCTTGATAAGTATCACCCTGGTAACTGCATAGCAACCAGACAGGGTTACCCTAGCAACCAAATAACAAACCACATGTCTCTGCACCAGAAAATCATACAGACTTCCTGTTTCACTTATTTCACTCAGGATGGAAATTAGCCTTGATATGTATCACTCTGGTAACTGCCTAGCAACCAGATGGGGTTTCCCTAGCAACCAAGTAACAAATCACATATCTCTGAAACCAGAAAATCGTAGTGACTTCCTGTTTCACTTATTTCACTCAGGATGGAAATTAGCCTTGATATGTATCACTCTGGTAACTGCCTAGCAACCAGATGTGATTACCATAGCAACCAAGTAACAAATCACATATCTCTGCAACAGAAAATCATAGAGACTTCCGGGTTGACTTTATTCACTCAGGATGGAAAGGAGGCTTGATAAGCATCACCCTGGTAACTGCATAGCAACCAGACAGGGTTACCCTAGCAACCAAGTAACAAATAATATATCTCTTCACCAGAAAATTGCAGAGACTTCCTGTTTGACTTATTTCACTCAGGATAGCAAGGAGTCTTGAAAAGTATCACTCTGGTAACTGCCTAGCAACGACAAGGGCTTACCCTAGCAACCAAGTAATAAATCACATAACTCTGCACCAGAAAATCGTAGAGACTTCCTGTTTCACTTATTTCACTCAAGATGGAAAGTAGCCTTGATATGTATCACTCTGGTAACTGCCTAGCAACCAGATGTGGTTACACTAGCAACCAAGTAACAAACCACATATCTTTGAACCAGAAAATCGTAGAGACTTAGGGGTTAACATATTTCACACAGGATTGCAAGGAGCCTTATGAGTATCACTTTGGTAACTGCCTAGCAACCAGATGGGGTTACCCTAGCAACCAAGTAACAAATCACATATCTCTGCACCAGAAAATCGTATAGACTTCCTGTTTGAATTATTTCACTCAGAATGGAAAGTAGCCTTTATATGTATCACTCTGGTAACTGCCTATCAACCAGATATGGTTACCCTAGCAACCAAGTAACAAATCACATATCTATGCAACAGAAAATCGTAGAGACTTCCGGGTTGACTTTATTCACTCAGAATGAAAAGGAGGCTTGATAAGGATCACCCTGGAAACTGCCTAGCAACCAGATTGGGTTACCCTAGCAACCAATTAAAAAATAATATATCTATCTATCTGTCTATCTATCTATCTTTCTGAGGGTCAATATCTATCTATCTATCTATCTGTGGGTCATACTCTATCTGTCTATCTATCTATCTATCTATCTGAGGGTCAATAACTATCTATCTATCTATGGGTCAATATCTATCTATCTATCTATCTATCTGAGGGTCAATATCTATCTATCTATCTAATCTATTTGATAGACTGAATGGTTTTATAATCTCTAAACTTTGAACTTTGAAAACTACTACTTATAATTACATCAAACTAAAAACCTTAAATCTTCAAACTTTTACAACTACTTCAAACTTTATGCTAGGCTTTCTCAAGCCAACCTAAAGTTTGTACTCAAACTTTTTAATCTAGTTATTATTATTATTATTATTATTATTATTCCACACATAGTTTGGCGCGCTACTCCTCCCGCAGCTTTTGTCACAGACCCCTGAGTGTGGCATCAAATCGTGCGGCTCATTGAGGAGAGGTGTGCTATATCTCTTTTCTAAGCGATCGGGTGTACGATGTTCGAACAGCGGATGAAAAAGCGGCCAAAAAAGTCCCATTGACTTTACATTGCGGAATGTTCAGAAATTTAAATCCCAACTGACGTTTTCACACACACAGACAAAAAAGGGCCTGTCAGCCCTGCGTCTCTCTCTCCCTCAGAGGATTTCTTTTATCAAGCAGCCAATAAAAATCTTCATAGCCACAACATAAAACATGCTAAAAATGTGTTAGCATCATGCTAACATATGCTGGCATCGCCTAGCGAAGTGCTAAAACATGCTAAAAACATGCTAGCAACATGCTAACACATGCTAGTATCGCCTAGCGAAGTGCTAAAACATGCTAAAAACGTGCTAACAACATGCTAACACATGCTAGTATCGCCTATCAAAGTGCTAAAACATGCTAAAAACGTGCTAGCATCATTCTAACACATACTGGCATCGCCTAGCAAAGTGCTAAAACATGCTAAAAACATGCTAGCAACATGCTAACACATGCTAGCATTGCCTAACGAAGTGCTAAAACATGCTAAAAACGTGCTAGCATCATGCTAACACATAATAGCATCGCCTACCAAAGCGCTGAAACATGCTAGCATCATGCTAAAACATAATAGCATCGCCTACCGAAGTGTTAAAACATGCTAAAAACGTGCTAGCATTCTTCTAACACAGTGGCATCGCCTAGCGAAGTGCTAAAACTTGCTAAAAACATGCTAGCATCATGATAACACATGCTGGCATCGCCTAGCGAAGTGTTAAAACATGCTAAAAACGTACTAGCATTATGCTAACACATGCTAGCATCACCTACCGAAGTGTTAAAACATGCTAGTATTATGCCAACACATGTTAGCATTGCCTAGGGAATTGCTAAAACATGCTAATGCATGTTAGCATTGCCAAACAAAGTGCTAAAACATGCTAAAAACGTGCTAGTATCATGCTAACACATGCTAGCTTCGCCTAGCGAAGTGCTAAAACATTCTAAAAACGTGCTACCATCATGAAAAACACGTGTTAGCAACATTCTATGACCTTTATTTTAGTGCTTAGAAACAAGTTAGAAAATCCTATTTGACGAGTTTTGACACGGCAAGCACCACTCACATTTTCTTCAGGAAATGTACATTCTAGTTATTATTATTATTATTCTTAGAAAACTGTTAACTTTAATGCAGCCTAGAGCTTTAACTCTAAAAACTCCAAACTCAGACTAGAGTTTTGGACTGTTCTGAAGTTAGTTGCTATATCTTTTCTAACTGATCTGACTTACGGTTTTCCTAAAAATGACGATCAAAACTCGGAAAAACTCCCACTGACTTAACATTGCGGAATGTTCAGAAATTTAAATCCCAACTGACGTTTTCACACACACAGACAAAAAAGGGCCTGTCAGCCCTGCGTCTCTCCCTCTCTCTCTCCCTCAGAGGATTTATTTTATCAAGCAGCCAATAACTAATGACCTAAAATCTTCATAGCCACAGTATAGTAGCTTCCAGTTTGACTTTGTTCACTCAGTATGGAAAGGAGGCTTGACAAGTATCACCCTGGTAACTGCATAGCAACCAGACAGGGTTACCCTAGCAACCAAATAACAAATCACATATCTCTGCACCAGAAATTCATATAGACTTCCGGGTTGACTTTATTCACTCAGGATGGAAAGGAGGCTTGATATGCATCACTCTGGTAACTGCCTAGCAACCAGATATGGTTACCCTAGCAACCAAGTAACAAATCACATATCTTTGAACCAGAACATCGTAGAGACTTAGGGGTTGACATATTTCACACAGGATTGCAAGGGGCTTTATGAGTATCACTTTGGTAACTGCCTAGCAACCAGATGTAGTTACCCTAGCAACCAAGTAACAAATCCCATATCTTTGCACCAGAAAATCGTAGAGACTTCCTGTTTCACTTATTTCACTCAGGATGGAAAGTAGGCTTGATATGTATCACTCTGGTAACTGCCTAGCAACCAGATGTGGTTACCCTAGCAACCAAGTAACAAATCACATATCTTTGAACCAGAACATGGTAGAGACTTAGGGGTTGACATATTTCACACAGGATTGCAAGGAGCCTTATGAGTATCACTTTGGTAACTGCCTAGCAACCAGATGGGGTTACCCTAGCAACCAAGTAATAAATCACATGTCTCTGCAACAGAAAATCATAGAGACTTCCTGTTTGACTTATTTCACTCAGGATGGAAAGTAGCCTTGATATGCATCACTCTGGTAACTGCCTAGCAACCAGATTGGGTTACCCTAGCAACCAAGTAACAAATTATATATTTCTGCTCCAGAAAATCGTAGAGACATCTGTGTTGACTTAATTCACTCAGGATGGAAAGGAGGCTTGAAAAGTATCACACTGGTAACTGCATAGCAACCAGACAGGGTTACCCTAGCAACCAAATAACAAATCACATATCTCTGCACCAGAAAATCATACAGACTTGAGGGTTGACTTTATTCACTCAGGATGGAAAGGAGGCTTGACAAGTATCACCCTGGTAACTGCATAGCAACCAGACAGGGTTACCCTAGCAACCAAGTAATAAATCACATATCTCTGCACAAGAAAATTGTAGAGACTTCCTGTTTGACTTATTTCACTCCGAATGGAAAGTAGCCTTGATATGTATCACTCTGGTAACTGCCTAGCAACCAGATATTGTGACCCTAGCAACCAAGTAACAAATTACATATCTATGCAACAGAAAATCGTAGAGACTTCTGGGTTGACTTTATTTAATTTCCTCATTTCCTTCACCTGGTTACTGTGACAAACTACTTTAATTTAAACTTTAAACTAAATTAAACTTCAAACTACTTTAATCTTCAAACTACTTTAATCTTCAAACTTCTTCAAACTTTCTGGGCCAAACTTTCACAAGCCAACTTAAAGTTTGTCTCGGCGAACTTTTTAATCTAGTTATCATTATTATGTACATGTCGGAGGTGGATGTGATATGCAGGTACACATACATGCATACATGTACACAGTGCGATGAAGCATAGTGCAAAGGATGCTATAAGTAATTTTGTGCAGGAGTTGTGACTTGAGGTAGGTGGATTGGTATACAGTATATACAATATGAGAATATAACAATATGAACAGTATGAACAGCTCTGAAATAGAGAATGATGTATAAATAATAAGTAGTAAACAGTAAATTGGTGGTAGAGAACAGACTGGATGATGGCTGTGTAAAAGTGGATCAGCAGCTCCTTAGGTAGGTTGAGCTTCCTAAGCTGGCGCAGGAAGTACATCCTCTGCTGGGCCTTCTTGAAGATGGTGTCAGTGTTGGGCTCCCACTTCAGGTCCTGGGATATAGTGGAACCCAGAAACCTGAAGGATTCCACAGCAGACAAAGGGCTGTTGAGTATGGTGAAGGGGGGCAGAGTGGGGGGCTCCTCCTGAAGTCCACGGTCATCTCCACAGTTTTGAGCATGTTAAGCTCCAGGTTGTTCTGACCACACCAGAGAGCCAGCTGATCAACCTCCCGTCTGTAGGCCGACTCATCACCATCCCGGATGAGGCCGATGACCGTTGTGTCATCAGCGAACTTAAGGAGTTTGACAGATGGGTTTCCTGAGGTGCAGTCGTTGGTGTAAAGGGAGAAGAGCAGTTGGGAGAGTACACACCCCTGGGGGGGCCAGTGCTGATAGTCCGGGTGCTGGATGTGATGTTCCGCAGTCTCACCTGCTGATTCCTGTCAGTCAGGAAGTTTGTGATCCACTGACAGGTGGAGGCTGGCACAGTGAGCTGAGTGAGTTTGGTGCTGAGGATGTCTGGGATGATGGTGTTGAACGCCGAGCTGAAGTCCACAAACAGGATCCTTGCATATGTCCCTGGAGCGTTGAGGTGTTGCAGGATATAATGCAGTCCCAAGTTGTACTGCATCATCTACTGACCTGTTAGCCCTGTAGGCAAACTGCAGGGGGTCCAGCAAGGGGCCTGTAATGTCCTTCAGGTGGGCCAGAACCAGTCTTTCAAAGGATTTCATGACTACAGATGTCAGGGTGACAGGCCTGTAGTCATTTAGTCCAGAGATGGAGGGTTTTTTGGGGACCGGGATGATTGTGGAGCGTTTGAAGCAGGAGGGAACTTCACACTGCTCCAGTGATCTGTTAAAGATCTGTGTGAAGATGGGGGCCAGCTGGTCTACACAGATTTTCAGGCAGGATGGTGACACACCGTCAGGGCCTGGAGCCTTCCTGATATTCTGCCTTTGGAAGAGGTGGCTCACATCCTCTTCACAGATCTTGAGTGCAGGGTCAGAGAGGGGGGGTGACAGCATGTCAGAGGGGGAAGGTGGTTGTTTGAAGATGGTTGTGAAGTGGATAACAAAAGAACAAAGGAGACAGCAGTGTTTCCCACGATACCCAAAAGTTGTCCAAATGAGAAAACAACTCGGAGAGTAAGCAGAACTAACCAAAAAAAAAGAGGTAATATAAATTAGTCCTATTGACTTTAAGTTTGATAAACATTCTGCGTGCAATAACAAATACAATATAAAATATTTTAAAGCTTTGTTACAAACTACTGTGTCATCTGAAGGTGAGTATTACAGCAAAACCTTGGTAAGCGCCTCAGTAGCATAAATCAAATGAATGCAAAGAACAGATGGATGAAAAAAACAGGTAATACAATCATATTACAATCGTAAGGTAATACAATCGTATAGCACGTAAGGCTGAGGAAAAAATACTCTAACATAAATATAAACAACATTAAACTAGACAGAGCATCAGAACAGAAAACCACATATTATTACAATGGTTGATTAATAAGTGTGAAGCCGGAGTGCAAAAAAAAAAAAGAGAGAAAGAGAGAGAGAGAGAGAGAGAGAGAGAGAGAGAGAAATACGGCACTGTCATAGCTGTTACAGCTCACCCAGATGTAAAAAATTTGACATAATCCCCTGCTTCCTCCACCGAAATTAAGTCCTTCTGAACACCATTGTATGTAATGCGAAGCCGCGCTGGGTGAAGTATTCCATAGCGAGCACCCTCAATGCCCCGAAGTTGACGCCTATCCTCGTTGAATGCGGCCCGAGCCCGGGCTATCTTGGCAGTGTGGTCAGGAAAGTCCTCCACTTTAATCCGTTGGAGCTCTCTCGCACGGCGTAAAATGTCAACACAATCACTATGATAGTAAAGTCTACACACAATAGCTCAAGGTCGTTCTCCAGGCTTGGGCTTAGGCTTAAGGGTCCAGAGGGACTGGTCCAAAACCGGCTCCTTCTCCATACCAAACGCTCCCTTTAGCAAAGCAGCTACAACAACAGTGGTACAAGTGTCAGGCACCTCTGGAACTCCCACTATCCTAATGTTGTTACGCCTTCACCTAGACTCCAAATCCTCACATTTATTCTCCAAATTATCTACGGTAGCAGTGAGACACTCAATAGTATTTTTCATCTGCGCTATGTCATCGGTACAACCTGAGAGAGCATGCTCCATTTCACCAACAGTACCTTTGAGTGTCAGAATAGTAGCATCGGTAGCAGCTTTATCTTTAACCAGCTGTGTTTTCATGGCCTGCAGATCAAGCTTGATTGTTGACAGGACATCCCAGAGCATCTCCTGGAGTTCCTTTTTAAAAATATTGGCGTTGTCTTCCCTCAGCGAAGCCAGCAACTCGAGCTTAAGACAGGCGATGTCAGAATCAGGCCGAGGCAAGTCGGGCTCAGCGGGAGGAGGTGATTCACTCAAGGCTGTGGTCGTGGCTCGTGCATTAGGCCTCAATTGTGTCTGAATAGTATTCCGAGCCTTCACATTCTTAAAAGACATTTTGACGTAAATCAAGGATAAATATGCAAACAAAAACAGTTTAAAGTAAGTCAAGATGACTGAAAAGAGCAAGTAAATTACAATTTTAATCAAAAAACAGCAGGAGCCTCCAGCCTTCACGTCCTACTCCATTAGCAGCTCAGCAGCGCCCCCATGTTCAACATTTATGTCACTTTATACCATGAGGCTGTTGCTTGATTCTGATTGGTTGACAGACATTCTAAGGTGTGCAAATGTCTCTGGCTGCCATTCAGTCTCGAACGTGTACACGCTGGGCCTCTCTCGTATGGTTTTGCTTTTTAGAAGTGATTGTTTTGAGCGATGAGAAGAAATATGGCAGCTTGGCCATAATGAATAAGTGTGCACTTTTCCACACAATCAGTTTCTGTCCTAGAACCTGCAGTCGAGATAAGCATGTACCTTGTGGAAATTTAGATACATCAATATTAACCATAGAAAGTGGGGAAAAAACATGAGTGAAGTTTCAGGAAGTGAAAAAAACGCATATTGAATTAATACAATTTTTACCATGTAAAACAATCAACTATTAATCGCAAAAATTAACCAGTTAAATTTCTTGGTCCTCCTATGAACCTAATAAAGTGCCCGATGTGGTCTTCTTCTGTTGTAGCCCATCTGCATCAAGGTTGGACATGTTGTGCATTCTGAGTTGATATTTTGATATTTTATACTTATATTTTGATATTTAGTTACCACAGCATTTCTGTCAGCTCGAACCAGTCTGGCCATTCTCTGTTCACCTGTCTCATCAATAAGAACTGCCGCTCACTGGATGATTTTGTTTTTAGCACCATTCTGATTAAATTCTAGAGACTGTTCTGTGTGAAAATCCCAGAAATACTCAAACCAGCCCGTCTGACACCAACAATCATCCATGCGATTATCTAATCATCCAATTGTTTGGCAGCAGTGCAGTGCATAGAATCATGCAGATAGGGGTTAGGAGCTTCAGTTAATGTTCACATCAACCATCAGAATGTGGAAAAATGTGATCTCAGCGATTTAGACCTTGGCATGATTGACTGCTGATCTCCTGGGATTTTCACACACAACAGTCTAGCTGAACCCACAAAAGCTCAATAGGGTTGAGATCCATAACACTCTTTTCCAATGATCTGTTGTCCAATGTCTGTCCCACTCGAACCTTTTCTTTTTGTTTTTCTGTTTCAAAAGTGTCTTTTTCTTTGCAATTCTTCCCATAAGGCCTGCACCCCTGAGTCTTCTCTTTACTGTTGTACATGAAACTGGTGTTGAGCAGTTAGAATTCAATGAAGCTGTCAGCTGAGGACATGTGAGGTGTCTATTTCTCAAACTAGAGACTCTGATATACGTATCCTCTTGTTTAGTTGTACAACTGGTCTTCCACATCTCTTTCTGTCCTTATTAGAGACAGTTGTCCTTTGTCTTTGAAGACTGTAGTGTAAACCTTTGTATGAAATCTTCAGTTTTTTGCCAATTTTAAGCATTGTATAACCTTTTCCTCAAAACAATGATTGACTGATGAGTTTCTAGAGAAAGACATTTTTTTATTTTATTTTTTTTTACATTTTTGACCTCATATTGACCTTAAGACATGCCAGTCTATTGCACACCGTGTTTGTTTTTGAGTTACCACAAAGACAATGTTCAGCTTCATTTAATGAACTAAATATCTTCCAGCTGTGTTTGATATAATGAAAAGTGATTTTCTAGTATGTAATGATCAATTTAGCATGATTACTCAAGGATAAGTTGTTGCAGTGTTGCTGCTGTCTAGATTTGATAAAAAATTACTTTTTTCAAATAGTGAATTGTGGCTGTTTTTTTTTACATCAGTAATGTCCTGACTATACTTTATGATCAGTTGAATGCCACTTTTGTGAATTACAGTAACAATTTCCTTCCGAAACTGCAAAATCTGTAAAACTTTTATATACGTGTGTGTGTATATATATATATATAAAATCATCTGATTTACAAATATTCTAAACCTATTTTCATTAACTCATTAAATATTTTATATTACATTCTGCAGTAAGTTAATATATATATTTTATTACCTTGTTTCAGTTTAGATGACAACACATTTCTATTACCTTCAGTCAAGAATATGTACATACAATATGTACATACTGGCTGCATTTAAAATGTAAACCTTTTAATGTATTTACAGTTTTAGAAATGTACAAATATTATAAATATATTTGTATAGTTACATTTTTTATATTTTATAAATATTCAAAATGCTCTGACAGCATACAGTAGCTTCGGGTGCAGTAGAGTGTGGAACTGAAGTTGTTAAATCTCTGAAAATCTTCTCATGATCCACTCCATGAAGATATCGCAATCAGTCATAAGATACTAATGAAAGCTAATGAGAATTTGACATCACTGCGTAAAACATTTTATGAATCTTTAAATGAGTACAAGATTTGACAGTTATGGCTGATACAGAAGATGGAGACAAACATAATTCAATAAAGACTAAGTTTTGTGACAAATATTTGTGTGTGTTCCTCACACAAAGCTATCATATGTCTTCTGAATACATCGATTATAGCACATGAATAGAACAAAATGCTTTTATGACTGTTTTATGGTGCTTTTGTAAATTTGTTTCAGCAGAGTATATTCAGAAAACTCCTTTTGTGTCCCACAGCAAACAAAATACAAATTGAATGAAGCAATGATTAAACAAGTACAGAACATAAACATTTGAAAGTTTAGTCTAGGTTAAGTAAGGAATAATTGATAATGGACATTTGAATTGTTAAAAAAATAATGCACATCCCAAGGTGGTAATGCACAAAAAGGAGTGGCCTTTTACACCATGAGTGTGCATTATTTTTCAATAATTCAACATGCGTAAGTCGATTACTCTGCTTATACCACATTATGAAATACCTTAAGAAATACTTTGTGTGTGTTTGTGGGGAAAGAGAGAGAAAGAAATGAAGGGAAAAGGTGCTTTCCACAGATATTAAAATAATTCTGGATATTTTAGGGTAGCCTGTACTGATCTGTGAAATAACTCAAATAATTGGCGAAGTGATATGGAACCAATATGCGATCATGACCTGAAACCACTTCATAGCTGTGTGTTTACTGAAAAATAATTGTATCCCTTAGAACGTCTTTCAACCAATCAAAATCAAGCATTCAACAGACCCTTGTAATAAATATACTGTATACACAGTATATAGACAATATTGTAAATATCAGTGGTTCTTAACCAGGGGACTGGGGTCACTAGGGGTCCTCAACAAACTAACAAGGGAGCAGCAAGAAGACTTAAAATTATTTAAAATAAGTTATTTTAAAACAATCATTAATTTAAACAAACTTAATTTAAATGCTTAAAACAGCTAAATTAATATTTAGTCCAACAACACATAAGCATCCAGTTCCTCAAATCTTTGGGAACGTGAAATTAATTGCAATTAAGCATCTAACTGAATCTATTGACACTCCTAGTTTCTGGGGGATAGGGGCCTTCAAACGTTGTCTAGGACAGTTGGGGGCCTTGGAGTCAAACAGGTTGAAAAGAACTGATTTAAATGATGTAGCATGTGATCAGGTGTGATATTTGTGATGAGATGTTTGTGATGTTTTTGTTGATCTGACCTGACAGTGCAGGTGACAGGGGTCTCCTCTCCAGCCTGCAGTACACGTACACCCACCGTCCAGAGCGCTGCATGCACCACGGTTACCACACACACATGTTAAGTTACAGCTTAAACCCCATGTGCCACTGGGGCAGTTAATGGAGCAATCCACCCCGTGCCAGCCTGTGTGACAGCCCAGCGAGAAGATCATGAGACATGAGGAGAGAACAACAGCAAACACTCCAGGAGATTAAAAAAACACATGACCTAACACATGGACTGTTACGTTGTTTAGCCGGCAATGGCAATGACGAAGATGATGTGTAGAACCCAAGTGCAGTTTTATTAAATAAACGTGAAATCCAAAACCCTAACTTTAAATGAGAACTAAACTAGACATAAACATGACTAAAACATGGCTAAATATAAACGTGGCCTGACCTAAACTAGACTTAGCATGGCAAAGTGCTACCAAACAAACATCAATACTAGACACCAGACCAATGATCTAACAGAACACTAAATAAGATAACAAGACTAACAACCTTAAACCAATTACAAACTAGAACTGATAACAAGGTAATCAAACAATGAAAGCAAGACACATGAACATGGAGGGAAAACAGGACATCACATGACTAGGGAAACACATGACATGAACTTTTTAAAATAAGAGACATGAAAAACAGGAACCAACAGAATAAACATGACATGGACCTTCAACACACAGAAACCACTAATTAATGTTGGGGAGCCATAATTCAAACATGCAGTATACTGTTTCCAGCTATTTTGTTTCCTGTCTAAATACATTTACGCCACCTCTTTGCCGCTTTAACCCTCTGGGGTCTGAGGGTGTTTTGGGCCCTGGAGAAGTTTTGACATTACTTGACATTTGTGCTTTTTTCAGTTGCTTAAAAACATATTAATGGCTAAAGTCTGATAACACTGTATTCAGCACAAACTGGACTACAATAATATCTGAGCAACATGTGTGTACATTTTTGTATTTTTGAGAAAATAACGTTTATGCGTGGTTTTTGAAAAAACTAAAATAAGGCCATATAACACATAATATACATTTGTCCACAAGACTTTTGAGTGCTGGATCTTGTAGCCTAGAGTTTTTGCTACAAAATTATGTGAAAATCATCCTGATCACTCATTCATACGGAGTAATTTAGTAATTTAACTTTTGTAAGACAATTTTAGTGTTGAAATGCGATATGCGAGGAGGCGTGAACTATCATGAATATTGAGGTGATTTACACCTGAGTACACAAAAGACACCTCCCCTGGGCCCATCAATGAGGAATGTGACAGAAAGAGAAGGAATGAATGTGAGGAGACTTAATGATCAAAATCAAGTTTTAACTTAAAAGAAATAATCTGACTGTACATTTTCTTTAAATACTTAACGTCTCGGTAACGTATGTAACCTCCGTTCCCTGATGGAGGGAACGAGACGTCGTGTCGAAGAAGCGACACTAGGGGTCTCTCGAGCGCCGAAAGATACCTCTGATCTATGAAAAAAGGCCAATGAGAGTTGGCGAACAGTATTTGCATACTCCGCCTCCGGATACGGATATAAAGGCGAGAGAAATACGCTCGTTCATTCAGGATTTTTCTGAGGAGCCGGGAGTGTTCCGGGCATCTCAGCGGCTCGGCTCAGCGACGTGGCCGGGAAGACACGACGTCTCGTTCCCTCCATCAGGGAACGGAGGTTACATACGTAACCGAGACGTTCCCCGTCTGTCGCTCACTTCGACGTCGTGTCGAAGAAGCGACACTAGGGGTCCACTTCAAAACTCGCCATGCGCTGAGCCGTGTACGTGTACTGCTGACACAGAAGCGGGCAGGTATTTTGCATGTGCACAAGCGACCAACTGTGTTCAGGCTGCACGTACTCTTCCCCAATGCCCCGAAAAAGCGTCAGCACCCTTTTGGTTACCCTAGGGGGGAACAAGGTGACGCTCCCAACTAGGGAACGGGCCAAGCCTGGCTGGGCCTCTTTTCTCTCTATGTTTTCTCGGCATAGAGCAAGAGCAGCCGGGGCCCTTACCGCATCGAGGGAAGGGGGTCTTATTCCGAAGTCCTATTCTTTTAGGGGGAAAAGACCCTGCGGAGGCCACACCCGCCCAGCAGGGGAGGTATAGGTGGCAAAATACACCACATGGCCACTTTGGGCATGTGGGAGGAAATGGCGCGGTGGTAGATCCAGCCTCGAGGAGGGGGGAGTTGCTACAACACGGCGACCGGAGGGCAGCGAAAACTGTCTAAGGGAGACGCGGGTCAGCTCGTAAGGTGACCGTACCGCGGAAATCCACACAGGAGGAGTCCGCGTAGGAGGCCTGATCTGTGGAGCACCTATTCCAGTAGGGGTAGCCTAGGGTACCCATAGTGGACTGGGTTGGCAAGTTCCTCCGTTGAACTGTGGACCCAAAAGGGCTAGGGAGGAATCAACCAGGGGCCAGGGTGGGTGGGATCTGCTGGGAAAGAAGGCGCACTGTTTTACCTCGGCAGAGGGAAAGGGCGCTGGAAGCAAGCGATTCACCCGGTCAGACTGTCATCGTGTACCGAGTTCTACCGGCTCGGACCTGAGAAAACACTGGACAAGACTGACTAAATCCTGAGATTGCAAAATCTCGCAAAGGTGTTAGGTGTTGCCCAACCCGCTGCTCTACAAATGTCTGCTAGGGAGGTGCCCCTAGCCAGTGCCCATGAGGATGCAATACTCCTTGTTGGGGGGCACGGCCTGGGTGTGATAGGCAAGTAAGATGACATCCACTACCCAGTGGGAAGCCTCTGTTTGGAGACAGCATTCCCTTTCCGCTGTCCCCCAAAGCAGACAAAGAGCTGCTCAGAGCACCTAAAGCTCTGAATGTGGTCCAAATAGGCACGCAAGGCACGTACTGGACACAGCAATGAAGGGGCTGGGTCTGCCTCCTCCCGGGGCAGCACTTACAGGTTCACTACCTGGTCTCTGAAGGGAGTGGTAGGGACCTTGGGCACGTAGCCCGGTCGTGGTCTTAGGATCACATATGTGTCTGCCAGACCGAACTCCAGGCAAATGTCGCTAACAGAGAACGCTTGCAGGTTCCCGACCCTCTTGATGGAAGCGAGCGCGATCAGCAGGGCCGTCTTTAGAGAGAGGGCCCCTGAGCCAACTGATTCTAGCGGCTCGAATGGGGATCTCTGAAGTCTGGCGAGGACCACTGAGAGATCCCAGGAGGGGAACAGGCTTGGCTTGGCTGGGAGAGATTTAACCTCCAGGTGCATCTTACGAACCTAATAATTAAGTCATGCTTACCCAGAGACTAGCCGTCTACTGGGTCGTGGTGAGCTGCGATAACGGCAACATACACCTTTAAGGTGGAAGGGGACAGCCTCCCTTCCAACTTCTCCTGTAGGAACAAGTGCACTGACCTAACTGCGCACCTCCGTCGGTCTTCAGCCCGGGAAGAACACCACTTCGTGAACAAATGCCATTTCAGGGCGTAAAGTTGCCTGGTAGAGGGGGTTCTGTCTTGGTTGATCATGGCTACGACCGTGGGTGGTAGACCAGCTAGATCTTCTGTGTCCCGTCCAGGGGCCAGACGTGGATGTTCTAAAGGTCTGGGTGCGGATGACAGAGCATGCCCCATCCCTGAGAAAGAAGGTCTTTCCTCAGGGGAATTCGCCAGGGAGGGGCTGTCACGAGGAGTACGACGTCTGAGAACCAGGCCCGGGTGGGCCAAAAAGGAGCCACAAGGGTGACTTGTTCCTCATCCTCCCTGACCTTGCACAGCACCTGTGCAAGAAGGCTCACTGGGGGAAATGCGCAGCCCCGCAGGCCAGATGTGTGCCAGTGCGTCTGCCCCGAGGGGAGCCTCTGTTTGGGCATACCAGAGCGGGCAGTGGGAGGTCTCTTGGGAGGCAAACAGGTCTACCTGGACCTTGCCGAACCGTTCCCAAATCAGCTGGATCGGCTGGGGGTAAGCATTGTGGTTACAGCGCATCCGCTATCACATTGAGGTTGCCAGGGATGTGAGTGGAGTGCAGCGACTTGTGTAGCTGCTGGCTCCAAAGGAGGAGACGACGGGCGAGTCGTGACATGTGGCGGGAGCGTACGCCGCCATGGCAATTTATGTACGCCACCGCAGTCGTGCTGTCTGACCTGATCAGGATATGTTTGTCTCGAACTAACAGTGGAAACTTCCGCAGGGCAAGGAAAGCAGTTGATGTGCCAGCGCAACGGGGCCCCTTTCCAACCTGCTACTGCGTGCCCGTTGCACACGGCACCCCAACCCAATCTGGAGGCGTCGGTCGTGACCAAGATGCATCAGGACACCTGCTGCAAGGGTACTCCTGCCCGTAGAAAACAGAGGTCTGTCCAGGGATTGAGTGTTTGGCGGCAGGTGGGGGTGATCGTCACACGGTGCGTGCCGCGGCACCATGCTCGTCTCAGGACTCGAGTCTGAAGTCAGTGCTGAAGCGGTCTCATATGCATCAACCCCAGCAGCGCGACCGCCGCGGAGAATGCCATATTCCCCAGGAGCCTCTGGGAAAGTTTTACAGTGACCGTTGTGCCCGGCCTGTTAAGCGGCGAGGCACCTCAACACTGACTGCGCACGCTCGTTGGTGAGACATGCTGACATTGAGACTGAGTCAAACTCCATGCTGAGAAAAGAGATGCTCTGGACCGGGGTGAGCTCGCTCTTTTCCCAGTTGACCTGAAGCCCAAGACGGCTGAGGAGCCTGAGCACCTGCTCTCTGTGAGTGCATAGTAACTCTCGTGAGTGGGCCAGAATGAGTAAGTCGTTGAGGTAATTGAGTATGCGGATGCCGGCTTCTCAGAGCGGGGCAAGAGCTGACTCTGCAACTTTCGTGAAGACGCGAGGGGACAGAGACATGCCGAAGGGGAGGACTTTGTACTGATATACCTGACCATCGAACACGAACCGCAAGAAGGGTCGTGCCGAGGCAGAATTGAGACGTGGATGTCTACCACAGGTCTACCACTGCGGACCAATCTAGATGTCGAACGCAGATTAAAATGTGTTTCTGCGTGAGCATTTTGAATGGGAGTTTGTGCAACGCTTGGTTGAAAGTCTAAGATTGGTCATAAGGTGCTGCCTTTCTTGGGTATGAAGTAAGGGCTGTAGAGACCCTTCTTCATCTCGGTTGGAGGGACAGGCTCTATCGCGTCTTTGAGTAACAGAGTAGCGATTTACGCGTGCAGGGACTTAGCATGTTCACCGTGTACTGCGGAGAAGCGGACGCCCATAACAGAGTCGGATAGTCCGGGCCAGCCAGCGGACGGGTTGGGAAGTGAGAGCCACGCATCCAAACTCCGTGTTAGAGGCACCAAGGGAACGATTATTTTTGACATACCCGGCGGTGCAGCAGGGGGGGAGCAGGTAAAATGGCGACGGGAGGCGACGATGCGTCCCAAGGCTCTGGTGCTGAGAAAAGACTCAAAGCACATACCTTGCTCCGCACACCTGGCAGAGTGCGGGTTAACGACTGAGGAGGAGGTCCAGGGTAGGCATCCTCTAGACTCGTCAGAACCGGCCGGGCGGGGAACAGTCATGGGGCTGGAGGCGGAGGATGCCGGGATTGTTGAGATCTGGTGGCAGAGTGCCGTGAGAACGGCATTTGCGGGCCAGGTGACCCAGAGACAAAGGAAATAGCTCTGTTACTGAGAATGTGAAAATAAATTGAACAAAAAATTCTCCTCCCAGCCCTCCATCGGGGGACGGAGCGGTCTTACCATCTCCGGAGCTAATGTCTTGGTCCCTGGGTCGAGCGTCTCCGGAGCGCCTGGGAGCTTTACGTGTCCTCGAGGGGGTCCGTGAGACGGGGGGCATCTGATTCCTGTGGTGTGCTTGATGCTGGGGCTGAGAGCTGGGCCCGGGTTGAGGCGGAGCAGGGTGTCGGCAAGCAGACGGGGCATGGCCCATGGCGGCAGGTTTGCGGTGGGGCAGGATGTGTTAAATGGCCTCCATCTGCTTCACCGCTGAGGACTGCTGGGCGGAGTCGTCAACGGCGCCACTGAATGGACGGAGCTGGGAGACGGGGCGTCCGAGAAGGTGTGCCTTGTCTACCTCCCGCATTTCAACCAGTTCCGGTACATAGATTGCGTTTCTGGACCACAAGGGTGGCCATCGCCCGTTCGAGTGCCAGCGCTTCTGACCTCCGTGGCCCGGGGGGCACGGTTGGTCATCGAGCACAGTTCCTGCAGCACATCAAGAACAGGACTACCCAAGTGCAAGTTTTGAAGCGCCTTGGCCTGGCGGTGGGTGCAGGAAGCACTGTGGCGTGCAGGGTGGAAGCGGTCTGTGATGGGGGGGCTGTGAGCAGCGCACATGCCCGCGGGACCAATGAAGTAGCCCAGGAAAGCATAGTGGACCTCTGTGCGTCAGGCTCAGGCTGGGCGAGCAGACCTGAAGGTGGCGGCCCAGGTGAGTCATCAGCATCAGACGCCGCAGTAATGCTCTCCGATGTAGCGGTGATGTCATCCAATTCTGAAGCAAGCAAGCGTGCCGGAGAGGTGGGTGGTTCGAGGAGGTTTACACGGCGAACAGAGCCTGTCATTATCCCCAAATCGCCTTCATTGCCCGCGGTGCCTGCCCCAATCCCGTAGGAAGGAGGCGAGGCGCGGGGGGCGGCTGAAGTGGCTTTCTCTCATGAGAAAAGAAATCCGCGCCCGCAATGTTGCCATGGCTATGTTCTCGCACTAAGAACATGAACCATTCATAAAACGCTGACTGCGTGTGATCGCAGCCCAGGCACGTGAGGCAGCTTTTACGAAAGGTGGGGAGAAATAACCGCATCCAGAAACAACACAGGGGCGGAAATGGCATCTTTATAAAGACGCGTCCTGAAAAGGATGTTCAATGCCACTGTGTAATGCTCTTTCTGAGAAATAAACTCTTTTACAGAGAAAATCACTCTTTCAAATATAACTCTTTCAATTCTCAGCGATGTCAAAGCGCCCAGGGGCAAACTGCACTGCCATGCAGAGGAGAAAGCCGCTGAAGTGCGTCGTAGATCCAACAGCAGTCAGAGTGTCAGAGGAACAGAAGCAGGAATGTGACTCGCAGCTGGCAGCATACATGACCATCGGCTTCGAAGAATATTTCTGAATGGACTTAACGTATTTCCCCGCTTTTATACTCGTATGTCCGGTGCGGGGTATGCAAATACTGTCTGCCAACTTCTCATTGGCCTTTTTTCATAGACCAGAGGCATATTCGGCGCTGATGAGAGACCCCTAGTGCCGTTTCTTCGACATGACATCGAAGTGAGCGACAGACGGGGAACCACAGTTTAACCATAGTATTTATAGTAAAATCCACAATATGAGCCAAAGTACTACAGTCATGATTACTACAATATAACTTTAGTAAAACCATGGTTACATTTCATACTTTAAAGACATTAATAAACTAGACAATCCCCTCTCATAGCACAACAGCAATGTACAAAATATTTTGCTTTAAAAAAAAAGCAAAGTCACTTTAAGGCTGGGCAGAGCTCAAGTGATATAAACCGTCTAAAAGAATCGACATGCCAATTAGTGCCACAGGAAATTGTAAACACATTTGAACTGATGCAAAGATGTCTGATGGGAGACTCTTTTAAAAAGACACTAAAGTAAACGTACAACAAAAACATACAGAGAAAAATAATATAACGGCATAACTCAAAATACAAGCTTATATTTTTACAGACATTTCTGCTTAAGCCGCTTGTCCGTAACTCATCAGAATGGGGTACATGTCAGAGTACTGGCACATTTGGTAGAAACGTGTTGACTTCACGTGTGACCATGTTGTGAGGTCATCTAAAAGCTGGTGTACTCCTAAAAGTTGAGAAAATGATCTTCTATCAGAAATACACATTTAATTGATACAGTCTTTTTCTTCCAAGAAAACTGACAAAAATGGAAGACATCATATTTTCTCATTTAGGCGTGTATACACATTTCTTTGTCCATTAAAATGCTTTCTAGAATGAGAATTTGCTTCAGAAAATGCAGTGATCTTCATTTAAAGTGGAGATCACTGCTGTGAAAACATGAGGAAATAAAAAGTGTTAGATTAAATAATGAAAATAAAATAGCAATCAGCACATGAGATCGGTGTGGAACCACCCTCGTCTTTTAGACTCAGAACTGAGATGATCCTCATATACATGAAATGATCCTCAACTTTGGACAATGTAGTCATCTTCATCTAAAGTGGAGGTCATTGCTGTGAAAACTTGAGGAAATAGAACTCATTCTAGGAAAGAGAATAATATCAAGAAGCAAATAATGATTCACAGCTGTGATGTAAACTAAATGCTATTGGCCATTTCAAAAACCAACATGAAAATACAGGAAATCAACACACTGCTTCTGTCTGTTCATGTGCTGTGAAATCAACACTACTCTGCCAAATTATTGACAAGCACCATCCCACATCTGACATTTTTGCATCAATTCAAACATGCTTACATTTCCCTCTAGCGCAACTAATAACACTCTCCATGACATGACTTTTACTCCCACTCAAACCCGGAAGTAACACAAAAGAAAAACACAAAGGTATTCATGATTCTGAAGCAGCATTTTTGCACTGATTTACTCCACTCGGGCCAGTTGCACCAGCTACATGTGCATTACAACTTACCCTAGTCGTGGCATAAATGGGCACTAAGTCACAATTTACACACTACTAAATATGTAAAAACATGACATTTATGTAGGACGTAATAATAAAGCAGACTGATATTTTATGACATCAGCGAGCACATCATGTTTTGCATAACAGGCATTAATAATTTGACATATATGATGATGGTGACATTTACCTTTAAGGGGCATGAAAACGTTCTAATGGTGCAGTTTTCAGGTGTGCGTCACCCGGTGTCAAGTTTCAACTCAATTCATTTATATAGGGTTTTAAAATTAATAAATGTCTATTTTTCCAACCTGTTTTATGAGTATTAATTTATCACCCCTTATTTATTTTAGATACAGTTCATATTATTTACACTGTTTATTGGATCAATGCAGGTAAACGTCATAATATGCGACTACACATGACTTTACAGAGAGTTTACGACCTACTAGTAAAGTCTTGCCTTAAGAACAGATGGTGTAACCAAATTAAGCACTGACTTAAGTTACAAACTAACTAGTAGTTACTAGGCCCTTAGTGTGAACTTTACGTCCCAACTTATGTGAGACCTTACGCACAGCTGGTACAACCCTATCCTGATGTTTAGGTTTAGGGTTTTGGTTTGGTTAGGAGGTAGGGTTATTAAAATACACATTCTTTATGACTGTTCTACATTATTTACAACTAAAAATACAGTATGCTTTTGATGCCTCTCTATGGACATTTCACCACAACAACATTTCCATATTCGGCTACTGGGGGGCAGTATTTCGTTAAGCACCGAACAATTTCAGCAGCAGAACTTTTTACCTACTCTTGCTGAATTGCGTGAGCTGTTCTTAAAACTGTGACAAGCCCTTCAATATATTCCACCTCAACTTCCTGTTTCAATATGAAATACATCAACACTGAAAGACAATTGCACTCGTCTTGTATTGTGTGTCTTCAGAAGACTTGGAATATAACCCATGAGTCACATGGACTCCTTTTATGATACTTTACATGGATGTTTAAGCTTTACATTGAGTCACTATCAACTGTATTGAGAAGATTGACTGAGACATTCCTTAAAACATCTCCTGTTCTGTTCCACATAAAAAAAGACATACAGGTTTAGAGCGAAATGAGGGTGAGTACATGATGACAGAATTACAACTTTAAGGTGAACCATTCCTTAAAATAAACTGATTCCACAATGACACTGTGGATAAAGTATATTATGTTGAGCCTGATGACATTTTTGTCAAAGTAAATTATGTGGTTCATGACACGCATCATGGTAGTTCAGGTGAATTTTCCACTGTGTGGCACTAAAAGTGAATGAAATGTTCTCCCAAACAGATGTTCCATTGAGTTTTAAATATATATAAAACAAATTTTAAAAAAAACCTCCCTACCATAAACCTAATCGATAGTGCCATAAAAAGAAAACGTGAAATGAAATCACAAACACGTCATTTTGTGGTGCTTCTATAACACTTTGGGTTCACGTGTGGACTTGTGCCCTTTTCAGGACTCGTAATATGCTCTTTACATCACAAGTGCAACGCTCTCAGTTGAGCTCCCACACCATCAAACAAGCTTGTAAATGTAGTTGTTTATGAGCTTCCACAAAATAGAGAAACAAAAATAGACACAAGGGTCAAAAGGGTATAATAAGGAACACACTTAACTAGATAACTGGTCACTGGAAGCACAGGGTACATAGGCTGAAGACTGAACACAAAGGCAGGGAACAAACAGACTTATAAAGGCTTATGCTGCGTCCCAATTCGGATACTATCCGTCCTAAATAGTATTCGAAAATAGAATTAGTACGTCCCAAATCGTAGTATGTTGAAATGAGTGTTCCAAAGATACCCGGATGGTCTACTATTTCCGGTCAGAATCCGAAGTGCAGACCGATGCACACTCTAACGGCAAATATTGCCCACAACCCATTGCGTGCGGTAGGGAGGAGCTTTGAGATGATGCAAACATGGCGGCCGGATGCGGCAGCGGAGATGCGCCCTCAGTTTTTAAGTGTAAGAACTTAAACGTTTAGCGCTAATTAAAGTTATATTTTATTGTCTCATAATATTAATGGATTTGTGTTGTGCAAAAAAAGTACCGTGTTTATCTTGTAGGGTCCGATGAAGTTACTGAGCGCCTCATTAACTGGCGCATTGCCAACGACGATGTTTGTTTAACTGTCGTGGTGTGCGTAACTAGGCAACCACGTTCTCTTCCATTGCATGACGTCTTCGTAGTATGTCCCAGAATGTGGATACTCTTTTGCTACACACTCAAAAGTATGTACATTTTCTTCAAAAAAAGAGTACATACTTTTAGGTCGTAGTATATGTAGGCGAATTGGGACGCAGCGTTAGACACAGGTGAAGGGAATGAGGGTTAACCAGCAGAGTGTTGAACAGGGTTAGGGGCGTTGGTGCCATCTGCAGGAGTGGAGAGAACAGAGCTCAAGGTATAAGTGCCATCTGCAGGCCTGGAAGGAGCATGGCATGGAAGGCTCAAGGAAAGCACCCCCTGCTGGTCTGGAGGGGGACAGCAACCCAAAGAAGAGACCTTTTATACATGTGCTATAGTAAACGTGTTTAGATGTCATAAGCTAACACTGTGTGAGGAACAGGATGAAAAACATTTATGAAATGTTAATCAATCACTTGACAAATACAATAACAATGCATCCCCATCCTGCACGTTAGATCTCGTGTCCACCTGTAATCATGGCTGCAAGAGCAGGCTACACTAAAATGTGTCCAGACATAAAAAAATTAAAAAAGACCATGCCTTGCTGGGCTCACTGGTGGCTCGGGGGTACTAAGCAGCCTCTTATACCATTTAGATCTAGAAACGGCCCTGTCTATGAGACCAGGTTGATTATGTTAGTATCATTTGATTTTTTACTGATCATCAAATTCACATTTATACAATTTACAGTCATTGATTTATTGTGTTTCAAGTACTGTAGATGTATCTTTCCTCTTCAGCAGAGCAGCTTCAGTAAATCACTTCAGTGTCTGCTGTCAGATGTCATGAGCTGTGATTGTGTGTGTGCTGTACCTGCCTGCAGCGCAGCTGTGTAACCGCTTTCAGTTCATCTGCAGCAGCTGCAGTCACATGCAACGCATGCGCTGATTCAGCTGTGCATGTCTGTCTGATCTAAACAATAAGCAACTGTGTGTCTCTAAACACACACAAACACATAAAAACAACAACACACACTTTCACCATATTTTAAGCTCCTCTCTGATCTTTCACTTTATTTCATACGATGAACGCCTGAATGCATGTGCAGAAGAACACTGTGGGTGAATTTACAAAGAATACATTGTGCAGGCTGATAGTGTGCTTTATTTGCATTCACAGTCTGCACTGCTGCTGTGATCCAGACACCTGAATCAGATTTTTTACTTATTTAGCTCTGTTGCATACAGGGGTGGATTTAGGCATGGGTGACATGGGCATCATAAATAATACTGTATATGTCTGCAATCTAATAATGAACATACTGTATATTTCTATTTCATTTTGTCTTTAAAAGCCTGTTATTCAGGCTCTGTTCATTCCACGTACTATGAAAAAGAAAATTTTCCCCAGCACATTATACAGATCTGAAATGCCCCCCGTCCATAAACATTCAGTCTATGTTGTGATCCCACTCACCTTCCCCATGGTTTTGCTAAGTATATTGGCCTCTGGGTGGACTAGATGCTTTATCTAGGTGTAATTTGAAAGCTGAGATTCACCTCATAACAGTGATGTGTAATATTTATGTTAATATATAGAGTCAGGAACATATTTTGCTGATGGATTGCTTTCGTGCTTTTTTTTCTGCCGAATTGCAGATTTTGTTCTGGACAACTCGCTCTTTGTGGTCAATGAACGGGCGGCGCCTGGTGGTCCTGTTACATAGAGGCATTATCGATCATTCACTTTCTCTGTGGTGGAATGAGCTTCCAACCTCCACACAACCTGCCGAAACCATCTCAACATTCAAGAACCAGCTGAAAATGCATTTGATTAGAGAGCATTTAACCAATCCACACTAAATGCACTAGTATTTAACAATATATATATATATATATATATATATATATATATATATATATATATATATATAAATCTTGTAAGCCTGTCTTCTACAATAGCTTTTATACTTCTCCAGTCACTTTGAGAACCTGGCACTGTGATACTACTGTTGACTTGTGTATGACACATTGCATTTGGATAAAAGCGTCTGCTAAATTACTAAATGTAAATGTAATGAAAATGTCATCAAAAAAGCTTTTGAAATTAAATTCAGGTGGTTAGAAAAAAAAACACAGGTGTTTATGGTGAAATACTGCTCTAAATGTACCACAACTGTTTACTGAATTTGCCCCTCAAACTTTGAGAGGTGTTTCAGTGAACATGAAGAGAACATCCGCAGAAATGTAAATATTCCCTTTTCTTCATGTGAACTGTATTCAGTGTATGATGAGAACAAGCGTGTGTTACCTGCGTGTGTTTTTGGCATGACACAGGCACTTCCTGTCACACTTGGGTCCGTACAGTCCATCAAGACAGATGCGCTGCTCACAGCTCTCGCCGGTGTATCCCGCCTCACACAGACACTCGCCGCTGATGTGATAACACTGCGCTCCGTTTACACAGTGACACGACTGACTGCAGCCCGCACCATACATGCCCAGAACTATGAAGAAATCTTATTTTCACTGCTTGAACACAAAGTACCAGGGCCAATATTTCAATTAGTGCTCAACAGATATGTTTTTTTAATGCTGATTCGTAAGGGGTCTCTTCATGAAACTTCAGCATTGCCAAATACGTTGAGCTCTATGTAATGAAGCGTTCAGGCCCAGGTATACTTTTTATATGTGCATTGTGGATCGCATGAATAAATAGGAATGTGATTGACACATGCGCAATACAACTGCTTTGCGACACTAGTGCAGTCAATGGCCAGTACATGCGCAGATGATGCACACTGACGATGACCCGTGCATGTGAGGCAAGAAAACCGAATCTAATAATTATCAATTTTCAGAGGTAAATATTAATAACGCTTGACTTTTCTCGTTTAAAACATGGTTTATGTCAACCCTGTTACTTTCCAAATGTTTTGGGTTAAATGCAGAAAATATTTAATGCTGTAACATGTGATTACATGTTTATTTATTTACCAGGGACAATGTACATGAATCATCATTTCAGTTTTACACTTCAATGTAAATGTACCAGAGTTAGCTAATAGGCTAATTTTCATCCGCAGTCCCTGGGCAGGTTACAACAAATCAGTGTCTACTATCCTCAGTACAGTGCTTCAGCAAGTACTACAAGAAAAGTACAATAACAAATACATAAATACATTACAAGAGTGACAGAGATATATAAAAACATGAAGATTATGTAAAGTTCTGAGTCAAGTAAAAGCTATTAAAATACTTTTCTTGCATCTTTAATAAATGAGACTGTACACAACTTAATCATTCATTACATTTTTTTGTTTGTTTTCAAGGTGAACATTTTTTTTAAAATCAAAAATATAAAGAACTTCTCTCAAGGTTATGCTATATGACCTGAACAAAATCAGCATTTTTATAAAATATCAAAATATTCATATTTAATGAACTTTTTTTAAACTTCACAAACATTGCCTTGAAGACAAATGTTTTTAAATATAAATCAAATTTTACACTTCTTATTTAAAAATAAATCAATCAATAAAAAAAGAATCAAATAATCCTGCACTACTCATGACAACTTTTTTTCAGGAATTTCAGCTTTTTATGAGATTTGAAGTTTTTTCATTTTTTTACTCTAGACAGCTGCACCACATTTGTTTTGTTTTTTTTACTTTAAGCCCAGAAAAAAAAATATGAAAGTGACTTTGAACTCAGTAACTGAAAACAAGGTAATCCTAGAAAGGGTGTATTCAAGTCATTGTTGTGCATTTGTAATGTATCATTGCACCACATCACATTATTTAACACAGAATTCTTGCATTTGTGCATTACACACATGTTTGGGGAATTAAATGTTACTATTACACATAAACAAAGTTACATTTACCAGATAATGTGAGATAGTTTAGTTAAAGTGCCCACTCAGTAGGTATGTTCATAACGCCTCAGGGCAGAGAACAGGAAACACCGAAATCTCCAAAACGGTTGGTCAAGATTGGTGAAAATAACTTAAAATTCAAATGTCAAATCAGCAGTAAAATCTGACAACAAACATCAAAATTGTGCTCCTTCAGCTCAGATCATGCTAAAACCTGTCCATTCTTGATTAGACGGACAGATGATGTCTCTATCAAAAAGCTCTTTTAACTGTTATGCAGGACTTCCATTCAAACAGCTTTAACATTTTCTCCCATTAATATGTTTAACACATACTCGTCTCATCCTATACCATTTCAGTTTGTTGTTAATTATATCCACAGTAGATCATGAGCAACAGCTATTGAAATGATTTGTGTTGTTATTATCTTATTATCTTAGTTTTGCTGCCTAGCAGTGATTATGAAATGTAGTGTGTTGACTACATCAGGGGCAAACTGGGACAAAAAAGTGGCCCTGGACTTTTTGGCCCAGAGTGGCCCACCAAACCCGGCCTGTAACACACCACATCAAAACACACCGGCTCACTGATTTAATTTTCCTGCTCAATCTCACATTTTTGTGTCGAAAAAGAAGGCATTTCTATTGAATGCTAGTCATGACAACGGTCCCCACAGTCCAAAAACTGACACAACATTTAAACATATAATGTGATGAGTGGATTGTTTTAGAGAAAGCGCTAAAAATAAGCACTTATAAAATGTACATGAATGTACAAGGGAAAGTGTGTATTTTAGGTTTTAAAGCTCTTAATCAACTTTTTTCTAGAAGTGCAAATAAACTATTGTCTTCATTAATATGAGCTATACACAATCATAAAATGTTGTTTAAAATAGTTTGATGAAGAAAGTGTCAGACAGCAGGACACTCATGACAACACTGAAAATGTCATGTTAATTACTCACATAACTATGTGTTAATGTTTATTTAAAAACAATTAATGAAAACAAAGTTGGCCAGAACATGTACATATATATATTAGGGCTGTCAATCGATTATAATTTTAATCAAATTAATCACATGGTGTCCCGCATTTAATCGCATATACAAATATTTGCTGAGAAAGCCCCTCATATAACAATAATTCAATATATGATTGTATAATTATATACTGATATAAATATGTATATAGTTATCTTTAAATATTTACAAATTATGTATATATATAAAATAAAAAAATATTCAGATAATTAAAATGCATTAAATTCTTGTAGCAGAAGAGTTAATAATTGATAAGACAACACAAAAAGCAGCTTTAGAATACAATGTATTGTTTACTACCATATTATTGATCATAAGTCAGTCATTGGCATACAGTTCACAAATAACAATTTCACAAGTGAATTTGTCAATCAGTTGGAGATTTATTATGAGGGATTGTTTAAGGACCCGTCAATGTACACCTGCATCAGACATATTTTTTAAATTAATGCTAACAAAACTTTTACATCTAGAGCCAAGAGGAATATTAAAACAATCAACAACAAAAAGGAAAATAAATAAACAGTTTCAATAAAAATATAAAATTGTTTACATATTTCAACACACTTTACATCTTTCTTGCTACTCAGATTGGAAATTGTTCTTAGGTATTGCTAAACCTCTGAATTAAAAATGAAAACTAATGGTTTAAAACCACCATACTTACATTTATGAATACTAAACTTTGCCAACGAAAGCAGAACATTAATCAAACAATATTCCTTATGAAGAGAGAAAAAAACAAATAAAACATTTTCAAAACAAATTTGAAAGCTGGGAATGATATGATCTCTAACAATCTTGCAGAAACCAGACCAAAAGCAGTTCGAGTAGGGACAACTCCAAAATAAATGAAAAAATGTTTCTGCCTGCAGACCATAAAATGTACAGAATATATCGACATCACAATTAAATCTATCTACAAGAAAATAATTAGTGGGGTAGTATTTATAAATAAGTTTGAAGGAAATTTCTTTGATTTTATTTGTGATTAAATATTTATGGGGTAATTTCTGAATTTTGCACCATCTCAATCCAGCAACACCCTGCGTCAGACATGCTTGTGTGTCTCGGGTGTGTTGCGTCATATACATAAAATGTTTAGATCACTGTGTCAAGTTAAATATAGTTTAATACTCAATCTTTAAACATCTTGAGATCTCTTAGTTCGGATTTGCGCTCCATCAAGTGTTTTGAACGCAAGAACGTAATGCATGTCTGTGTTGTTCTGCCTACTGAAGTGTTTTCTTCACTGTATAAACTGAAATTTCACTTACTGCCCTCTGGAGGAAACAGGTGGTACTACAAGCTTGCATTTCTCAGGAATCTTCCTTATTATGGTCCGGGGGCATGCGATTAAATGCGTTAATTTTTTAACATGTTAATTTTTGTAAAATTTTTAGCACTGAATTAATGCGTTAAATCGACAGCCCTAATATAACTATAAAAATAAATATAAATAAATGTAAAAAAAAAATACATTTATGCCTTAAATGCAGGTCTTTGCCGATCTTTTCAGATTAATTGCTCATGTTTTCACTCCATGTGAGTTTCTTGCATCTTTACATGTGCAGTAAAACATGAAAAGCTGAATGCGTTGACAAGCGATGTTTCTGCTATCCTTTAAACAAAGTAAGTCTCAAATCGAATCAAAATAATATTGCTCAAATCAATCAAATCAAATCACTTTATTGTCACACTACTGTGTACACGAGTGCAACAGTAGGTGAAAGTCTTGTGTGCAGTTTCGAGCAACATTGCAGTCATGACAGTGACCAGACATATACCAATTTACAATAAACAACATATTTACACAACACAATTTACATAACAAATGTACACATAATTACACAACAATTTACATATCAAATGTACACATAATTACACAACATAGTACTAATATACAATGTACAGTAAACAATACACACAATATAGAATATACATACACTTGATAGGGTATATAAAAATATATACACTAGTTGAATTGGGGAGAATATAATTTATGACAGTCCAGTGTGAGATAATAGATTAATAAAGTGCAGTGCTGATTGTTGATCGTAAGAGATCAAGTGTTCAAAAGTCTTATTGCTTGGGGGAAGAAGCTGTCATGTATTCGGCTGGTGCGGGTCCTGATGCTGCGATACCGCCTGCCTGATGGAAGCAGTGAGAGCAGCCCATGACTCGGGTGGCTGGAGTCTCTGATGATCCTCCAAGCTTTTTTCACACACTGCCTGTTATATATGTCCTGGAGGGAGGGAAGCTCACCTCCGATGATGTGTCTGGCAGTTCGCACCTCACTTTGCAGTTCTTTGCGGTTGTGGGCAGTGCTATTGCCATACCAGGAGGTGATGCAGCCAGTCAGGATGCTCTTTACAGTGCTGGTGTAGAACCGTGTGAGGATGTGGTGGTTCATTCGAAAGTTCCTCAGCTGTCTCAGGAAGAAGAGGCGTTGGTGAGCCTTCTTCACAACGGCCTCAGTGTGGACGGACCATGTGAGTTCCTCAGTAATGTGGACACCGAGGAACTTGAAGCTGCTGACTCTCTCCACCGGTGCTCCATTAATGGTGATGGGGCTGTGTTCTCTGTCTTTCTTCCTGAAGGTCACTACAAGCTCCTTTGCTTTACTGACGTTGAGGGAGAGGTTGTACTCCTGACACCAACGAGTCAGAGTGTACACCTCCTCTCTGTAGGCTGTTTCATCATTGTCAGTGATCAGACCTACCACCGTTGTATCGTCAGCAAACTTAATGATGGCATTGGAGCTGTGTGTTGCCACACAGTCGTGTGTGTACAGGGAATACAGGAGTGGGCTAAGAACACTCCTCATAACATATTTCATGCATTTTTAACAGGCGTAAACATTATTCAGCAAGCTGTACTTTAGCTCCCAGTTATGCTTTGCGGTATAAATAAATTATGCAAATGACTATGTACTGCTCATTATTTATGCTGCTGTTATTGTATTTGTAGTATCTTTGTCATTTTGTGATTATTCAGAGCTCATCTTATACTTAATATGTTGTTTTTATTGTCACCATTATTGTGATTTGTACGTCAAATAATGCGGTCAAAGTGAAATACAGAGATAATGCACTCATACAGATATGAGCTTCTATGTGTAAGTAATTTCAAAATAAAAGCCATTATATTGGCTTTCTTTGCAGAGTTTATTGAATTTTCACTTTGTTAGGGGTCCGCGCAGGAATGCTGGTGCCCAGGGCGGCCGCCTATATGGCCTGTAGGATGGGCCGGTAATTACCCAGCAGCCCACTGGGAAAACGCCCGGTGCTCCCAATGGCTAGTCTGCCCCTGACTAAGATATATTTCTATTACATATTGTAAATGTACTTGTAGTAATCTACTGTGTGTGTACTTCACCTGTAAAAGGCATTGAGAGGATAGATTGTCTGTACTAACAGTAAAAAAGCAGTATATCACAGAAGGTCAGTAAGTGTGTGTTTATCATTTGTTATGTGAACTCTCTCTCAGTCTCTATGGAGCAGAATGCACTAATATACTGAGCGCTGTATGACTGTATCTGCTGCTCATGAATGTGGACAGTTATGCTTCATTAGCAGAGCAGATGAGTTCATCATGAATAATTTGAAGACAGACTGAAGAAAAACAGTGAAAGAGAGATGCTTTAAGTTGTTCTATTATCAGGAGTATTGCCTGAGTACAGTCTTTGGTAAAATCAGAATCAGCTTTATTGCCAAGTATGCTTGCACATACAAGGAATTTGTCTTGGTGACAGGAGCTTCCAGTGCACAACCATACAAAAACAGCAGCAAGACATAGATAATTAAAAACAAAACAAATAATAAAAAAAATAAAAGTAAAAAAAAATATATATATACATATACGTACAGACACCTTCATACACACATACACATGTATTGCAAATCTAATAAAAATCCGTTATATAAAGAATTAAAATACAGTATATTATGAACAGTGTACATACAGTATGTAATGGCAAAAGTGCATATGTTAGATAATATAACTGACTAGGCTGTGTATTGCATGTAATTTATAGTTTAGTTTTAACCGTTCATGAGATGGATAGCCTGAGGGATAAAACTGTTCTTGTGCTTGATGGTTCTGGTGCTCAGTTCTCTGTAGTGTTGGCCTGAAGAAACAGTTCAAAAAGGTAGTGGGCTGGGTGAGTGGGGTGCAGAGGGATTTTTCCAACCCTTTTCCTCAATCTGGAAGTGTACTGTTCTTGAAGGGAGGGCAAGTGGCAACCAATAATCCTCTCAGCAGTCCAAAATGTCCTTTGGAGTCTTCTGATGTTCGATTTCGTACCTGAACCAAACCAGACAGTTACTGAAGTGTAGAGGACAGACTCAATGACTTCTGAGTAGAACTGTATCAGCAGCACCTGTGGACTTCCTCAAATGGCCTTTTTCACAATGGAGTCAATGTGAGACCAGGAACTTGAATGACTCCACTGCTGCCACAGTGCTGTTTAGAATGTTGAGGGGGGACAATGTTGGGGTGTTCATCCTAAAGTTCACAATCATCTCCACCGTTTTGAGCGTGTTCAGCTCCAGGATGTTATGATTGCACCAGACGTTCAACCTCCTTTCTGTATGCAGACTCATCGTTATCTCGGATGAGGCCGATGACAGTGGTGTCATCTGCAAACTTCAGGAGCTTTACAGAGGGAACCTTGGTGGTGCAGTCATTGGTGTAGAGGGAGAAGAGTAGTGTCGAGAGCACACATACCTGGGGGGCACCAGTGCTGATGGTACAGGTACTGGTAGTGTATTTCATGAAACCTTTTTTTAATTTTATAAAACATTATTTGCTTTATTTAGGAATGGATTTTCTAATTGAAGACTTCAAATGTCCCTAAATTAACAGATTTAGATGACGTCTGGAGGCAAATGTTATTTCCAAACTATAGCTAGGACACACACACACACACACACACACACACAAACACACAGACTGGTGGGCTCCTCCCTGCGGTGGTGATGTGATTATTTTCCGGCGGTAGGGTGTGGTGAAATGAGGGTAGATCGGAGGTAACTGTGACGTCTGCTGAAGCCAAGCTTTTACTAACTCATAAAAATGCACTTGAGTTTCTATTCCTGCAGTTTAAATACATGCTGCATACTCACTCATACTGTAATTACACATACACATTCTGCTGCTGCTCCAGAGAACACTCACTGACACAACACACACTTACATCCATATCGCTAGACTACATCCTGTTGTGACACTGACTGCAGTAGTTTTGTCTTTCACGGAGCACTTTATTAGGATTATTATCTAATCCGCCAATCATGTGGCAGCAGTGTGAGCTTCAGTTAATGTTCACATCAACCATCTATATGGGGAAAAATGTGATCTCACTGATTTGGACTGTGGCATGATTGTTGGTGTCAGATGTGCTGGTTTGAGTATTTCTGGGATTTTCACACACAACAGTCTCTAGCATTTACTCAGAAAAATCATCCAGTGAGCGGCAGTTCTTGTTGATGAGAGAGGTCAACAGAGAATGGCCAGACTGGTTCGAGCTGACAGAAATGCTACAGTAACTCAGATAACCACTCACTTGCAAAATATCAACTCAGAATGCACAACATGTCCAACCTTGATGCAGATGGGCTACAACAGAAGAAGACCACATCGGGCACTTTAATAGGACCATAGTGTTCATAATAATGTGCTCATTGAGTGAATATTCTGAACAGCTGTAGCAACAGAAGAATGAAAATCAATACAAGAAAGAGTGATGCAGCATATTTAAATAAAATCTTTTTATTTCTGGCTGATATTTAATGTGTGTATTTGATAACGCTATGTCAATTGTTCCAGTATGTCAGTAGGTCAGAGGTCATGGTGTTACTCTGAACGGCTAAAGTGTGGGTGACCATCATTACATATTGTAAACTATCCCACCACTGTCTATATCTGCTATACTCATATATTTAAAAAAAGAATGAAAAACATTTATTGTCATTTTGGCGCTGATATGTGAACAGTAGCAATACAAATAAAAGACAGAAAGTAATTGCTTGTTTGAATTGAAGATCTGTTACATTTACTGGAACAGATCATTTTACAGCAATTTAATGGGTTTCATGTGCGAAAGTGGCTAATTATGAGATTTTAAGTATAGTGTGTGTGTGTGTGTGTGTGTGTGTGTGTGGTGTTTACGGACCTGTCTCCAGTGTATCCTGCAGTGCACACACACTGTCCAGTGGATGGCGAGCAGCTTCCTCCATTATGACACTGACACTCCTGTGAACAATTCTTACCAAAATGCCTTGCAGGACACGGCTGACCACACACTGTCCCCTGAACACAAACACACACACACACACACACACACACATGTTGGGTTTCCATGTTTTATGGGGACTTTCCATAGACATAATGTTTTTTATACTGTACAAACTATATATTCTATCCCCTAACCCAACACAACCCCTACACCCAACACAACCCCTAAACCCAACACATCCCCTGAACCCAACACAGCCCCTAAACCAAACACAACCCCTAAACCCAACACATCCCCTAAACCCAACACATTCCCTAAACCCAACACAACCGCTAACCCTTACACAACCCCTAAACCTAAAACAACCCCTAAACCTAACACAACCTCTAAACCCAACACATCCCCTAACCCTAACACAACCCCTAACCCTTACACAACCCCTAACCCTTACACAACCCCTAAACCCAACACAACCCCTAAACCAAACACAGCCCCTAAACCCAACTGTTACGTCCCAGGGCGTAATTATTTATGTGACACATGAGCAGTGATAATTGTATTGCTTCCTGTGTAGGTGTTGTTTGTATTGTGGCAGTTTTGTGGTGTTTTGCTCTGTCTTTCTTCTTCTTCTTCTTCTTCTAGGATTTAATGGCGGTTGGCAAACCAACTTAAAAGGTGCATTCCCGCCACCTACTGAAATGGAGTGTGAAGTGCATATTGGAAAGGAAGTTTAGACTAAATCTACTCTTTCAAAAAAAAAAAAAAAAAAAAAACAATACATAGAAGGGATTTTTACATCCTATTATATAATCCTGTTTCCTTTAAAAATATAAATAACTCATGATAAATTCTTGATTGCTTAGTACCTTCTCCTAGGAGAACCTGAAGTGTCAGCTCATTGATTTCGATATTTCTTAAAGCATGTTTTAGCTGGAACCGCTCCCTTTCATAAGCTTCGCATTCTATAAGCACATGTTCTACAGTTTCAGCTAATCCACACTTATCACAATTTCCATTCTCATGTTTACCAATTCTTTGTAAGCATTGATTTAATAAACAATGTCCAATACGCATTCTTGTTATTAATATGTCCTCTTTCCTGTTTCCGAATCTTCTTCTCTCTGAACCTACTTTTCCTTGAATGCAGTAAAAATGTCTACCTTTTGTTCCTTCATTCCATTCCTTCTGCCAAATTTCCTGTATTTGTTTCGCTATTATCACTTTAATTTCTGTTTTACTTAATGCCACTTCGATGTCAATTTGTGAATAATTTAATGCCCGTTTAGCCAGATTGTCAGCCTCCTCATTTCCTTTCACACCCATATGCGATGGAACCCATACAAGATTTACCAGAATTCCATACTGTTTTGTTCTGTAAAGACTCTGCATTACTTCAATTATCATGTCTTGCCTTGCTGATGATGTTCCACTTTCCAAACTATTTAGAGCTGATAGAGAATCTGTACAAATCACTGCCCTTGTTGGTTGTATTTCTTCTATCCACTGAAGTGCTAGACATATTGCTATTATTTCTGCAGTGAATACCGAAATATGATCTGATGTTCTTTTGGACATTCTAATGTTAAAAAGTGGACTATATACCGCTACTGCTGTTTTCCCAAATTCTGGGTCTTTTGAACCATCAGTATATATTTGCACTGCACTATAGTAAGTTTGATCTATGTATTGCTGTATACCTAGATTTTCTAATCCATTTCTATCTTTAAGCAATTGTATATCAATCAAAGGCATTGGGAACAACCAAGGAGGAATTGCTGACCTAGCCACAGTAGGGGCAACATTGTAATCACTTAATCCCATTCTCCGGGCTTCCTCACTAGCCTTCCATCCAAAACTTGATAACTTTTTACATCCATATTCCCAACAGTCCTCCAACACCATTTTAACTGGGTGACTATCCGAATGTCCCTTTATGCTTGTAAAATACCTCATCTTTAACTTGAGCCTACGAATTACTAGAGACATTACACCCATCTCTACTTGCACTGCTGATATTGGGGAGGATCTAAATGCTCCACAACAAATTTGCATAGCTTGTGACTGAATTGCCTCTAGTTTTACAAGTTGTGTTTTGGATGCAGTGCAATATACCATACTGCCATAATCTATTGCCGATCTTATTAGAGCACAACATATTATTTTAAGTGACTGGCGTCATGCTCCCCAATCAACTCCTGCTAGACACCTCATGATATTTAATGCTTTTTTGCATTTGTCAACCAGTTTCTGGATATGTATACTAAAATTCAGTTTCATATCCATCCATATACCTAGAAACCTCACAACTGTTGTTTGCTTCACTTCTTATCCATACAACTTAATATTAATAATAAGGTTACTTTTCCTTTTTGCAAAACAAATTACCTGAGTCTTGTCTACTGAAAACCCAAATCCCCATTCATTTGCCCAGTTTTCTACCATTTTAACAGCATTCTGCAAACATCTTTCCACATACCTTACATTACGCCCTCTTTTCCACAGCGCTCCATCATCTGCATATAAAGATCTTCCAATGCCCCTATCAACCTTTGTAAAGATGTCATTAATCATAATATTAAACAGAATTGGACTGCTTACGCTTCCCTGAGGTGTTCCATTCTCTATTGTGTGTATCTGAGAAAAAGCATGACTTACTCTTACTTGTATAGTTCTGTTAAACAGGAAATCCCTGATCCAGTTATACATTCTTCCTTTAATTTCCATTTTTTCTAACTTAATTAAAAGTCCCTCTTTCCACATCATGTCATATGCCTTTTAGACATCAAAAAATACCCCAACTAAAGCTTCTTTATTTACCTGAGCCTTTCTTATTTCAGATTCCATTGTATTTCGTCCTTTCCTAAATCCACTTTGGTAAGGTGATAAGATATCATCCCTTTCAATGACATATACCAATCTACTCATAACCATACGTTCCATTATTTTGCATAAATTAGATGTTAAAGCTATAGGTCTATAATTATTTGGCTGTGTATTATCCTTGCCTGGTTTTGGAACAGGCACTATGACCCCATGTTTCCAGTCATTTGGTAACTTTCTTGACTCCCAAACCTTATTAAAAAACCTCAAAATTGTCTCTAATGCTATCTCTGATAATTGTTTTACCATCTCATAACAAATATCATCTCTGCCTGGAGATGTTTGCTTAACCCCTGTAAGTGCTTTTTTCAATTCATACAAGGTAAATTCTGAATCCAACGTACTACCCGAAGGTCCTTTTTCCTCCAATAAATTAGGATATTTACTTAATATCTTGTCCCTAGTTTTCCTAACATCCTCTGATAAATTGAATTACTATGAACTTTAACAAATGTTTCTGCAAACACCTCTGCTTTACCACTTTCAGATATAAATTGTCTATTATTATATTCTAATACAGGTATGTTGTAATCTCTTTGTGTCCCGCCCATCTTTCGTATCATATTCCATAACTCACTTATTTCAATGTCTTCCCCTATTCTATTACAAAATTCCCTCCAATAATTTCTTTTAGACGTCCGAATAACTCTTCTCACTATAGCTTGTGCCCTTTTATAGCTAACTAAATCGTTAAAATTAAGTGACCTTCTTACCCTCTTGAGTTCTTTATTTCTCCTTTTTATTGCCTAACTACATTCCTCATTCCACCATGGCATAGCTTTCCTCCTGCTGCCTGCCTTCCTCTTACCTATTACTTCTTCAGCTGTACTCTGAAGAACCTTGCATATTTCCTTATTAAAAACATCAACATCTTCTATACATTTACTTATATCCTTCATTTTGCTTTCACATAACTCCTTATACTTATCCCAATCCGCTGACTTAAACCTCCACCTAAGCATTTTTTCCCCCACTCTTTGTTCTATATCTACTCCAACTTGACTGCAAATAGGAAAATGATCACTTCCTATTGTACTTTGTTTTAGTACTTTCCATTTACATTTACTCGCTAAGCTTTCAGAGACTATTGTCAAGTCTAATGCTGAATGCCTTCCCTTATACAAATCAATTCTAGTATGACTTCCATCATTAATGCACACTAATCTTCCCCAGTCTAGCATATCTTCAATGATCTCACCATTATAATCTGTTTTTGCGCTTCCCCATATTGAACTATGAGCATTAAAATCACCACACCACACCATTTTTTGACTTCCATTCCCTCCTATACTTTCTAGAACATCCTTTCTTAACTTATCACATGGATTGTAAAAATTTATTATTCTAATACACCGTGTTCCTTACCATATTTCCACCACCACAACTTCTATTTCCCTATCTACCTCAACTGTTTTATACCCAATTCCTTGTTTTATAAAAGTAGCTACTCCACCTCCATTCCCTTGATGTCTATCCCTCCGAATAGTAATAGTAGTAGTAGTAGTAGTAGTAGTAACCCTTTATTGTCACATAGTCACAAGTGAAAGTAACCAGTGAAATTGGCCATCATCCTGCCCATACAAACATACAATATGACAACGGGGTAGACAGGGCAGGAAGACAGGGAATTGAGAAGATATACAGCATTACATGGGGAAAGGTGAGATAAAAAAAGCAACCCCCAGACTATGCTCCTGTTAGGATTACAGTATGGGAACAGGAAAAAACATCTCAGCAACACTTAGCACATAATCAGTACATCTACAACATAACAAAAACTTGCAACAGGGTAGGGGAGTGGGGGATGGAGGTAGCCCAGCACTGACAAACAGCCATCTGGTCCTGCAGCCATTCTCGGCGCTGGTCACAGACCCGCCTGTCAGACTGGGGGGTACGATGCGGCGAAGGCGTGGGATGGGGTGTGGGTCGGATGCATATCTGTATTTGTGTAAAGTCTTGTGTGTGTGTGAGCCCAGAGATTCGCCAGAAGGTCACAATCCCAGGGTGTTTTGGGAGGGGGGAGGGGATGCGAGAGCGGCTCATTGCAGTGCTCTAACCAGGGGAGTTGTTGATCCATCAGCGGCCTTGGCCAAGGCCAGTGCTGGTTGCTGGGTGCCGAAACAGATAAGATTGAGATGTTTTGTCTTGGGGCGAATAGCTGCAATTTCTTAGGCTATTCTTCATGTCCATTTTGGTCTCTTAAACGATCCATTTGCCTTTGCAAAGCTGTAAGCTCCTTCATGATGTTATCCATATTGAGAGTCTGAGTGCTGACAACTCTGCCCACCGCCTCAATCATGACGGGCAGCCTTGTGAGGCTTTGGACAGCTGTCTCCGTCTTCTTAATTCTTCGATAACCCAGGGCAATGCCTAATCCAATCATCAGAAGACCTGTTATCATGGTTCCGAATAGGTAGATATCTTCAACGTCCTCCACGGAAAGAACCGCCAGACACACGACCCGCCACTTCTCCCACGCGTCCATCGTGTAGCCAGCTGCAAACGTTCCGTCAGGACAGTTAGGTTCCCCCGAACCCAAGCTTCTCCTCGAGAAGATGGTGTCAATTGCGTTGAGAGACCAGTTGATCAAATCCATAATAATTTCTTAGTTTGGAGAGCAGTGCTGTGAGAGTCTCTCAAAAGTACAAGACAGTTGACTAGACGTGACGAGAGAGCAAAGCAGGGAGGTCAGGGGAGGGAGAGGGAGAGAAAATGCGACCGCCTTCACTGAGTGCCAAACGAGAGCCATGTATTATAAAGTTATATTGTGATTTAAGCCAAGTTTCCTGTATACATATAATATCTGGGCTTTTCTCTTGGTTTTCTATACATTTCTTAAACTCCTGTCCATTTGCAATCAAACTTCTTGCATTCCATTGTAAGATATGTAACACCATTAAGATCCACCACATGTTGTCTGACTATTTTCTGCTTGACTATTTAATGTTGGAATCTTAAGCCTTTCATTTATCATGTCCACAGTAACATACCCCAGATCCAAGTACTTTTCTGCAGCTCTGATAATGATTTTGATTCTTTCAGTCCTGCTTTCAGTTTGTGCTGAACAGTTCACTACTTCAGCTATAAATGCTACAAATGCCACTTTATCATCCACTACTACCTTTTCATTTCTTCGCTCTTTCCTCTGTTGTTTTGAATTAATTTCTTCATTCCTAGTTTCATTTGTTTTAGGAGTCTGGCTTACTTTCTTCAATGCCTCAGCGTATGTTATCCATTCTGTCATTTTAACATTTTGAACCTTGACTGCATTTTTCCGCACCTGACAACCACCATATCCTGCACTATGGTCTCCACCACAATTGCAGCATTTAGGATTTACACCTTGCCCACACTTGCCATATTCATGCTCACCTCCACACCTCGCACATTTCTGTTTACCTCTGCATACTGCCGCTACGTGACCGAATTTTTGACATTTATAACATCTTAGCGGTGGAGGAACGTATGGTCTTACCGCATACCTTACACATCCTAAATAAACTTTCTCTGGCATTTTATTTTCATCAAAGTTAATCATTACTGAGAGGCTGTCTGTCTTTTCATTATTTCTAACACACTTGAGCCGTCTAACAAACTTTACCGCTGCTCCCGTGATATTCTTTTTAATCTTCTCCTCCGTGACATCTGTCGAAATCCCAGATACAACTCCTCTAACCCAATTCTTTTCTTCTGGTATCGAGCATATCACCTTATGTCCAATCATCAATTTTACATCAAGAGCTGATTTTTGCTGCCTACTGTCTTTACAAAACAACATCAAATTGCCATCCCTCAAAGTCCTAATGCTTTCAACCGTCCCTATCATTTCTTTCAATGTTTTCATCAGCTTCAACGGATTAATCGCTTTTACAGAATCAACAAACTTCAACAGTACCTTATACTCCTCTTTCCTACTTTTAGCCTGGAGATTTCCTTTCTCACTGCCCGAATCTGAAGATTGTCCCCAATTCTTCTTTCTTTTCCGATTTTCCACTACACTCCACTTACCACTTTCATTTTCACCACCTCCTCTATCCACATCCTCCATTTCCGAACCACTTCCGGAATCTACGCTACTTCCTTCCATCATCGCTCCAGTCACAATCCAGCTGTCGCCAACCGCCCACCTCGTTCCTGCTCTGTCTTTCCTTCTCACTCTCTCTCCTCATTGCAAAGGTTAATGGACACCAGCCAACAATGGTTATCTTTTGATTGCTGCCTTGTTCTGATTGGTTGCTGGATGGAGAGCTTGAAGATAAAGCTGGAGAGTGAATTCACTTGAGGGAGGCCTTTTTGGTGTCCAGTCTGCTGAGATGGTTTTCCTCCTGTGCCAGACAATTAGCAATTGTTGTGTCATGCTAAGTGTTAGGTCCCAATATTAGGTCCCAACAAAGTCTCACATTCACTGTGGGCAACAGTGGTGCAACTGTTTAGTAATTCACCCCTGTATATTCAACCAAAAGTATCATCATGGATTTTGACATGATTATGTAGTAACTGTTATATGGTGAATATATTCACTCATATGTGTTGTGCCTAACAGCACTCCAATAGCATACACACTGATGACCTGCCTAATATGCTGTTGGTCCTCTGTGTGCTGCTAAAATAGCACTGACCCACCGAGGCATGGACTCTGAAGATGTCCTGTGGTATTTGGTGCCAAGACATTAGCAGCAGATCCTTCAAGTCCTGTAAGTTGCAAGGAGGAGCTGCTTTTTATTGGACTTGTTGGTCCAACACATCCCATAGAGGCTCAATCGGATTGAGATCTGGGGAATTTGGAGGCCAGGGCAACACCTTGAACTTTTCATGTTTCTCAAACCATTCCCAAACAATGTGTGCAGTGTGGCAGGGTGCATTATCCTGCTGAAAGAGGCCACTGCCATCAAGGAATACCACTGCCATGAAGGGGTGTACCTGGTCTCTCCACAGGCTTGTCGTCTTCCAGCAGTGCATCCTGGTGCCATCGCTTTTCCAGGTAATCAGCGCACTCGTACACGGCCGTCCATGTGATATAAAAGAAAATTGGACTCATCGAATCAGGCAACCTTCTTACAATGCTCCAAGGTCCAGTTCCAATGCTCGCCCACCTAACTCTAATCCATTGTAGGTGCTTTCGACAGTGGACAGGGGTCATCATGGGTACTCTGACTGGTTGGTGGCTGCACAGCTCCATTCACAGCAAGGTGCGATCCACTGTGTTTTGTGACACATTCCTCCTGTAACCATCATTAACAATTTTGGTGACTTGTGACACAATAGACCTTCTGTCGGTTAAGACCAGACGGATAGCCTTCATTGCCCTCTGGCATCAATGAACCTTGGGTGCCCAACAACCTGTCGCCAGTTTGTGGTTTGTCCCTCCTCGGACCACTGTTTGTATGTACTCACCACTGCTGACCAGGAGCACCCCCAAGCCTTGCTGTTTCAGAGATTCTCTGACCCAGTCGTCTGGCCATAATACTTTGGCCCTTGTCAAAGTCGTTTAGGTCTTTTACTCCTGCATTCAACACGATGACTACGAGAACTGATTGATTGCTTAATATCTAATCTACCCAGACCATGACATGTGGCCTTGTAAGGAGATGATCAACTTTATTCACTTCAACTGTGGGTGGTCATAATATTTAGGATCAGTGTATAATATAAAACAACTTCTATTCTATTGCTGTATTTTAAATAGCAGGTAAACTTTTTTTTCTCAAGCATCAGAGTTTCAGTTATAATATTCATATTATATATTGTGTGTGTGTACCATCCAGCCGGCAGGACATGAACACTCTCCTGTCACATGATGACACACACCACCGTTCTGACACGGGCAGCGCTCCTCACATTGACTCCCATGTTTACCTGGAGGACACAGATCCTCACAGCTGCAGAAATACAATTAATAATTAAATTTTTATACACAATTTACAATCATATTTAATCAAACTACACAACGATGACTAAGACGTTATAGATATTACAGTTTCATTTTCTGTAAATACATTTCTGAAGCTACTTTGAAATCATGTGTGTTGTGAAAAGCTCTACACAAATTATAATAACTTGACTTGAAATACAACACACACACACACACACACACACCTGTCAGTCAGACACTCATGCATTTCTGTGTGCAGGTAAAACTCACAATGCTCCTGTGTATCCGGTAGAGTGGGTTGGCCGCTAATCGCAGGGTGGCGGTTTGATTTCCGACCCACACAACTCCACATGCCGAAGTGTCGTTGGGCAAGAGACTGAACCCCAAGTTGCTCCCAATGGCATGCTAGCGCCTTGCATGGCAGCTCTACCACCATTGGTGTGTGAGTGTGTGGGTGAATGGGACATAGTGAAAAGTGCTTTGGTAACCTCTGAGGTTAAAAAAGGCGCTATATACTGTAAGTGCAGACCATTTACCATTTTACAAGACTATAACAGGTAGACACATGAATTAGTGAAACACAAAATACAAATGTGAATATGAATCAACAATACAAAACAACACTGTGCATGATAAATAAGTACACATACTGAATACAACAATAAACAATAAATATTGAATGCAGAATTTATTTTAGGTTTAATATGTGAAAGATAGGCTGCAGCTACTCTTAGTGCAATAGGTCAGACAAGGATATATAAATATGTACAAATTAATTTTAACCAACCAAGATGAACATATGTACGTAGCAGGATAGATAAGAAAAAAATATATATATTTAAAAAATAAATAAATACATTTATGTATAAATATATTTATGCAATTAATCGCAATGCCCCCGGACCATAATAAGGAAGATACCTGAGAAATGCAAGCTTGTAGTACCACCTGTTTACTCCAGAGGGCAGTAAGTGAAACTTCAGCTGTATGAGCAACACACAGTTTAGAAAACAGTGAAGAAAACAACCCATCAGCAGACATACAACACAAACAGTTGTTACGTTCTTGCAATGAAAATACTTTCCTCTGTGTTACAGGTATTACTTCATCGATCTTAAACCACCGCTTTTCAAGAACAACCAACAATCAATCTCAAACCTTCACTGCTCAGGAACAACCAACAACAACAAATAACTGCGGTAAGTCATGGCATCTGCTCATGTTATTTCTTCCTGCATTGCACGTCACATGTTTACAATAGCCTCCTCTGTCCGCAGTGAGGGATTCACATGTGATAAATGTAAGGAATTAATCAGATTGACGGAGAAGTTTAATGAGTTAGAGACATGCATCTGAATGCTAGTGGAGGTCAGTGAGAAAGAGAAGCTGTAGATACTTGTAAAGGGAACAATGGAAAGGAGGAGGCGAGAACCGTCTTGACAATATAAATAAGAGTTTTAATATAAATAAAATCCACAAACACACACATTCCTCCCTTGTTCTCTCAGGCTGGGGAGCCCCCGGCATGACGTACACCCCCCCCCCCCCCCCTTCCTGGGGGAGGTGCGTGCCTTCCGCCCCGTCTGCCGGCAGGTCATCCCCGTCCACCTGGATGAGGGAGGGGACAAGAGGAGGGGAAACAGAAATAATACAAATAATTATTAATAATTAAAATGGGGGGTGGGGGGTGGGGGGGGGGGGGGGGGGTTCTTCCTGTAACAGAGTAGTACCCCTCCAAAAAAACACTGTAAAATTTAAAAGAGAGGGACAAGGCCAACACGGAGCGGCAGTGAGAGAGAGAGAGGAGAGAGAGACGTCCCCCGGCAGATGGCCACAGCTGCTCCATTGGGGTGGATGGTAGTGGCGAGAACTCTACTACAGCATATCCCTCCTCCTTCCCGGGTCTTCGGCACCAGTGTAAAGGGAACAATGGAAAGGACAAGGCGAGAACCGGCTTGACAATATAAATAATAGTTTTAATATAAAACTGAACAAAAAGCCACAAACACACACATGACGGTCAGCTGACTGACCGATTGATTGATCGATCTCTCTCTCTCTCTCTCTCTCTCTCTCTCGTCGCACCACCTTCAGCAGTCGGCCTTTATTCCTCTCGGAGGCTTAATTAGCCCGATAAGGGACCGGGTGTGTATAATCATGACACGGCCCCGCCCTCCACCCTGTCACAATACTGTTTCAGATGTTTCAGTGCACCTTTTGGTTCTGGCTCTAGAGCCCCTGCAGCAGGGCGTTTGGGTGACATCTCCGCTGCATACTCGCTCAGCAAAGCGACACCACTCTCGCTTCCCTGTTAGGGTTTCCAATTCATTCGCTCCACTCAGTGATGCACCCACTGAGAATCATGTTGAAAGAGCCCTTGTTATTGGCGATTCTATTGTAAGGAAAGTGGAAATAGAGACTCCAGCTACTATTGTACAATGCATTTCACAAGTGCTGGCTAATGCTAAACATAGATTTTCTAAAATTGTTATTCATGTCAGCACTAACAATGTCTGGCTTCACCAGTCGGAGATCACTAAAAATAATTTTAAAGAGGTGTACAAATTTGCAAAAACGATGTCAGACACTGTAATATGCTCTGGTCCCCTACCAGCTCGTCGTGGTGATGAGGTTTAAAGTAGATAAGTGTCACTGAATGGCTGGCATGGTGTCTGGAGAATAGAATAGGATTCATAGACAATTGGAAGATTTATTGGGGAAGGCCTGACTTGCTAAAGAGAGACGGACTCCATCCTTCCAGGGAAGGTGCCACTCTCCTCTAGTAATTTGGCTCATATTCTTAATAGTGATAGTATTTGACAACTGGGGCCCAGGTCAGGAAGCAGACAAACTCGTTAATCCGAACATCTGCTAGCTGCCTTAAGATGTCACACAGGTCACATAAACTACAACACATAGAGACATTATCACCTAGATATCTCATAAAGATTGTGTCTGTTCCCTGAACTATCAAACACAAAACCCTCACTAAATAATCTAGAAAAAATTAGATTAAGATCAAATTTGAACAAAACAAACAAATTAAAGGTAAATATCATATAAAGATAGGGCTACTAAACATTTGATCTCTTTCTACCAAAGTATTAATTGTTAATGAAATTATTACAGATCATATTTTGAATGCGCTCTGTTTGACTGAAACTTGGATTAAACCGGACGAATATATTAGTTTAAATGAATCTACTCCCCCAGGTTATTGTTATAAACATGAACATCATCTGAAGGGTCGAGGAGGTGTTGCTACAATTCACAGTGAAGTTTTTGGTGTTACTCAGAGGACAGGATATAAATGTTAGTCTTTTGAACAATTAATGCTTAATGTGACACCGTCAGATATAAATAAAAAAAAACTCTTATCAACTTTTACCCTTGCTACAGTATATAGATCACCTGGGCATTATTCTGATTTCCTTGGTGAATTTGCTAATTTTATATCACATCTTGTAGTTATTGTAGATAGAGCTTTAATTGTTGGTGACTTCAACATTCACATAGATAATGAAAATGATATATTGGGATTAGCATTTATCAATATTCTCAACTCACTTGGAGTCAGACAAAATGTAACAGGACCAACTCATTGCCATAATCATACACTAGATTAATTCTGTCATATGGAGTTGATGTTGATAATATCTTAATTCTGCAGTAGAGCAATGACATCTCGGATTATTACCTTGTCTCTTGCATGCTACGATCAGCTAATGTAACTCAAGCTACACCACGCTATCATTCAGGTAGAACTATTCTTTCGACCACTAAAAATAGCTTCACTAATAATCTTCCAGATCTATCTCATACACTCAATAAACCCCAAAGCCCAGAAGAACTAGATGAAATAACAAAAAATATAAATGCAGTCTTTTCTAGCATTCTTGATAGTGTCACCCCCCCCCCCCACAAATAAATACAATTAAAGAAATAAGCCCTGCACCATGGTACAACGATTACATGCATGCTCTCAAGAGAGCAGCTCGGAAAATGGAGCAAATGTGGAAGAATACAAAATTAGAAGTATTTTGTGGTGCATGGAAGGATAGTGTCTGTAGCTACAGACAGGCACTAAAAGCTGCCCAGTCAGCATATTTTATTAAACTCATAGAAAATATCCACAATAATCCTAGATGTTTATCCAGTACTGTGGCTAAATTGCTTAGGAATAAAGCCTCATATAAAATAAAGGAATTTCTTTATTGATAAACTAATCATCAGAAATAAAATTGGAATTATACAAGCATTTGTAATAGCACCTCAGAAAACAGTGTTTCGTAATTTTCCTCGTGTGCAACTCCAATCCTTCGCTGTAATAGGTAAACACAATTACAATTGTATTTTATCTAATTACACAATGACGACTCATAGACATTATAGACATTACAGTTTTTTTCTTCTGTTAATGCCTGATCTTCTGTAAAACTGCTTTGAAACGATGGGTGTTGTGAAAGGCGCTATACAAATAAAAATTACTTGACTTGACTATATATATTATGAGGGGCTTTCTCAGCCAATATTTGTATATGCGATTAAATGTGATTAATTAATCGGGACACCATGTAATGAATTTGATTAAAAATTAATCGATTGACAGGCCTATATATATATATATATATATATATATATATATATATATATATATATATATATATATATATAGCACGAGGGGCGGCGGCATCACTGGCGGCCTGTCTTCCCAGGCCCACGGCAAGCGTGAGGGGAAGGTAGCCTGGCATCTAGCCCGACGGCCAGAGGTACAACTCTCTGCAGAGGGGGGGGAGTGGGGTCATGGCTGGATTGCTCTTAGATGCCTCAAAGCATGCTTAGAAATTGTTTAGGGCAGCAAGCAGGGAGGGGTCGTCAGCAGGCACGGTGCTGTGGCTGTTGCTTTTGTAGTCTGTGAATTCCTCAGCGCTGGAGGTCATTGGTCTCCAAATGGTCCTGGATTCTCCTGGTGTATGTGGCCTTGGCTCTTTTTATTCCAGCAGTGAGGTTGTTCCTGGCTTCCCTCAATGCTGCTGTCACCAGACATGATGGCATCATTCCGTGTTTTGAGAAGGGAGCTCTATATTAAACCAGGGCCTCTGGTTGGGAGGAAATGAGGCAGCAACATCATCTACACACTTGCTGATATAACATGTGACAGATGATGCATATTCCTCTAAGTCTGTGTAGCCCTCGGATGTGGCAGCCTCCTTGTATAAGTTCGAGTGAGTGTGAACAAATCTGTACTCAAGGGCTGAGATGGCACCCTCTGGCCAAGTTCCTATAACTTTAGAAACTGGTCTCCCCCTCCTCTATAGTGGCTGATATGCAGGCATTAGCATAACAGAGGAGTGATCAGAGATCCCGAGGTGGGGGTGGGGGAGGGCCCGGTATGAGTCCCGAACATTGGTGTAAACATTGTCTAAAGTTTTCACTCCTCTTGTGAGAACAGAAACGTGTTAGTAGCATTTCGGTAGAACTTTTGTTAGGTTGGTATGATTAAAGACCCGTGCTACAATGAAAAATCCCTTGGGGTGTTGAGTTAGATGCCGACTGACGTGTGAGTGCTGTGTCTGCCTTGGCACTCGATGGGATATAAACAGCAGTGATAATAACAGAACTGAATTCCCTCGGTAGATAGTGGGGCCGGCATTGTATTGTTAAATATTCCACAGATTCATAACAGTTGGCATCTAAAATGGAAGCGTTTACAAACCAGATTGTGTTCACATAAACACACAGTCCTCCTCCATTTGTCTTACCGGACAATGAGTTTCTGTCCGCGCTGAAGGAGGCTAATCCATCTATCTGAACTGCCGAGTCGGGAATGTTATCATGCAGCCACTTTTCAGCAGTCCCTCAATTCACGCTGTGAAATCATACGAAGCCTAAGGAGTGTCAGTGTAATTCTCTCACATTCACTGCATGTGTTTCTTTATTCGCTTGTAATCTGTTGTAAGTGTGATGTTCATTTTCTTCACCCTGTGAGAACTAAATGATTGTTCTTGAATGTCTAAATGTCTTGTGCTGTGTGAATAACACTTGAGTTTGTGTTTTCTCATTCCCTTGTGCATTTGTGTCTGACTTCAGTGATAACCCCGCCCTCTTGTTTGTTAATGGTCTGATTATTACTTGATTGTTTTCACTTGCCCTCCTCGTTATCTCCTTGTCTTCCCTATTTAACCCCATTGTGTTTTTTATCTTGTACCAGTTCATTGTGAATTTGTACCCTGTTAGGTGTCTGCCAGTCGGTTCCTGTCCTGTCCTGTCTTGTCCTGTCCTGTTTGTCTGTTACAGCCCGTCATCTTGTTTGTTGCCCTGGACTGTGTTTTTTATCTCTTTGAGGTAGTTTTTGTTTGTTTTTGTTATATTTTTCTATCATTAAATGCCCATTATGCTACTCTGCGTTTGAGTCCTGTCTTTTCTACAACAAAATCTGACAGATAAATTCTGTTTTGATGCAAATGTAAACCTAACAATTGTGTAACTGTAATGGCAGCCAGCTGGTAGGTAGCTCTGCAGTGTGTAAACCTCACTCCCCTGGCATCAAGGGGCGCACTAGCACTAGCCTTCTTGTTTGTGCGCCCGCCTCCCATGCTAGAGATGCCAGTTCGAATCCCACACGGAGCAGGTCGAGTAGGACCGGTTACGTAATATCTTACACTAATCATAAAAATTACAAAGATAGTGTAATACTTGATTTGTGGGTGTTCTCGGGGCTTTAATCCAAAGATGACTTAAGAAATGTATCAATAAAACCCTCGGACACGGACGAGTTCTTCTTTAGACTCCTTTTCTCTCTCTTTATTAACTTCCCCTCTCCCGCTCTCCTCTCTGTAACATCATCTCCCCCGTCATAATAAAAGTCCTCACAACAACATCCACTTTAACACAATATATACTGCTGAATTATCATTGAAATATTCAAATATGACATCAGCGTTAATCTTTTAATATAATGTGCTACACTTAACTCTTACACTACTTCCCCCTTATGAAAAAAAAAAACGTCCTCGTTTCCTGATACAAAACAGAAACAATACCTCTGTAACAAAAATATGCTTTCCTTACATTTGCAATTCAAAACAAAACACTTTGGGGGTACAGGAAAAAAAAAATGCGAGAAAAACAGTTCAGAATGCGAACATGAATCTTTAACAAAATACAAATAACACTGTAAATGCATCAGTTTTCTGAACTCATTTGACATTACTCCACTCTTTCAACTATGTGTTATACAATCCCATACTCAAGAATTTAGTTGTATATGAACAAGAATATGTGGAGATGGATATTAAAGACATTATACATCCCTATACCGTAATGGAGGGTGCACAGAACGTCCTGACCTTGTTCTCACGCCATCTGCTGGCCGTTCTTTTGGGAGTTCTACATGGGATTCATCTCTAGAACCCTCAGAAATTTCAACCTGAGCCTGGACAGGAGGTAATGTACCTTCTCGCCTTTGAATCTGTTGAGTTGGCCTTACAGAGTCATGAAAAACATAAGGTCTGGAGCCTGAGAGTGCTGTAAGTGGAGGGCGTCCCATTTTAGGGGATGTCAGAACTGGACGTGGATCAGGTGACCACACAGAGCGATAAGGTTTCAGCCGATTATAGTGAATCACTTTAGGTTTCGACCTAGAATCAAGCAGATCTTTCACTTCATAAGTCACTCCAATGTCACCGTTCGGTGAGTCCAACCTGCTCAAGACTTTGTATGGACCAGTCCATTTCGGAGAGAGTTTGTGTCTTGACATAGCTGGAAGGTCAACCCATACAAGATCATGAGGGTGATAAGCCACATGTCGGACATGACGGTCGTAGTAATACTTTTGCTGTGCTCCAGCAGTCTGGATGTTATCTACAACGGTGGTAAAAGCAGAGCGTAGTCGTCCCAGCATAGAATGTACATATTCAGTTGGGGTTCCGGGTGTAGCCCTGGAAGTTGCTGGGGGTACACCAAGAAGATAATCAGCAGGTAGGCGAGCTTCTCTGCCATGTGCTAAGAAGAAAGGTGTATGTTTGGTTTAGGAATGAACACTAGTATTGTAGGCAAATTCAACCTGTTTTAAGTGGTCATCCCATTCCCCACCTTTGGTATACAGATATTTTGCCAGTTGATCTTTTATGGACCTATTGGCACGTTCTACCATACCGTCCGACATGGCATGATATGGGGATGTCCGTGTTTTACGAATCCCAAGACAGGAACACAGTTCTTTCACCAAATCAGAATCAAACTGTCGGCCTTGGTCAGTGTGCAAACTCTGGGGTACACCATGTTGGCTCACATAGTTTTCAAACAAGCACTTGGCTACAGTCGTAGCACGTTGATCAGTAACTGCATAGAGATTGAGGTATTTGGTAAAGTAATCCATTACTACAAGAACATACCGATTCCCTTTCTGTGTAATGGGCAACTCCGTTAGATCAGCAGCAACTTTTTCAAAAGGCATGCTTGTGACTATGTTTTGCATTGGGGCTTGCTGATGAGGTGTCTGTGGTCTCCTTGATTCACAAGCTTGACATTGGGCACACCATTGTGTAATGTCCCTAGACATGTGAGGCCAGTAGCATCTCACTAGAGCGCGTTGTAATGTCTTTTGTGCACTGAAATGTCCAGAGAGTGAATGACCATGCAAAGTCTCAAACACGTTACGCTGAAGTGTCGTTGGAACTACAACCTGCAGAATCTGTTCACCTGGTGGAGGTCTGACTCTTCGACAAAGGACAGAATCTACAAAGGTAAGCCTTGCGAACTCTTTCCAGAAATGCCTAAATCCATTAGCAGCACCTTTGAGCGTTGCATATGGGGGTCTTTTCTGCGTTAACACTCAACCAGAGACAATGCTCAAAACAGGGTCAGCTTTCTGAGCCTGTAGCATATCGTCACTATCCATACCCAGGCACGTAACGCTGGAAAAGGTAGAAAACTCAGAATTTGAAGGCTCAAACCCAGAACCTGCACCAGAAGAAACAGGCTGTGCAGAGGTAGGATGTGATTTGGCTATCTCAGTCTGCGTCGAAGTAGAAACACAATGAACAGGCTTGATTTCAAAGTCATTGGAAATGTTGCTCTCCCTGTCAGGTCGACGAGACATGGCATCAGCGTTGGCGTGTTTGTGACCATGTCGGTGCTCAATGGTCCAGTCATAGAGGTCGATTTCCAGAGCCCACCTTGCTCTGCGCCCAGTTGGATCCCCATCCAAAACCATTCGTCTCAGACTAAGCAAGGGCTTGTGGTCAGTAACGATTCGAAAAGAATGACCCATGAGATACTGATGGAAGTGCCGAACGGACCAAACAATAGCCCACAACTCCCTGTCATATGTTGACCATCGTTTCTCAGTAGGTGTCAGGATGTGACTGCCATAAGCGATGACACTTTCTTTGTCGTCAACATTCATCTGGGACAGAACACTTCCGATGGCTGTGTTGGAAGCATCTGTGAAGAGCAAAAACTCCTTCGAAAAGTCTGGGTAGGAAAGAATTGGAGCATTGGTAAGTGCATGTCGCAAAGAATTGAAAGCTTCCTGTTCTAATTCAGTCCAAACAAATATCTTCGCTTTCTGAGTTAGAGCATGCAGTGGCTGTGACACTTGAGCAAAGCAGCGAATGAAACGTCTGTAATATGAACACAGGCCTAAGAAGGCTCGAACTTCTGTAGGATTTCCAGGGGTAGGCCATTCCTTAACCTTCTGAATGTTTTTAACATCAGGCTGAAGACCGGCAGAAGACACAATATGGCCCAGGAATGTCACTTGCTGTTGGGCAAAAGAACATTTAGCTGGTTTCAGTTTCAAGTTTGCAGCTTTCAAACGCTGGAAGACCTCCCTCAAGTGTTGAATGTGCTCTGCAAAATTCTTGCTGTAGACGATGATATCATCTAAATACACAAGACATGTTTTCCAGGACAGACCCTGCAACACTAGCTGCATTAAATGTTGAAAGGTGGGCCTCCGCCTTTCAACATTTAAGCATTGACAAGACCCATTGGCATCACTGTAAACTGATATAAAGAACGACCAGTAGTGAAGGCTGTTTTTGGTTTGTCTGCCTCATTAAGCTGCACTTGCCAATATCCGGATGAAAGATCCATGGTACTGAATATAGAGGAACCTCTAAGTGCATCCAGGGTGTCATCTGTTCTGGGTAAAGGATGGGCGTCCTTAATGGTGACAGAATTAAGGCCCCTATAATCTACGCAAAAGCGGCAGGTGCCATCTTTTTTCCGCACCATAACGACAGGTGCAGCCCAAGGGCTATGACTGATTTCCACAATACCTTTTGCCAACATGTCATCAACCTGTGACTGAATCACCTCTTGCATCGGAGGAGAAGTACGATAGGCACGTTTTTTAATGGGAATTGCATTGTCGGTATTGATTTTGTGTTTGACTATATTCGTACTACCAAAATCTGTAGGGTTCTTACTAAACACATCACAATACTCATGCAACAGTGAGTGTAGTTCGTTCACCTGAGGGTCAGAAAGATTCCCACTCTGAATCTCAAATGGAAGAGGCGGCACCTGTGTAGAAGGGGTGGACACATTACATACAGAATCTGAGTGCTGAACAGCATCATCTTGGTTTATTGGAGTGAATTCCCCCAGCTGCATACCTGGATTCATGACTCACACTACAGTTTGACCATTTTCAGCTACTGTAAGGGTGCGTGCAACTGCAATACCATCCAACTTAGATGGATATGGCTCAAGCAACCCACTGTAACCGTCTGCTAAACCTGCATTAACAGCAAATGGGATAAGCTGAGCTGTACAGTGCATCTCACATTGGGGAGGAATGGTAGTAGTCACAGTAATTTGAGCTGTGCAACGTACAGGGGCAAGTTGAGATGTGCTCAACAATTGTAAAGTCTGATCATAAAGGCAACATAGCCCCTTACCAAAATTCAAGATTACCTCGTGCTTCTGGAGAAAATCCCAACCAAGTATGATACCCTGACTCACATTTCGGATGACCTACATGTCATGCTGTAACGTCAGTGCACCTAATCTCAGATTAACAATCACAGTTCCCAAAGTGTCTAGATTCTGACCAGTTACAGACTTTGACAGAATGAAATTACCCTTTAGTGGTCTTTTGCACAATGAAGGAATTGCCATACGGGTAGTTTCATTAATGAATGAAATACTAGAACCAGAGTCTATCATGATGTGCATGTCAGTACCTTCAATAATGCCATTGATGTGTGCTGTACAAATGTCCTTCATGTTTGTAGCAGGACAGTGTTCAGTCTCTGGATGGCTGGCGTCTGTGGTTGTCATCTGTACGGCGTCGTGTGGGGCTGGTAGTGAAACAGCTGATGTGTGCCCCGCCCATCAGCTTGTGGAAGCTTCCCTGATGATGGCTGTGATGATCTGGGTAGACATCATGTGGACCACTCTGAAGATCCAGGCTTGGATGCTGAGGTCTGTAATGATGGGCTTTGTACTCCTCAAAGGTAACATGCTTGTGATGAGGGCTTGGACTGCGTCGTTGAAATGACGAGCGGCTGTAGGGCATGGTGTCATTTCATTGTCCCCGTATGTCGTCCTCGTAGTAGTCAGTGCAGGCTGCAGTGGAGTATTTTGGAGAATAGCAATCCTTGAACCTCTCCCTACGGTGAGGCGAAAAATCCACTCTGACATTATGCTGGTATGTGTCGTCGCGTCGTCTGCAAAGGTCTCTGCGACGGCTGGGAGATCTTCTGTAGCGGTCAGGTGAAGGAGAACAAGCATCTGAATGTCTGGTTGGTGAATGTCCATACGGTGCACTCCATGCCATAGTATATCTCATTGGACTGCGCCAATGTGGTGATGGGGTTTGGCGAGATTGGCTGCGTTCATCATGCAACTGCAGTTTCAATGCTGACACATCCTTACTTAAGTCTTTAACTGTGTTAGTTAGATCAACAACCGCTTGCTTCAGAAAAAGAGTGTCAGTGTCAGAAATAACATTCACTGTCTGTGCTGCCGAATTGCCTCTCACCGCAGATGGAACCGGCTGCACCAATCTGGTGGCCTAGCGCGCCCGTTCAGCTTGAGTAGCGACTTGGAAGGCATCTTTGAACGTTTTCACGCCCCTCTCATGGCATTTAATCTGGAGTTCTTGATCTAAACCAGCCAGAAATCTTGACAGTTTCATGTATTCAGAAGCATTCTGCTCAAAATCTGGAAAAGCTTCTTTGAGCAGTCTACATATGTCTGCTGCATACACTTCCATTGGTTCATTAGGCAATTTGTGGCGTGAATTTGGAAATGTTTGAAAAGACGCAATTACATCCTTCTGGCCAAAAGCATCTTGTAATTGGTTTTTCGCTGCAACAAAAGAGTGCTTAATTTCGGCTGGAAAATTGTCCCAAACAATAAACAGTTCAGGTGGCAATCTAGTAGGCAACTCTGCTGCTAACACTGCATCCAAATCAACACCACTATCCTTATAGCGAGCCTCTTGAATTACCTCATAACGACGGGCCCACAGCTGAAAAGACTCAGAGCCATCGTTGCGAAATGGCGGCGGTAAAGGAATGTCCTTTGGGGTTTGCGCGCGGCGCGTCCACGCATTGTTCTCCCGCAGTGCTTGTGCTTCCTCGTCCGATATCGCTGAAGTTTATTCACGGCACATCAACGTCCACAGCGTTTAGCTGAAATCACAGTAATGTACAGACTGCATGTAACGTTAGGCGGGAAAAAAAAAATAACGTTAACTTAGATATAAAAGAAGAAACTCGAATATCCGACGAAAAACACTACTGCCACCAGTGTAATACTTGATTTGTGGGTGTTCTCGGGGCTTTAATCCAAAGATGACTTAAGAAATGTATCAATAAAACCCTTGGACACGGACAAGTTCTTCTTTAGACTCCTTTTCTCTCTCTTTATTAACTTCCCCTCTCCCGCTCTCCTCTCTGTAACATCATCTCCCCCGTCATAATAAAAGTCCTCACAACAACATCCACTTTAACACAAAATATACTGCTGAATTATCATTGAAATATTCAAATATGACATCAGCATTAATCTTTTAATATAATGTGCTACACTTAACTCTTACACTAGTAATGTAAAAAGCACTGTTCTGTACGATGGAAAAACTAAACTTCCTGGATCAGTAAGCTTGTTTGTGATATATTTTGTCATTTTAATCCCCCAAACCAAAGCCCATACCCAAACCAATCCATAGATTTGAACCAGTGACCACGATTGTAATTGATAAATATGTTTTATGTACGATGGAAGAAAGTAAATATGAGGGGTTTGAAGGAGATGAAGCATATTTGTTTGGTTGGTGTATAAGCAAGTACGATTTCTTATGAAATGAGAGCTTTTTAATGGCTGATCAAGAGAGCAGCGTGGCCAATGGACAATATATATACAGTGTAACACAATTTAATAATGATAGCAAATTAGATGTAAACAACTGCTGAATTTAAATTAACACTTATTTTACTCAAAACTCACTAAAAATATCGGAAAACAGAAAATGTGCACAATTGACCAGACTGTCATTTTAAAACCGAGTGACCTCTTTTCTTAATCAGCCAATCGGGAACAGTAATCTGCTGATTCTGATCCTCTCAAAATGGGCAATTATCGAATGATTAATCTGCCTGGTCAAATCATTATGTCTACTGTCCTCGCTGTATTTGATTATGGAGATGTTGTGTACAGAAGTCTTTGTAAAGATGGTGTAGAACGCTGAGATGGTGCATGATGGTGAATACATCAATCATTTGAAGACAAGCTGAAGGAAGACTTTAAGGCCAGTCAAGTGTGTTTGAGGATGTTGTGTTGTTGTCATGCTCTGGCCTACATCTCACATCACATGATCTGAGCCCTGAGGTCATTTCCTGCCTCTCTTGCCAATCACGCTCTTCTCTTTGTTTTGATGAAGAAAGAACTTTTCTCCTTCATCATTCTTTCAACTTCAATCCAGTGTGGCTGTTTTTTGTTACCGTTCTGTGACATGGAAAGGCCAAATACAAAGAATGTTCTGAGTAAATTAAAGTCTTATGAGAATTTACTGACACTGTGATAAACCAAAGAGTCAACAGCAAAAAAACTCGAAATTTCAAAAAGCGTTTTTACAGTGACATCATATACAACAATCAACAAAATCTATCTAACCTGTAAGAAATTATACATTTGGATTCAGAACTTCAGTGTCTTTAAGCATGGAGTCAGAACGACAATCAAGCTAGATTATCCCTACAAGATAACACTGAGATTTGAGAATTACTCCAAAAGCTTAAATATGAAAACTTGTAATCATTCGAACGATATGGCAGAATCGTAAGATATCGTACGACTTGTTTTGTGCCAAAAAATGTTAAAACATTTTTAGATCAGCCAATCACGTACACTTCTCTTGTCTCATTCCAAAGGCGATATTTTCTTTCTTGTGTAGTACACTGATGTTTTTTCCCAATTAAAATCATTAGGTTTGGGTTAGGGGCTAACCTAAGGACAAATTTTAATAACATGTTTAGTTGATTTCTGTTAAAGTTGTACGTTTTTGTATGTGGCTACTCATAAGATTTCTTATGATTTCACCATCTCATACTGTTATTAGGACCTTTCATTAAACCCGGTTGAATATCAGGTTAACAAATCCTTTGATGTTTGTCTGCCACTATAGTCAAACCAAGACCAGCACTAGCAGTGGTTAACTAATCCTGACCAACTGAGTGAGTTTAGTTCCTGAGGGACACAGACACAATAAAGAGCTGAAACTCAAGACATGTCGTTTAGACCCCTGAAAGACCAACTGCACTTTACAATATACACAAATCACTCTCAGGAAAAGAGAAATCTGGTGTAGGAAGAGTCAGGATTAGTAATGTTGCAGCTATTGGTAGTTTTCAAGGCTGTAACCACATGTTTAGGATTGTGGGCAATAGTTTAAAAATCAGCCATTGAAAAATACATACAGTTGAAGTCAGAAGTGTACATACATCTTAGCCAAATACATTTAAACTCAGTTTTTCACAATTCCTGACATTTAATGGTAGAAAACATTCCCTGTCTTAGGTCAGTTAGGATCACTACTTTATTTTAAGAATGGGAAATATCAGAATAATAGTAGAGATAATTATTTATTTCTGCTTTTATTTCTTTCATCACATTCCCAGTGGGTCAGAAGTTTACATACACTTTGTTAGTATTTGGTGGCATTGCCTTTAAATTGTTTAATTTGGGTCAAATGTTTTGGGGATGCTTCCACAAACTTCTCACAATACGTTGCTGGAATTTTGTCCCATTCCTCCAGACAGAACTGATGTAACTGATTCCTGAGCGATATGATGGCTGTGTGGTCCCTTAGTGTTTATACTTGCATACTAATGTTTGTTCAGGTGATTGGAAATTGCTTCCAGGAATGAACCAGACTTAAGGGGTCCACAATTTTTTTTCTGAGGTCTTGGCTGAAATCTTTTTATTTTCCCATGATGTCAAGCAAAAAGGCACTGAGTTTGAAGGTAGGTTTTAAAATACATCCACAGGTACACCTCCAATTCTGTGCACCTCCTATCAGAAGCTAATTGTCTAAAGCCTTGACATCATTTTCTGGAATTTTCCAAGCTGCATAAAGGCACAGTTAACTTAGTATTTGTAAACATCTGACCCACTGGAATTGTGATCTAGTCAAATAAAAGTGAAACATCTTCTGTCTGTAAACAATTGTTGGATAAATTATTTGTCATGCACAAAGCAGATGTCATAAACAATTTACCAAAACTGTAGTTTACTCATATTAAATCTGTGTAGTGGTTAAAAAATTAGTTTTAATGACTTAAGTGTATGTGAACTTCTGACTTCAACTGTATTTGTCAAGCACTAATCTGAATAGTGTGTCCTTCTATGGTGGTCCATCAATTTCAATGGTTGTTACTGCCATGCTACTTTGGGTCGGATCTGTGAAAATATGATTTATAGGTTCAATCTTCTCAAATAAAAACAAACATAAATATTCATGCACACATGTCAGGGTAGCATACTAATACAGTGTTTAACAAAAAACAAATACTAATATGGTCACTATTTTACTTTCTACACTCATTACTTATTATATACTAATACATCATTGGTTGTATGATGTACAACCCATTTCATTTTGTGCTTGTTAATCCAAAAAGGCTGCTCAAACTAAAACAGTGCAAATACTAAATCAAAATGTCTTGTTTTATGCACACTATATTTTTCTATATTTTATATATTCATATTTATATATTAGTCTTGTGCACTGTACATTGTATATTATCTGTACATTAGTACTATGTCTAAGTGTATATCAGTGTATATTGTATATGTAAATATTATTCATACTGTACATATGTCTATTATGTATTATGTGGTCTGATTTTTGTCCACACTGCCTAGCTGGTAAGCATCCACTCAAGATTTTCACACCTGTACACTCATGGAGATGGTATTGTGACAATAAAGGGATTTGATTTTGATATTTGACAATTTTATTCACTGTACAAAAAGTGATATATAATTTACATGGATTATTTGTACATATATTTAACTCTTCATTGCTGTATTTCCTATTAAATCTAGGGGATTCTGTGCTACTCATGTAGTCTTAAAGCAATCACCACTTAAAGAAGACAAACCAATGTTCCATCCTACATGTAAAAATATGTTAAAAATAAATAATTAAAACTGTCAAATTTAAAGTAAGTCTTTTGAGGAACTAGACTGATTAACTATATCAGATAAGATATTATTCTGAACGGTGTCCGCTTCAAAATACTTACTGTAACTATCCAGATGCTGCTAAAGACACTAGATCAATGTGTGTGAGTTAGTGTCTGTACTTATCTATAGTAATTAGACTGGACAAATGTATCCCCAGACATGAGCTAAATCGGACAAAGCTTCCTTTTTGGGACATCCTCAGTTGTATATTTTAATATTCAATAGTATATATTATTTTCTATTCTCAAAAAACTAAATGTTGTATTTTAGAGTGGGCATAGTGTGGTCATTATAATAAGCTTTATCTAAAAACAATAGAATTGTAGATGTAATACAAGTGTGTGTGTGTGTGTGTGTGTGTGTGTGTGTGTGTGTGGGGGGGGGGGGGGGGGGGGGGTGTGTGGGTGTGTGTGTGTGTTAGAGACAGACGGGCACAGCTGCAGGACTCACCACTGGAGCAGTCAGCTCCGCCCCAGCCCGGCTCACACTGACAGGTGTTGGGGGCCATGCAGCGGCCGTGCACACATTTCTCAGCACAGTGAGCTGCAGCGAAAACAAGAGAGAGTCTGATCACATTACAGCCTTTCAATGAGGGGAGCAGCCACAGAAAACCACTTCAAACCACACAAATGCATGCTGCTGAGATCATGATATCAATGAGTCCTGCAAAAGACAAACAGCTTCTACAACAAAGTGAGGTGACTCCTTGCAAACATAGTGAATGAAATTAAAGCAGGAAAAGAACCAAATCCATTAAGCCAAACAGCTTTACAGGTGTCAAACTCTGCTTCTGGAGGGCCATAGTGTTGAAAAGTTTAAATGCAACCTTAATCAAACACATGTGAACAAGCTAATCAAGAGGTGCATCTCAATCAGCACCCTAGATCAGTAGTCAGAGCACTGGCCAGGGAGTCAACCATTTCTAGGGCTCAATCGCAAAATCGTTACAGTGCAATAAAAAGTAAAAACCATGGAGCATTGTTGTTCACTATGTTCCCTTACCAGAAACATCATCATGTCTTCTGTGGAGGTCTACACAGGCCTTAAAATGAAAACCTGACCTCTACCCAACACTGTGTGAACTAACCCTACCTGGCCCAAATGGTTTGATTTTAAGCCGAACCCGACCTGAACCCCAAATCACTCACTCTTTTTATAATTTTTTCTCCAAGCAAGACTTATTGCAATAGACTGTATTTTATGTAAGAATCATAGGCAACATTCGTAACAGTATTTTAATAGTAAACATACACAGTTTTCACAAGGCACAATGGGCTCTCAGTACTTTAGAGCAAAAGGTGAAAAAACATTGCCTTACTGTTTATCTCAAAGCTGAAACTTTGCTTGGGGCAGAACAATCTGGAATAATGTTAAACAATGTAACAGTCACCTCTTGGCAGTAGAACAGAACGCAGGTGTTCTTTTTAACTTGACACAACAGTGTCTTAAAAAATGTGTATTTATAGGCCACTGTATACTATGCTTGTTATGATTTCTATACTGATATCGAAAAAAAGTTTCTGCATAGAATGAACCAAAATAAAAAACATTTCTGATTGGTAGTAAACTCAACAGGTTGGTGGCCCTACAGTTGCAGGGTTTGAATCCTTGTGTATTGCTTTGTCAAGATGTGCTCTTGGGTATATGGGTATATTTAGAAACTATTGAGGACATATTAACATAATTCAGCCTTCTGAGGACACTATAATGCCTGTTAATATATAAACATTAAAACTGAGAGTCAATGACACATGTTTTTTTTTTTTTTTAACCACTGCTACACAGACCACACTAAGCAGGTCAACCAGGGACCTCTGGATAATGTTTGAAGACCAGCTAAACTTCATGGACCACATCATAAAGATCATGCAGATTTGCATTGTACAATATCAGGAGAATCAGACCCTTCTTATGTGATAATGCTGCACAACTCATTGTCCAGGCTCTTGTCATCTCTGGACTGGACTACTGGAAAGCCTTTCTGCATGAGCAAGAAACCTTTGTAATGTTTGGTCTTCAATTAACTCTTTTTGCAAATCTGCTTTCTCTCCAGAAGTCTCTGGTCTGTGAGTGAGCAGTAAATGCACTAACTCTAAGAACATTACAAAATCCTATACTATTCTCTCTATTGTTTCACAGTGTCTCACCTACCATATTTTCTGGAATATAATAATTTTTATGTGATCTGAAAAGTCCGGCGACTTTTATAGTCTGAAGAGAGTTATTTACATATCAAAATACATATGCTTACACAAGCATTTAAAACATAAGTAAAAGAGACTGGAGAAATGTTTTAAAGTAGCCTATTTTGAAAGTATTTTGTCTTTAAAAAAGTACTTGCAACCAGTTATTGCATATTAATGCATATTCTATTATTGTACCGTATATTCTGTCCCATCATAACATTATTGTTCTAACAAACACTGTCAAATGCATCTTCTCACATACGCACAAAGTGACATTTTATCACAGTCATAGTAAAAACACCAGATAATTAGTGCATAACAAAGAGGGTTTCAAATATCAGAAATATCCACAGATAGACAGTCGCTAACGTTAATAAATGCATCAATTACAACAGGCATTTTTATTTACTCACAGACTAAAAGCTGTTTATTTGTGAACAGAATAGACTTACCTAAACAGCTTATTAACATGAAACATTACACACGATTTTTTAAAGAAGATCCAAATCCTCAGTGATATGATGTGTAAATTTAGTTATTTCAAGCAAGTTACTTCAGAATCTGGTTGTGCCAAATTCAAAAGGGAACGCCACTTTTACACACAGTTAGGGTTAAGGAAAGGGTTAGATTAACTGAGGTGGTATGAAGCTCTCTTTTTGGAGCTCTGCAGCTATATCCTTCTTTGTCCTAATCAATCAATCTATCTATCTGTCTGTCTGTCTATCTAAAAGAACACCTACCTCCTAAGGGGTCATGACCTCATCATGACCTCATGGAAGCTCCTGCTCTGGATAAGACCCTACTTCTTTGGATGAAAGATGTATTTTACAATATATTGGTGAACAGCAGATGGACTGTGATCAGTGACTGTTCAAAATGGCATCTATTACAGGTGTAAATACGGTAAACACAGCAGTAATACTCACGGACACATATATCTCTGCTCTCATAGAATCCTGCACAGCATTGAGACTTGCGTCGATGCATCGTCTTCTCGCCCCTGCGGTATGCCATCCTGTATCTCACCCTTAAACAACCGCCAACACAGATGGATACAATTATTCATCTTTACCAATCCTGTGGCAGTTTTCTATTATTATTTTATTTCAAGAATATATAATGCATTATAGTCATTCAATAACTTTGTAAGTGAATATACTATGAAAAGATCATCTTTATGAAACTGTGAGTGTTGTGAAGTGCTGTAATGCTCACGCACCTGTGTTGAGTGCATTTGAACCAGTTAAGGATGTCTGTGCAGCTGGTGTAGTAGATCTGATCAAATGGGTGTGCGTACGACTCCTGCAGGGTGACAGAGTAACTGCACACACACACACACACACATGAAGCCTGTATCTCTCACATGTGTGTGGTCCTATTATTGCAGCACAAATGTCTGAGAGCAGCAGTTGTGTGTAATTATCTGTGTATCAATATGAACATGTTCAGAAACTAAATATCATCATGTGTTTGGCGGGGTTACTAATGCTCCAAAATACACATAGAAAACAGACCAGCATTGAAATTAAAGAAGCTCTGTAGGTAGTGATGTAGGCACCTGTCTGTCTGTCTGTCTGTATTTGTGTGATATTCTGATATGACAATTACAGTGACAACAGCTTTTGTGTGATTACAGTCAGAACAGTTGTGTCCGCCAGCTGTGTTTTATTTGCAAGAAGAGCAATACACACTAATAAATAAGGTGTATCATTATAAATAACAACAGCCAGATCATTATTACTATTCATTTAATGTTTGGAGTGATGATTCCAAAATTAAATCACGTACTGGCTGCTGTTTCTGTGTACTGGCAGCCCTTATAATATATATTATAGGCAGAAACTGAAACGGGAATCACCCGCCCTCAGAATGATCCAGTGCTGGTCGGACCAATCAGACTCTGCGCTACAGGACTGTTTTGATCACGCGGACTGGGAGATGTTCCGGTCTGCCTCCGATGACGACATCGAGGTTTACGCTGATAGCGTAACGTGTTTCATCAGAAAGTGCGTAGAGGACGTTGTTCCGACAAAAAATATACGGATCTACCCCAACCAGAAACCATGGGTTAACGGCGATGTTCGCGCGGCACTTACTGCGCGGACCACCGCTTTTAATTCCGGGAACGCGGAGGAGCGTAAACAAGCCAGTTATGCCCTCCGTAACTCCATAAGCACAGCCAAACGCCAGTACAGGCACAAAATTGAAGAACAGTTTAACACCACTGACTCCAGAAGTATGTGGCAGGGAATTAACACCATCACGGACTATAAACGGAATAAAAACTCCGCCATGAACACCGCTGCCTCTCTCCCGGACGAGCTTAATACATTTTATGCTCGTTTCGAGGACAACAACACCGCCCTCACAGAGAGAGCACTCGCGGCCGATACTACAGATGATGGTTCACTCTCCGTCTCTGTTGCGGATGTAACCCGATCCTTTCGACGGGTGAACATCCGTAAAGCCGCGGGTCCAGACGGCATTCCGGGCCGCGTCATCAGAGCATGCGCGAACCAACTGGCTGGTGTTTTTACGGACATTTTCAACTTGTCCCTATCCCTGTCTGTAGTCCCCACATGCTTCAAAACATCAACCATTGTGCCTGTACCGAAGCAATCAAAAATCACTTGCTTAAATGACTGGTGTCCTGTTGCCCTCACCCCCATCATCAGCAAATGCTTTGAGAAGTTGATCAGAGATCACATCTGCTCTGTTCTGCCCACCTCTTTGGACCCATTGCAGTTTGCCTACCGTAACAACCGCTCCACTGATGATGCCATTGCATCTACAATACACACTGCTCTTTCCCACCTGGAAAAAAGGAACACGTATGTGAGAATGCTGTTTGTAGACTGCTACAAACAGTAGCAGAGAATGCTGAGAATGCTGTGCTGAGCTGTAGACTACAGCTCAGCATTTAACACCATAGTGCCCTCCAAGCTTGATGTGAAACTCCGGGCTCTGGGCTTAAACAGCTCGCTGTGCAGCTGGATCCTGGATTTCCTGTCAGGCAGACGTCAGGTGGTTAGAATGGGCAGCAACATCTCCTCATCACTGACCCTCAACACTGGAGCCCCGCAGGGCTGTGTTCTCAGCCCACTCCTGTATTCCCTGTACACACATGACTGTGTGGCAACACATAGCTCCAATGCCATCATTAAGTTTGCTGACGATACGACGGTTGTAGGTCTGATCACTGACAATGATGAAACGGCCTACAGAGAGGAGGTGCACACTCTGACACGCTGGTGTCAGGAGCACAACCTCTTCCTCAACGTCAGTAAAACCAAGGAGCTTGTGGTGGACTTCAGGAAGAAAGACAGAGAACACAGCCCCATCATCATTAATGGAGCACCGGTGGAGAGAGTCAGCAGCTTCAAGTTCCTCGGTGTCCACATTACTGAGGAACTCACATGGTCCGTCCACACTGAGGCCGTTGTGAAGAAGGCTCACCAGCGCCTCTTCTTCCTGAGACGGCTGAGGAAGTTTGGAATGAACCAACACATCCTCACACGGTTCTACACCAGCACTGTAGAGAGCATCCTGACGGGCTGCATCACCGCCTGGTACGGCAATAGCACCGCCCACAACCGCAAAGACCTGCAAAGGGTGGTGCGAACTGCCAGAAACATCATCGGATATGAGCTTCCCTCCCTCCAGGATATATATAACAGACGGTGTGTGAATAAAGCTCGGAGGATCATCAGAGACTCCAGTCACCCGAGTCATGGGCTGCTTTCACTGCTTCCATCAGGCAGGCGGTATCGCAGCATCAGGACCCGCACCACCCGACTACATGACAGCTTCTTCCCACAAGCAATAAGACTTTGGAACACATGATCTCTCACGATCAACAATCACTGCACTTTATTAATCATCACTCTGTCAATATATTCTCCCAATTCTATTAGTGTTTATATATATTTATACCCGTATCTAGTGTATGTGTATTCTACATTGTGTGTATTGTGTACATTTGTTATGTAAATTGTTGTGTAAGTATGTGTACATTTGTTATGTAAATTGTTTTGTGTAAATATGTTGTTTATTGTAAAGTGGTTTATGTCTCGTCACTGTCATGACTGCTATGTTACTCGGAACTGCACACAAGAATTTCACCTACTGTTGCACTCGTGTACACAGTAGTGTGACAATAAAGTGATTTGATTTTGATTTTTGATTTGATTTGATTTGATTATAAGGTGTCTGTTTGGTGTCCTGCTCTGCATAACGCACTGGTCAGAGTGTAATCAGGGGCAGCTGGGACAAAAATACATTGAGCTGTATTCATCCAATCATTGTTATCGGCCACATACATAGGCAAATAGGTTAGTCAATCTATTTGTTTACAAATGTGCAGGATTAATTCCTAAGTATGAACAGTGTGAAACATGAAAAAAGATAACCCAGGGTCATATAACCAGGGTGAGGAAAAACGCCTGGGAAAACTATTTCTAGTGTAAAAAAGCCCTATAGGATCTGTGATTCCTGGCATCTGGGTGGGACCCAAAATTAAGTGTTTAGAGATTCTCGTCCAATGAACATAGATCTTTACATGAATTCTAATGGTTCAGGTATCTGCAATAAACTCCTAATGAAACACGGCTTCAGAAGTGCTCAACCAGCCACATGTCCACTGACTGATTGTGTTACTTCAACAAACAGTGCAATAGTGATGTGTGATATTTGGGAGCTTTAATTAGTACAATATTGAAATGTAATGTACTGTTCATAAATTTGACATGTTATTGCTGCATTTGTGATGACATTTTTAAGGAAAGCCGTGCTTCATGTGCAGTCTTTAAGAAACTCCCACTGTGTGTAATATACTATTATTTATAAACCGCATATTTCCAACTGTAACATCTGATTGAATCAGCTGTAAAATGACTATAAACTCACTGCTGTGAGCGTACATTTCATATTAATGCGCTTGTTGTCATGTTTCTTTGCAACTGTAAACGGTTTGCATAGGGCTGCAGGATAATGCTCCTTGCTATTGTAATTGTAATACATTTTAATTCATAGAATTTTCATCAATCACTTATTTTGGGTGGATAAACTGCATGCTTTAATCTATGTCAGCTACACATCTAAAACAAGCTGAGAACTGTGTTACTGAACGACTTTACAGATGTTTTATATATTGGTAAATCACTGGTCCTCTTAGAAGAACAAAAAAGAAAGCTGTTATTCAGATTTTCAATAATTTATACCAGATATGAGTAGTGGAGTAGAAAGATTAGTTACAATGTTCAACTGCTGAAAAATACATATTAAATAGAACATTTTGATACAACATATATAAATCAACATGGACTACTTTATATAATTAGTTAAAGGATTAGTTTGCCAAAAAATGTAAATTCAGTCATTAGCCCTATTCGCACGGGATTAGTATTACCTGGTGACCTCTAGTCATTTGTAATAATTGCGGAGTTTGTCTGTGATCTTAATCCCGTGCGAATCGGCCATGTCTGTAATTTGTAAAGTAAAAATTCCCCCGCAAATGACCTACCATATTTCGCCGAAAACGTAGGTCCTGTGATAATATTAGTCCCGTGCGAATCGGAATCTCTGTGATTTGGCAAGGATTTGGCGGGGATTTTTTTTCTCAAGGTATTTTTTTCTTTTGCGCCCATTATCTTTCGCGAAGAATGGAGGGTGCGTTGGAGTGTTTTGACAGTGTTTTGGGCGCTGGGTCATATCGCTATACACCATATACAATTTGCAGAAAGAAAAAACTGAAAACCACCACAAGTGCGAAGACAAAAAGAATGATTAGATGGAGATGGATGACATGTATAGCATTCCCGCGTCCATTGTCGTGTTTTCTTCTTAGCACTAGCAGCCATGTTGAGAAACAAGGAAGCAGATGTACGCAAAGCCTTGACGTCATATCCGGGTTCCAGGAGAGCGCGAAGTCAGTAATTTTGAGTAAAATCACAGGCTTCGCTTATCCCGTGCGAATGCGCCACACGAAATTCAGATGTGGTGGGGTAATTTCTGAATCACACAAGGTCCCCAGATAGTACTAATCCCATGCGAATAGGGCTATTGTTTACTCACACCTGTGTTGTTATAAACCTCTTCTTTTTTTTAACACAAAGGGAGAAATTGTGAATACATTTTGTGCTCAGTGATGTCATACAATGGCAGTTTATGGTGACCACCTCTTCAAGCTTCAAAAGAACACAAAAGTATAATTCAGAAGTCTAATAAATTATTTCATGAGACTCATGATTGAATGAAAGCACACGATATGATATGGTGAGAAACAAACTGAAATCAAATGTATTATTAGTGAAAATGTTCACCTGACCATTGATCCCGTGTGTGTTCATGATAGGACACGAGAGCAACAGTTCACGTAGCCTCCTCGGGACATTTGGGCATTCAAGGAAAAACTTGTTTTGTTTATCTAAAAACAGATCCTCCACAGCGATAGTGACAACAGAACACAACACAACTGCACACAAACCAGAGTGCAGAACTTAAAAACATGTCTGAAGAGTTTGTAGTGAAAAATAGATGCATTTCTATGCCCAGCCTTATTTGTCCTCAATCAAACAGAGAGATGAGCTGAAGGTAGCTACTGTCACACCGTGTCCTACTCAGACACCAAACGACATGCAATAAAAGTGATATTTTCTATGTTAATCAGAGTTTTTGTCCTAAGCAGCTGCGATGAGTGACGTGACATTCTGTCGAAGTAGCATCCGATACGATTGCGGGTGAACTAACCCATTTAATTGTAGCATCTGTGTTCCCTTTAAAAAAAGCTTCACTATGATGCTGCGCTGAAGAGCGCTTTGGAAATACGTCTCAGTTGTGACCAGCTGTGAATATGTATGCAACACGTCAATGAACATTGACTGGAATTTATGGCTTCTGCCGATGTAATCATTGGACACACCTGGCGCAGTGGCTATAAATAGATGTGTCACCGGTGCATCATCAGATTTTTCAACTTCAGAGCCTGTCAAACTTTCTTTCCTCTGTTAGGAGTTAGATTATGTTAGGCAGTGCGCAGTGAACCTTTTTTCCTTTCTATTTCCTCCGAAAAAAAAGAAAAAAAAAAGAAGAATGATTGATAATCAAAACAAGCAGCATGTGTTCCCATGTTTATGCTCTATGGCTGAAACTAACACACACCAGTTTTTGTTTTGTGTGTTTGGGGAAGAGCATGCTGCTCTTGCGTTGGGGCGGGGCAGGTCCTGTTTACAGTCTAAATGCTTTGCGCTCGCCTTGCTTACTTCCGGGAGTCAGCACCCTCAGTTCATTTGTGGGGCTCTCGTATGGATCTGGCTGAGGAGCGAGAGACGGGTTCGTCCCTATCACTCGCTCTCTCCCCAGATCCAGCTGATCCTCATAAGCCTGAAGAGCGCCTCTTCGGTTCACGAGGACACTGAACCTCTGTAAATCCCGTGCACATAATAATAAAGAGGCTGTGGATTTAAGAGACAAATGAGAGCATTGCGATCTTCTTTCGGGCAAAATGCTTCATGCTCGCCTTGCTTACTTCCGGGAGTCAGCGCCCACACTTCATTTGTGGGGCTCTCGTATGGATCTGGCTGAGGAGCGAGAGACGGGTTTGTCCCTTTCGCTCGCTCTCTCCCCAGATCCAGCTGATCCTCTTAAGCCTGAAGCGTGCCTCGGTGCCTCTTCGGTTCACGATGACACTGAACCTCTGTAAATCCTGTGCATAATAATAAAGCAGCTGTGGAATTAAGAGACCCCCCCCCAAACGCTTCAAACTAGAAGACAGATTTCTGTCTGGTGGCCAAAATAAATAAATAACTAAAATTGAAATAAACAAAAAAAAGGGGGGCACGGAACGCTATATCAGTCCCTTCCTTTCTTCTATGACCCACTCTCCCCAAAAGCTGTGCAGGACCACCTGCACGTTTGTGGGGAAGGTGGAGAGACACTTGTGGCTTAACCTATCTTGCATCAGAGACAAGGACAATACTTTCCTTCTCGATGCCCCGGTTTTTCCTTCTGGCTTATTTGGTGACGCTATGAATGTAGCTATCACCAGGTTCCAGGACACAAAAAGTCATGAGGAAGCCTTCAGGCAATTTCTTCCTCGCCACACTATCGGCCACCCAGCCCCATCCCGGTCCTCCTAGACGGGAGGCTCAAAAACTAGGCGTGGCGAATCGTGCTCCCCCCGTAAAGACGGGGCTGGTTCGTCGCCCTCAGCAGCCCCCAAAGCAAGTCCTCAGGGAAGTAATTTCTAGAAGGAAAAAGCCCTGATGGTCTTGTGCCTAGCCCTGTGGGGGTAGCTCCCCTCGGGGCGGGGCGCATGTATCATTCACTTCGCCCCTCCCGGTACCCCCACAAATCCTCTCCTTTCCCACCGCCTCTGGTGTTTCGGGAGGCAGAGGCTTCCAACAAAAAGTTGGGTGTACCGCTGCTTCCTGCCTTATTCCAGGACGCGGAACACCTGACATCCCTTCAACAGGAAGTGTCAAAATTAGTACCCATTTCAGAAAACCTGGCAGCGTGGAAACTTCTGCCCGGTATTTCTATGTTGGCCCTAAGAACAGTAGAAAGAGGCTACAGAATTCAATTCTCTCGCTGTCCACCACGTTTCAACGCCGTGGTCTCCACTTCCGTGAAACCGGAGCAGGCATGTCTACTGTAAAAAGAACTGCAAAATCTCTTGGTCAATGGGGGCCATAGAACATGTTCCCCCTCCAGAGAAAGAGTCAGGCTATTACAGCAAATGCTTCCTGGTCCCCAAGAAGGGTGGGGGGATGTGTCCGATCTTAGATCTTCAAGGTATCAAGATGTTCATGTCACAAGCCCAACATCACGTTTTGGCAAGTCACAATCTATCTCATGGACGCATATTTTCTTATAGAAATTCTGCCACAGCACAGGAAGTTCCTGAGGTTCACTTTCGGGGGCGAAGCCTTCCAGTATCAGGTTCTTCCATTCGGCTTAGCCCTATTACCCCGCACATTCATGAAATGCACGGATACAGCACTGGCTCCTTTGTGACTCCGGGGTATCTGCATTCTGAATTACATAGACGACTGGCTGATACTAGCGCAGTTCCAAGAACTGGCAGTTCAGCACAGGGATATCGTCTTAGCTCATCTGGTTTCTCTGGGTCTGAGACTCAATGTCAAAAGAGCGTTCTCTCTCCCACCCAGGGAATTACCTATGTGGGCGTTATATGGAATTCGATCACGATGCGAGCACATTTGTCTCCCGCTCGAATCATTTCCATTCAGAACACCCTGAGCAAAGTCAGTCAAGGTCAAGGTTGCACTGCTCGTCAGTATCAACGAATACTAGGTCTCATGGCATCTGCATCCACGGTGATCCCTTTGGGCCTTCTGCACATGAGACTGTTCCAGCTGTGGCTAAAAGCCTGGGGGTTTCATCTAAGGGCCAGTCCCCTAAGGCAAATAAGGGTTACACGCCTTGGGCTTCATTCCCTTTCTATGTGGTTCAGACCCCAGTTTCTAACCTTGGGTCCCACTCTAGGTGCGTCTTGTCGTTGCAGGCTGCTAACGACAGACACCTCCCTGACAGGCTGGGTAGCGGTCTTAAATGGTCAATCTTAAGGGGAATGGGAGGATCGTCAGCTCGGTTGCCACACTAGCTGTCTCGAGTTGATGGCTGTATTTGCCCTGATATACTTCCTCCAGAGGCTGCCGTGTCTTGGTGCGGGTGGACAACACAACAGCAGTCTCCTACATAAACCATCAAGGAGGTCTAAGTTCACACCAGCTTAATTCCCTGGCACGACGGATTCTCCTTTGGGCCCAGGGCAAATTCCTGTCACTCAGTTTATATCCCTTGATGCCTGAATGTGGGAGCAGATTTACTGTCCAGACAGAAATTACCGACGGGGGAGTGGAAACTCCACCCCGAGGTAGTAGAGCAAATCTGGGTGAGATTTTACAGGGCAGAAGTGGACCTCTTCGCCTCTTCTCAGACAGCGCAATGTCCCCTCTATTTCTCTCTGAGTCACCCACCCCCCCCCCCCCCCCCCCCCTGGGTCTAGACGCGATGGCGCATATATGGCCCAGATGCGTTTCCCCCAGTTTCTCTGCTCCCGGGAGTCTTGGCCAGAGTTCAACAGCAAGGCTCTTGCCTCTTACTGATAGCGCCACGCTGGCCGAACAGGGTATGGTTCTCGGAGTTAATATCTCTCCTCGATGGCTCGCCTTGGGCGATTCCGAACAGGAAGGACCTTCTTTCTCAGGCACAGGGGACAATATTGCATCCCTGGCCCGAATTGTGAAACCTTTCATGCTTGGCCCCTGAAGGGTACCAACTGAGGTACACAGGGCTTTCTCCTGAGGTTATCGAGAACATTTTAAGTGCTAGGGCTCCCTCCAATTAAAACAAATCTGGGTGAGATTTTACAGGGCAGAAGAGGACCTCTTCGTCACTACGAAGAGCGCAATGTCTCCTCTACTTCTCCCTGAGTCACCCAGCTGGGGCTGGAAGCGGTGGCGCATACATGGCCCAGAATGCGCCTGTATGCGTTTCCCTCTACTAAAAGTTCATAATGCAGATCCAGTTAACTGCCAGATTGCTTCAGTTCTGGACATTCTGCAGGAAGAACTGTCAGCAGGCACATGCCCCACCACTTTCAGGGTCTATGCGGCCGCCATTTCGGCTCGCCACGCCTTGGTGGATGGGGTGCTGTTGGGGAGACATCCTCTACTCACCCGCTTCATTCGTGGAGCTAGGCAACCTAGACCTCCTGCTAGGACCAGGACCCCTTCATGGGACTTAGCTATAGTCCTGGAGGGTCTGGTTGAGACCTCCTTTGAACCTCTAGAGTCAGCGTCCTTGAGTCGACACAGTGCGGCGGCGTGGGTATTCTCGTTCCCAGAGCGATCTTCAGCGCAGCATCATAGTGAAGCTTTTTGTAAAAGGAACGTCTCGGGTTACGTATGTAACCCTTGTTCCCTGAAAAAAGCGGAACGAGATGCTCCGCTTTTCTGCCACACTGGGATGCCCCGGGACTGCTCTTCAGACAAAATACCTGATGATGCACCAGTGACGCATCTATTTATAGCCACTGCGCCAGGTGCGTTCAATGATTACGGCAGAGGCTATAAATTCCGGTCAGTGTTCATTGACGTGTTGCATACATATTCACAGCTGGTCACAACTGATATGTGTTCCCAAAGCACTCTTCAGTGCAGCATCTCGTTCCACTTTTTTCAGGGAACAAGGGTTACATACGTAACCCGAGACGATTTTAATCTCTATTATTTATTTGATTAATTTTGCAGCCCTAAGTCTACAGTATAGAATAAGTAGATACAATTAGAGTAAGAATAATTAACTGCATTACTAAGCAGATGAATGATATTCTGATTATTAACTGCTTTTTTTAACACTTTTTATAAAAGCAGTGATTTTAACATTGCTGTGGAGATTTTAATCCATGTTGTGCCTAGAAACCCCCTTTAACTGTGGTTAAGTCCACCAACTCTAGAAGCATGTGGAGGGAATTAATATCATCACAGACTTCAAAAGGAATAAAAACTCAGCTGTGAACACCGCTGCCTCTCTCCCGGACGAGCATAATACTTTTTATGCTTGTTTTGAGGAAAATAACACTGCCCTCGCTGAGAGAGCTCTCGTGGCCGAAGCTACAGAGGTTAGTTCAATCTCCATCTCTGTAGTGGATTGTGACATTTTCGTGGTCTGCAGCACAAGAACGGACAGTGGCCAGAGGTCTCAGAACTCAAGTAACCCTTTTAATTTAGCACCTCCAAATATACAGCACTTTTAACAGATACAATAACACAATGTTTTCCGCTGTCTCTCTTGTCGGGTTCTCTCTCTTGACAGGAGGTACTGTGGCTCTTTTATGATGCTCTCCCCGTACTCACTGAAATTAGAGACAGGTGTTAGACATAATTTAGCTCAGGTGCAAGCGCCCTTATCTCTTTCTCCCCTCGGACGGGCGCTTGACCACGCCCCTGCTGCCACATACCCCCACCGCCCGACTCACGCCTTCCTACCACTCCCCCCCATTTCTGGAGAGGAAGTCAGCAACAGCCATCTGCACCCCCGGTCTGTGGACCACATTGAACTTAAAGGGCTGGAGAGCCAGATACCAACGTGTGATCCGGGCGTTAGTATCCTTCATGCGGTGGAGCCACTGCAGTGGGGTATGATCCGAGCAGAGAGTGAAGGCCCGCCCCAGCAGGTAGTATCGGAGTGTGAGGACCGCCCACTTGATGGCCAGACACTCCTTCTCTACAGTGCTGTACTTCGTTTCCCTTAAGGAGAGCTTCCGACTGATGTACAGCACTGGGCGCTCCTCCCCCTCGACCACCTGCGAGAGTACGGCCCCCAGTCCTCTGTCTGAAGCGTCCGTCTGTAATAAGAAAGGGAGAGAGAAGTTAGGTGAATACAAGAGCGGCCCTCCACAGAGTGCGGCTTTAACTCGTGTAAACGCCTGTTGGCACTGTTCCGACCATTGGACCGGATCTGGAGCCCCCTTTTTAGTGAGGTCAGTCAGCAGGCTGGTGACATCCGAATAATTAGGCACAAATCTTCTATAATAGCCAGCCAGCCCCAGGAACTGCCTCACCCCCTTTTTGGTCTTAGGTCTAGGGCAAGTCGCAATCGCCGCGGTCTTATCAATTTGGGGACGCACCTGGCCATGACCCAAGTGGAACCCCAGATACCGCACCTCCACACGCCCAATCGCGCACTTCTTGGGGTTTGCTGTGAGCCCTGCCCGCCGCAGCGACTTCAAGACCACCCTCAGATGTTGTATATGCCGCTGCCAATCATTACTATAGATAATGATGTCATCTAAATAGGCAGCGGCGTAGGCGGAGTGCGGGCGGAGGATACGGTCCATCAGACGCTGGAATGTGGCTGAGGCCCCGAACAAACCGAACGGAAGTGTCACAAATTGGTGTAATCCGAACGGCGTGGTGAAGGCTGTTTTCTCACGGGAAATTGGTGTCAAGGGGATCTGCCAATAACCCTTTGTCAAATCCAATGTCGAATAAAAGCGAGCAGTACCTAACCGATCGAGCAGTTCATCAACCCGGGGCATTGGGTACGCATCAAATTTAGACACCGCATTGACTTTTCTGTAGTCCACACAGAACCGCACAGACCCGTCACTCTTGGGAACGAGAACAACCGGGCTGGACCAATCGCTGTGGGACTCTTCTATTACCCCCATATTAAGCATGGCATCCAATTCGTCCCGAACAATTTTCTTTTTATGCTCGGGGAGGCGATAAGGGCGGCTACGAACGACCACCCCCGGCTCGGTCTCGATATGGTGCTCGATGACGTTTGTGCGACCCGGTAGGGGAGAAAACACGTCTGCAAACTCTTCTTGCAACCTGGCAACCTCTGAACGTTGGCACGGGGAGAGGTGGTCTCCACAAATGACCGGGGCATTGAGATCGGTTTTTGAATTTACCTCCGGTCCGAGCTCCGCCCTCTCTGGAACCACCGTAGCCAATGACACAGGGACCGCCTCCCTCCATAGTTTAAGGAGGTTGAGGTGGTAAATTTGACGCGCGTCCCCCCTATCGGTTCGTTTAACCTCATAATCGAGATCCCCCACTCGTCGTGTGACCTCAAAGGGCCCTTGCCACTTGGCGAGTAATTTGGAGGTCAATGTGGGGAGCAATACAAGAACTTTATCTCCCGGTGCAAACTCCCTTAGCTGTGTTCCCCTGTCATACAGTCGGCATTGACGTTCTTGGGCCCGGAGCAAATTCTCCTGTGTTAATTTCCCCAGAGTGTGGAGTTTTGCTCTGAGGTCAAGGACGTATTGAATTTCGTTTTTGCTATTGGAAGATCCCTCCTCCCAGCTTTCTCATATAACATCTAAGACACCGCGTGGGCGTCGCCCATACAGTAGCTCAAATGGAGAGAAGCCGGTTGAGGCTTGCGGGACCTCTCGCACTGCAAACAACAGGGGATCAAGCCATCTGTCCCAATTTTTAGCATCCTCGTGTACGAACTTACGAATCATGTTCTTGAGCGTTCTGTTAAAACGTTCCACTAGGCCATCTGTCTGCGGATGGTACAAGCTAGTGCGAATCGATTTAATGCCCGATAGATCGTAAAGTTCGCGAAGTGTGCGTGACATAAATGTTGTGCCTTGATCGGTGAGGATTTCTTTTGGAATCCCCACCCGGGAGATTATTTTGAAGAGCGCCCCAGCAACACTACGTGCTGAGATGTTGCTTAGAGGCACTGCTTCCGGATATCGCGTTGCGTAATCCACTAGGACTAACACAAAGCGATGTCCGCGTGCTGTCCGCTCTAATGGCCCGACGAGGTCCATTCCAATTCTCTCGAAGGGGACCTCGATCAACGGAAGAGGGCGCAACGGCCCTTTTGGGGTGGCCGGTGGGTTTACCAGCTGGCATTCACGGCACGCCGCGCACCATCTGCGGACGTCGCCAGTAATGCCCGGCCAATAAAAACGGGCTATTAGGCGGAGAAGTGTTTTCCTTTCTCCTAGGTGACCCGCCATGGGATTATAATGAGCCGCCTGGAATAACATTTCGCGGCGGCTCCGTGGAATCAATAATTGTGTAACATTTTCTTTTGTATGAGTGTACTGCGTCACTCTGTACAATCGCTCATTTATAATCGCAAAAGAGGGGTATGCGAGAGCGATGTCCGGCTGAAGACGCTGTCCATCAATCGTCTTCACCTGATCGAAGGCGTGCTTAAGAGTTTCATCCCGCGACTGCTCCAAAGGGAAATCTACGTCAGGGAATTCCCTACGAAGGGGAGGGGCGGAGGACCCGCCCCTTCCCTCGTCATCCTGATTTGGAACAGTCGAGGATGGCCCTGGCTCCGCCTCCCCTGCCAAAGCATCGCACATCGCACATCTCCCTATTTTAGTGCAGGACCCATCCGTGCAAATTCCCCCTAATACATCTCTAAATACAGGCCAATCAGTTCCCAAGATTAGAGGATGGGTGAGACGGGAACTAACCGCTGCCTCCACTCTATGTTTTCTCCCTCGGAATTTAACCAGTAGGGTCACCATCGGATAGTTGTGAACATCCCCATGCACACACCTCACCCTAACCCGCTTAGCTGTGCTCAAAGCCCCGGGTTGAACCAAGCATTGATGGATGGTGGTCTGATTACAACCGGTATCCAGCAAAGCTTGGTGTGTACCCCCCTGGATTCTTACCGGAATCCGGTACGCTCCAGCCCGATCGGGGGCAGCATGTGGGAGATCGGAGACCCGAACCACCGCCCCCACCTTCATCAACGAACACCGATCGCGGTAGAGGCTCGGGTCCCCAGACCTCCGACAGGCTGGCCCAGGCGCTACACCCGTACCTGCTTCGGCGGACGCCCTCACCTGAGGGGGAGAGCGGTTGTAGGTTGTGGGGGAAGAAGGTGATGTGGCTGATGACTGGTTTGAAGATCCTAACCAGGCTCCTCGCCTGCAGGGGGCAGGAACGGGCCCTGGAGAGAGGACAGAGGGAGAGGGTTGGAGGGGATGGGCGAGAGCAGAAGAAAACACAGGGGGAGGGGGAAGAGAGGGAGAGAGAGAGAGAGAGAGAGAGAGAGAGAGAGGGCTCAGCCGCCCTTGGGTTCGCCACCATGTGGTCCTCTGCGAGCTGGACGGCCAACTCCAGCGACGCCGGGCGGTGGCACTGGGCCCACTCTGCCGTTTTCCTGGGCAAGCATTGGACGAACTGCTCCAGCACCACCTGATCGATGAGTCCCTCGACGTCGCGTTCCCCCACTAGCAGCCACCTACGGCAGGCATCACGGAGCCGCTGGGCAAAGGCGAACGGGCGGTCAGACTTCTCCAGCTTCATGCCCCGGAAGAGTTGCCGGTTTTCTTCAGGGCTCCGACCAACCCGTTGCAAGATGGCTTTTCTTAAGTCAGCATAGGCCAGGAGGTTTGTTGCTGGTAATTGTTGAGCCGCGAGTTGGGCTTCCCCGGACAGAAGTGGAACAAGGCGGACTGCCCACTGACTCTGCGGCCAGCCCCAGATTTCAGCAGTACGTTCAAATAAATCCAAGAACGCTTCAACGTCGTCAGCTGCCCCCATCTTCTGTAACGTGGGCGGGGGCAGCATGGCACGCGTGTCCGGGGTCGCGGCTGTGGCGGCCTCCTGGCTGAGGAGGCTCCGGATGGCCTGTCGATCGTCTGCTTGAGCCCGTACGATCTCACAGAACTGCCGATCTTGCTCCTGTCTGAGCTCAAGCAGGGACTGTTGGTGGCTTTGATGTAGAGCAGCGAGGGACTGGAGGACTTCGGCCAGCTGGGAGGACTCTACGGGGCGAGCTTTCTCCATGATTGGACGAAGAAGATCCAATTTTCTTGTCCCGGGTTTCGGCACCAGTGTACGGGTTCCACAAGAAGGAGGACACGGGAACAGGGTTCAACACGAAGGTAAGGCTTTTTTTAATTCCAGGATAAACAATACACGGGGGTAGAACATAGACGTAGACTTTTGAACATAAACTCTTTCACAACAAACAGATATGTAGTGTCTCTCTAATTTGCCAATACTGGACTGGCGACTCTCTCTCTCGACTGGAGGCACTGGTGCTCTTTTATGCCGCTCTCCCCATACTCACTGAAATTAGAGACAGGTGTTAGACATAATTTAGCTCAGGTGCAAGCGCCCTTACCGCTTTCTCCCCTTCGGACGGGCGCTTGACCACGCCCCCGCTGCTACAACTATAAATGCTCTTTATCTCAACTCTTTTTAGACTGGAATGTTTTGAGTTCTGAAATGTACAGTATGTTTTTGTAGTAGAATTACCTCTTATATGTCTAAATATCAAGGACAATTTGATTCTCTTGACCCTTTTAAGTGTTAATAAATCAACATAACCATGATTACATAGACGTTATGAATTCTTGCTCAGGCAAAAACAATTAAAAATACTGTTGTAGTGATACGCTAAATAATAAATGACATTTCTGATTTGTTTTCATCGTATTCTTGTCATGTTTGGGTTACAGAGGCAGCAATCACTGATTGAAATATCAAGTTACTTTTACAGAAAATATTTGAGAAATTTTTCCATTTATGGTCTAATGATACATAAAAATAAAAGACAAACTCTTTTGGGAAATGCATGTGACAATTAAAATGAATGTTATGATTTCAGATATGAAGGTGTCATTTACAGATTTTTTTAAAATTGCTTACAAACTAAAATTAAAAACACACAGCTAGTGAAACCTGACACTCAAGGAGCAAAACCTCAGCCCAGATCTCCACAACTATAAGCACATTCTCAGCCTCACACTAAACATATTTCTCTACATTAGACATAGAAATCTAACATGATGTCACTTCTTTGCCATTTCAAGGAACTGCCTTTCAAAATACCACACCAATGAACCTGTAATGAAGGCTCAGACAGATTAGGATCCATATGCAGTGTTTTATTCAAGGTAAGAATCAGGTCAGAGAAAAGCAAGCAACAACTTAGCTGGTAACGGGGTTCGTGGTCGAGGAGGCGTTAGGTCGGGACTGGCGGCTGGATTCGTGGTCAGACGGGCCTTTGGTCAAGACAGGTGGCTAGGTTCGAGGTCAGACAGGTGTTTGGTCGGGGCAGGCGGCGGACAGAAGAATGGTTGAGTTCGGTCAAGGTTGGCTTTAGCAAGAATCAGGATTCAGGTTAGTAAACGCTCAGTGATGCAGCCGGGGCAAACAAGACTTCGCAGTGAGGGCACGGAGAAGCGAGGCTTTAGTAGAGGGAAGATGATGGGCAACAGCTGTTTGGCAATCAGTGCGGGCTAGAACTCAGGTGAAGCGGATCTCCGGTGATCGGTAGTGGGTGCGTCCTCACCGGCGTTTGTAACAGAGCCCCCCTCCTGCAAGCGGCTCCCGAAGCGAGGGTGCGGTTGGCGACGGGGTCTACCTTGGGGTCGCAGAGCCGGTTTGTCCGGGTTGGCTCGGTGGAATTCGGTGATCAGGTTGGGATCAAGGATGTCGTCGGCTCCGACCCAGGATCTTTCCTCCAGACCGTACCCTTCCCAGTCAACCAGGTATTGCATGCGACCCCGTTGACGTCTGGAGTCCAGCAGACACCGTACTGAGAATGCCTCCTCGCCGTCTATGAGCATGGGGGGGTGGGGGGGGGGGTGGTGGGCAGAGTTCGCTTCCTCCTCCTCGGGCCGCGGAGCACCGGCCGGTTTCAGGAGAGACACATGAAAGGTAGGAGAAATACAGTAGTGAGAGGGCAGTTGGAGATGAAAAGATACCAGGTTAATTTGTTTAGTTATTTTGAAGGGACCCACGTACCTGGGGCTGAGCTTCTTGCAGGGCAGGTGGAGGCGGAGGTCCCGCGTCGAGAGCCATACCCACTGTCTCAGAGCGTAGTTGGGACAGGGACAACGGTGGCGGTCCGCTTGTTCTGCTGTTCTTCCTGTGGCTCATTGGAGATGTACGTGGGCCTTGTTCCATACGGCCTCGCTGCGTCACAACCAGCTGTTCACCGCGGGCACCACTGAGGGTTCGCCAGACCAGGGGAACAGAGGAGGTTGGTACCCTAGCATGCACTGGAATGGGGTGAGGTTAGTGGAGGGTTTGAGAATGGAGTTTTGTGCGTATTCGGCCCAGGGGAGATAGCGACTCCAGTCGGATTGATTTTCTTGGCAGTATGTGCGTAGGAATTTGATGATTTCCTGGTTTAGGTGTTCAGATTGGCCGTTTGACTGGGGATGATATCCTGAGGTGAGACTGACGTTGATGTTGAGTAGGCGGGAGAAGGACGTCCAGAGCCTGGAGGTGAACCGGGGTCCCCGGTCGGAGACGATGTCCTCGGGGAGGCCGTAAAAGCGGAAGACATACTGGAAGAGGAGTTGCGCGGTTTCGAGAGCGGTCGGGAGCTTGGGTAGAGGGATCAGGCGACATCCCTTAGAGAACCGGTCTACGACAGTGAGGATGGTGGTGTGCCCCTGGGAGACCGGTAGATCGGCCACAAAGTCAATGGCGATGTGGGACCAGGGTCGTCGAGGTACGGGCAGGGGCAGGAGGAGACCCGTTGGAGCCTGTCTAGGGGATTTAGCCATATTGCAGATTCGGCATTCACGTATGTAGGAGACCGTATCGGTTCGTAATGTTTCCCACCAGAAACGATTCCGCAGCAGTCGAACCATGGAGGTGACGCCCCGGGTGCCCAGAGCTTGTGGAGGAGTAGACCCAGCACAGTACTTTCTCCCGAAGGGCCTTTGACACGAATGTCCGGTTGGGCGGACAGTTGTGTGGAGGCGGGTTTGCCGCGTGGGCCTGAGAGATCTCGGTCATGATTCCCCACTGGACTGGAGCGAGGAGAAGTGCGGGAGAAATGATAGGCTCGGGGGCGGAGTTCTGGAGTGTCGGGTCGTGTTGCCGAGAGAGGGAGTTGGCCTTGGCGTTCTTAGATCCGGGTTGGTAGGAGATGGTGAAGTTAAAGCGGGTGAAAAACTGTGCCCATCTGGCTTGCCTGGGGTTGAGTCTCTTGGCTGAACGTAGGTACTCCAGGTTTCGGTGGTCAGTGAGGACAAGAAAGGGGTGTCTCGCTCCTTCTAGCCGATGTCGCCACTCTTCGAAGGCCGCCTTCATGGCCAATAGTTCGCGGTTGCCCACGTCGTAGTTGCGCTCGGCCAGGGTGAGTTTTCAGGAATAGAAAGTGCAACGGAATAGCTTAGGGGGGTTTCCCTGGCGTTGGGAGAGGATGGCGCCGATGCCGGTGTTGGAAGCGTCAACCTCAACCACAAAAGGAGTGCTTGGGTCAGGGTGATGAAGGATCGGGGCTGAAGTAAAGCGTTCCTTCAAATGGACGAAAGCCTGGAGTGCATCGGTGGACCAGTGGAGTCTGGACTGAGTTGTTTTTACCATGGCGGTAAGGGGTGCAGCGACCGTGCTGAAGTTCCGGATGAATCTTTGGTAAAAGTTAGCAAATCCCAAAAAGCGCTGGAGTTCTTTGACAGTGTTGGGTCGTGGCCAGTTCAGGACCTTGGCTGAAACCTTTGGTTAGTTCCTCCTTTATGTAGCGTTCCATGGCGTCCGATTCGGGCTGTGATAGGGGAAAGATCCTGCCCTTAGGTGGTGAGGTGCTGGGTATGAGTTCGATGGCGTAGTCGCTTGGGCGATGGGGTGGTAGCTGCTGCGCCTTGGATTTGCTGAACGCCTCCCTGACGTCAGCGTACTCGGGTGGAATTTTACTGGAGTCATCAGGCTCTTCCTGGACGCCTGTGGTTCCCAGAGTGGTTGGATTTACCGGCTCCAGACATCTGGAAGTGCAGTCCGAGCTCCATCGTGTGATCTGGTCGTCCCGCCAGGAGATCTGTGGATTGTGTGCACATAACCAGGGAAGTCCGAGGATGATCGGGTTATGAGGGGAGTGGATGACGTAGAAGCGGGTGCGCTCGGTGTGAAGCGCCCCTACCTGCTGTGTGATGTCGGTGGTGGAGTGGCGGACACGGCCGGATCCCAGCGGACGTCCATCTAGCGTGGCCACTGTTAAGGGAGGATCACAGTGAATTAAGGGGATTGCATGCAGTTGAGCGAAAGCTTCATCAATGAAATTGCCTGCCGCTCCCGAGTCTAACAGCGCCAGGGTGTCGACGCTGACAGACTGACTCGAGAGCCTGACGGGCACCTCGAGGAGCTTAGAAGATCGCGTGGAGGAGATTAACAAACTCACCCCTCGTTGTTTCGACTGGGCTGGTCGAATAGGGCAGTTGGTTCTCTGGTGACCCGCCTGGCTGCAGTAGAGGCAGAGGTGGTTGGCGATGCGACGGTTGCGCTCTTCTTGAGTTAGGTGTGCCCTGCCCATCTGCATGGGTTTGGTGGTTTCGCTGGGTGGTGGTGTAGGAATGGAGGGGCTGGACCAACGGGCTGGTCGTCTGGAACGGAGGAGGTTATCTATACGTATAGCCAGGGTTATAAACTGGTTGAGTGACACGCCCTCATCGCAGCAGGCTAGCTCGGACTGCAATTAGTACCTAAGACCCTGGCGGAAGAGCAGCTTGAGCGTGTCCTCCACCCAGACTGTTTGTGTGGCGAGGGTGTGGAAGGATAGCGCGTAATTGGCCACCGTGCGATCTCCTTGGCAGAGTGCAAGTAGCTGTTCGCCAGCACTCCTTCCACTTTCGGGATGGTCGAAAACCTCTTTGAAACTTTGCAGAAAAGCCTCGAAGGAAGTTTGGCTCAGGCCCTGATTGGTCCAGACGGTGGTGGCCCACTCGAGCGCTCTTCCCGTTAGCAAGGAGCAGACGAGCTGGATTTTACTGTCATCAGTGGGGTAAAGGGCTGGTTGCTGAGACAGGAAGATGGTACACTGCATGACGAACCCCTTGCACTTAGATGGGTTGCCGTCAAATTTTTCCGGCAGCGCTAATCGAGGGGCAGCGGTTGCACCTAGAATTGGCTGGGCGGCGATCGCCTGGCTGGCAGAGGGCGTTGTGGGAGCGGGCTGTGGAGTGGGCTGTCGCAGCTCCTGGACGGTCCTCATAAGCTCTTCCATCAGTGCGGTGAGGCGGCCGAGTTGATGCTGGTGCGATGCCAGGAGGTTTGCCTGGGCAGAGAGTTCTTCGGACATTCGGGAAGCTACCGCTGGATCGGTGAGTGGTGAAGTCTTCTGTAATGGTAATGGGGTTCGTGGTCGAGGAGGTGTTAGGTTGGGACTGGCAGCTGGATTCGTGGTCAGACAGGCGTTTGGTCGAGACAGGCGGCTAGGTTCGAGGTCAGACAGGCATTTGGTCGGGACAGGTGGCGGACAGAAGAATGGTCGAGTTCGGGCAAGGCTGGCTTTAGCAAGAATCAGGATTCAGGTTAGTAAACACTCAGTGATGCAAAAGAGGAAGTGGGAGAAACATCATTGGCAACAGAGCTATTTTCAATGTCCCGGGCCAAAGTGTTGGTACTTTAACAACACAATGTGTCAGTGTGCTGCAATCATGCAGAATGGGGTCTTCCACTAACTTAGGTGCTTACAACAAGTCCAACATACTCACATTTTTAGACAGACTACAGAACATCGTCACAGCAGAAGACCAAATGGATGCAGAGCAGATGAGATACATTGTCATCTGGGACAATGTATCTTTCCACCGATCTGCTCTGGTTCCATCAGTATCCATAACTTTCACTCCAGTACCTACCACCACACTCTCCCTTCCTTAACCCCATTGAGTATTTTTTTTCAGCATGGCAGTGGAAGGTTTACGATCTGTTTTGCTGTGTTTAATGTATGTAATATATTCTATATTTTATGTTCTGATTTTTAGTGCAAAATTCAACCTTTGAAAATGAATGTATTTACTGATTTTACAATGTGGAGAGAAATAAATAGTTTCATCAGTGTGCAGTATTGGTCTTGAGTGTTGTATTTGGTCAATATTTCAATATATTAATGTACTGTACTCTAACAATATCCCTGAAAAAAAGTGTTTTAGATTGAGCATGGCAGTGTGTAACTGGTTCAAACAGAATCAGATTGTATGAATCATGTGTGTGCCATACAGTGTCAAAATTGGGTTCCCCAATGTCACTCACTCACTCAACGTTGTGTCGATGCGGTGACACTAGGGGTCGATCTTGAGAGCCCAAGACACCTTCAGATCTTTGAGAAAAGGCCAATGAGAATCTGCGAGTAGAATTTGTATGCCACTCCCCCCGACATATGGATATAAAAGGAAGACTGGAATGCGGATTCAATCTGATTTTTTCTTTGGAGCAGAGCGGTTGTATATCAGCGAGCTGAATGCTACTACTATTCCATTCACCTCTTAAGAAGCGTATGCTGTTGGATATATGGCGCATTCCAGCAGCTTTCTCTCCCTCTTCACGCCAGTGCAGACTATACCCCTGGGCGCTTCGACAGCAGTAAAAGTGTGTATTTTCCCTAAAAGAGTAATATTTCCTCTATTAGAGCAAGCATATTGATGTTTAACATCTTTTTAAAGACGTGTCTTTTTAAAGATGCCTTTCCGTCTTTGTGCAGTTCCTGGGTGCGGTTGTTACCTCTCCACCTCTCACGGCCATGATCCCTCCCTTACTTGTCTGGGCAATAAACACGTTGAGGAAGCGTTTGTGGATAGTTCATGTTCTCATTTTGAGAGCATGACCATGGCATGTTCGCGGCTTTCCTTCTTTCGAGGGAAAGCCACTTCAGCTGTCCCCCCAGCTGGTCCTTCTACATAAGGGTATGAGGCTGCCTCGGTTGACGCTGCAGGCGATTCGGGGTCTTTGATGGGTACGGTTCCGCTGTGTAATTCTCCACGGACCGCTCATTCCCCAGCATGCTTGTTTGCGCCAGTCCAGCACTGGGATGAGACAGACAGCTCGCCTCAGTGCCAGCCTAATGTTTCTTTCGGAGAACTCGGGTTGGATGAGACGTCGATCGCTGCATCGGAGAGCATCTTGGTGATGTCAGATGCTGAGGACTCGATCAGTCCAACGCAGAGCTGACACCCATGCTTGACCACGACTTGATGGCTGGTTCGTGGGTTCGGCACGCTGCTCGCAGCCAAGCCACTCCTTTTTCCTGGAGGTGCAAGATGAACTGACAAGGTCATGGGGGGCACCTTTCACTGCTCGAACGCGATTCTTCAGATAGTCCACTCTCAATACACTCGATGGCGGAGCGGCCAAGGGTTATGCCGCAATACCCCAGGTGGACAAAATGATGGCGGCACACCTGTGCCCGCTGAGTGCTGCCACCTGGCGGAATCGCCCGGCACTTCCTTCCCGCACCTGTAGGACTACATCGTCTCTGGTGACAAAAGCCTACAGCGCCGCCTCCACCCTTCATGCCATGGCCTAAAAAAGCAGTCTCCTTCCACCTCGGGTCACACCGCTGGTGCCTATGGTCACCATCACGTGGTTAGGAGTCTCAAGAGGCCCTCCTCCTCAGTCGTCAGCCCGCCTTACGCCGGGCACACAGACAAGGTAAGTGCTTTGAGGGCTCCCTCAGCATGGTCGCCTCATTTCGGAGCATCGCTCCTCGACGCGTCACTCCCTGCTACCCCTCACCATGAG